>JAVJIF010005311.1:0-100088 GCA_038442645.1 Agave tequilana
AGGGTATGTTTCGAGGTTCGAGCACACTTGCTCTACATCCCCGCCTTCGACACACGAAGGATTTTCACTATGCAAGATCCCAATGGATCTCTCCTCGGTGCCGCAACACCTACAAGCCCTCGGACTCCCTAGTCCCGTACACACGCAAGCTCACTAGCTCGCCGAGGCCGCACCTCGAACCAAAGAGTTCACAACCGAACTCCAAACCACCACGAGCACACTTGCCCGTCTCCTCAAAGAACAAGAATGGAATCTTGGTGATCTAAACACTTTGATCACCTAACAAAGCTCTCACAACACAATCCTATGGATAGATTAGGCAATGGATAGCTCAAGTGATTGTGAGAAAGCAAGGAAAGAACTTTGGTGAAAAACTCAAGAAATCTCTTTTAACACTCTTTATAAAAACTTCCCATTAGATAGGAAATATTTGCACTCTATTCTGTGGAGAAAACTCTTCTGAAAGTATGGGAAAAACTGGCTCTAAAGGTCTCCAAAATCTTGGCTTCAAATAATGACAAGAACCCCAATTTATAGGCTGCCAGAAAACTAGCCATTGGGATCTGTCAGTACTGCCGGTCGACCGGTCCGGTCGACCGCCAACGGTCAAAAATCCGACCGTTGGAGCCTCCGGTCGACCGGCCGGGTCGACCGAGCAACTGGAGGAGAGTTGAACTCTCTGTCGGTCGACCCGTGCGGTCGGCCGAGATTTCCAGAGAGCAGAGCTCTCTGGAGCGGTCGACCGGCACGGTCGGCCGTCCACCAGTGCACAAAGGCGTGCACGTCTGTGCACGTCGGTCGACCGGTCCGGTCGACCGACTTCAGGATTAGTCGACTTATAAAGGTCGTAAGTCGACTTATCCGAAGCCTGAAACAGTTTTCTAGGATTCAAAGGTTGGTCTTTTTTGCTTTAATAAAATCCCATAAAATACATAAAAATCTACAAAAATAGTTTAACAAATATACTTTGATATACAAACATGCTTGCACAAAATCAAGGCATGTTATAAAAGATTGGACTATTTTTGTAACTTGAAAATATTTGGCTCATGATAAAAGCTGTATTTTCCAAACATGTTTTCTAAACTTTGTTTTTCCAAAACATTTTCAAAATACAAAAACAAGATATTATAGTTCATTTTAAGGCATAGTGTGTATGGATATGATCCACTACACAATCAAGATGAAATATCTATGTTTTTGGTATTAAGCATAAAACTTAGTTTGGTTGAAGGATAAGTATATGAGAAACACCAAAAATGAACAAGACACTTGAAATCTTCACTTGAATACAAGTTTGATTTTTGGTTAAAATTCTTTTCTAAAACAAACTAAATCAAGAGTGTGTGTGTGATATGTACTAGAGCAATCCACCACTATTCTATCCTTTACATTTTTAACTAAAACAAAAACAAAATCTTATACCTAGACACAAGTCTTCATCTTCTTGAAGTCTTCACTTGAAGGCTTCTCATCTTCTTGACTTGGTCCAAGCTTGATCCAAAAACTCCTGGATCACACCGTGCTAGCTCCAAATCTTGACATTTTATCCTTTGTTGAGCTATGCACCTACTAAGATTTTGATAATGAATCTGTCACTAATTAAACACAAGATCATTAGTAATCATAACTTCATGAGTTGATCATCATCAAAACTAGGGTGATAGGCCTTTGGGCCAACAATCCCCCTTTTTGATGATGATAAAACTCATGAAGTTATATATGCATGGATTAAAGTAAAGCTTCAAAGAAGTTCCCCCTTAGCTCATGCATATCAAATAGGCAATAGATATGGCAATGAGGCACATGAATATGTATGCAAGTATGGAGATAAACATGCAACAAGCATAAATCAAAATCTTTTTCTCCTATTTGCAATACAAAAATATATGCATTATTAACAAGGAAGACAAATACTTCTCCCCCTTAAGCAATGAAAACATGCATATACACTCAAATACTTCTCCCCTTTTTGTCACTCATCAACCAAGGGTTCAAAGTAAAAGCAAATCAAAACAAATTTTCTCCCCTTTTTTTGTCAAAAGCAAGAGATCAAGAAGGGGTAATACAAATTAATCAATAAAAATTTATATGCGATATACATCCATGAAGAGGAAGACGCTAAGTTAGCTTCCCTACACATATGCATTACATGAAGAAGGGATGACAAGCCCTAACTCACATAACACATATTATGTAATGCATAAGAGGAGATGTGAAGCTCCCCCTACACACGTATACCATATAAAGAAGAGTTGTCAAGCTCCTCAATTTATAATATACTCAACATGAATTCATATGTAAGAGAGATGTTAAGCTCTCCTTGCATATAGGAATTACAAATCAAAAATTTTGAATATTTCTTTAAAAAATTTTTAACTTTCTTAATAAAACACATTTTGAGATATCAAATCAACATAATTTTTTTTTAATTTTGATATCAATTTCGAAAACATGTTGCATAAGCTTTAAGAATTACCAATTGAAAGTTGAATTAAGCTTAGCATATACATTGTGTTTTAAGAGTGTGAGTCAATTGTAAGTCAAACACAAATAGATCATATATGTATGAAAAGATAATACCAATAGAGATTGATATAGTTTAAATTTGAGAGCATTCATACATACAATCAAAATATGAGTATATAAAAATCATATTGATACAAATTGAAAATATCCAATGATACCAATTTAAGAGTAAGCTTATTATATACTCTACCATATGAAGAATTTGCACTAGTTAATATGAAAATGTTTTTAAAACTAGTACGAAATCCTTCAAGCAAGGAATAAAGCAAAAATGTCAATTAATCTCAATATTCCTTTAAATCATCACACAAAATTTTTATAAAAACAAAATTTATATTTCAAGATATATGTATGTTTTGACAACACAATAAGTATACATACATATCTCTTTTAAACACAATTGAGTCCATATAAATAGATTTGCATTAAAGGCAAATGACTCAAGAGGTATACATGTATATCTTAAAGTTTGGCAAAATACACATATACATGAAATGAAAACACATGATCATAAATCAAATCCAAAAATTGGGAATACAAGTTTAAAAATGTATGTATTATCAAAACCAAGCAATACAAGCACATTTCATGGGTTCAAATAAGCATTCAAGCACAAATATAAATAAATTTATTTGTGGCCCACGATATGTACAAGTATAAGTCCTAGTGTTGATAAAAACTAACATATAAACTAATATTCAATACATGAAGCATCAAATAAATTTTGAGAAAAATAGAATCATGTGTCAATCTCAAAAATTATTTGAAGAATGAATAACTAGTATAGATTGTTTTTGAAAAACTAGTTAAAGATCCTTCAAATATGTAAATCTTATGTTTTTCATAAACATAACTAGATACACAAAAATTAAGCACTCATGGTCTATAAAGCTCAAAATATTTTTAACAAAAGTGTGAGTGTTAAACAATCATGTAAATAGCATTTTTATAAAAATAGTCAATGAAGCTCAAAAAGATCATAAGTCACATTTTTAACAAAAACACGAAAAATCATTTTTCATCAAAACACTAATCTTCATGGTATATGTATGATTAATCCAATCCTAACAATACACATACAAATCCCAAATCTAAAAGAGTCTATCAAAGGTATTTGCATGAAGGCAAGAGACTCACGGGTATACATGTATATTTATTAGATTTGAATTAAGAATATATATACATGAAGTAAAGCATAAAAATTGGCAAAGCATGTATAAATGAGAATCATCAAAACTAGTCTATACATATGCATATAGTGGGTACAAATGAGCATGAAGAGTGAATGTATATGAATCAATTTGATACTCACTAAGTGTACATGCATAAAAGCAAGTTTGACACATTCTACATCTAAGCATGTAAATACCACATGAAGCACATAAATTCATAAATCATGAACATGCTATGAATATTATGAATGAACAAGCATGAATATAAAAAAGTAGGAGTTTAGAAATTGTTACCAACTCTAAAGCTCCTAACATGGTGGTTGTCCCACCAAAGCTCCTTGATAGTGATGCATCCCTAAAGTATGTTCATCATGTCCATTGCATCCACTACCAAGGCACCAATCTTCTCACGTCTTGTGAGAGCCCTCACCTACATCAAAAGCAAAAGTGGGGGTTTTGGTACCCATATTTTCTTGGGTCCTGTGGGGTTAGACTTGTAAGGAACCCAAAATCTTTTATAATTAGCAAAATTTAGAGAATTAATATTATCATAATAAAACTTTGCTAAATGGCCTTTGCGACCACAATGTGTACATATGTACACCTTAGTATGCTTATGAGTGGGTGTATGATCATGGTGTGTAACATAAGCATATGCATGATGGGTATGATGTGCATGAACATGTGGAGTTTGTTTCTTTGAAAACATTGACTCCAATCTAGTATGGTTGAATGCACAAGAGTTCAAAATTGAACTCAAATCATTAATTTTATTTTTCAAACCATTAATCTCACTAGTGGTGGCATGTAAAGCATGGTGAGATATAGAATCATTTTTCTTTTTCTTTTTAGAAACAAATTCTTTTTCTTTTTCAACAAATTTCTTTTCAAAGTAATATTTCTTGAAAAACAATTTCCTTTTGTTTTTCCACCAAATCAATCTTATTTTTCAAACTTGTGTTTCCTTCACAAAGATCATTCAATTTAGACATGAGGGAAACATTTTCATTTTTCAAAACTTCATTTTCCTTTTCTAAGCATGCCATTTTATTTTCTAATGAATCTTTTTCATTAAGCATGACATCAAAATTCTTTTTCAAATTTTTGTTATCTTTTTCTAAACATGCAATGTTACTTCTAAATGTATCATGTTCTACATGCATGCAATCAAGTTTCTTTTCAAATTTTTATTATCTTTTCTAATCATGTCATACTTCTCAAGCAATTGTTGACAAAAAATAGTAAGCTCATCATATGACATGTCTACATCCTCATCCTCAGATTCGGTAGTTACCTCAAGGGGGTTATCCCCTTGGACCATATAGCACTTGTTGGAGATGTCGCTTCCAACATCCGAGTCACTCCCCGCATAGTATAGATCCTTTTCGCCAAGGGAGAGGAGGGTGTTCCGAACTACAAAAGCCGATTCAATGTTAGAAACCCTAGATAGATAATCATCATTTAGGGTACATTTAAGAGCATGAAGGGCTTTTGAGTTAGCCTCAATGTACTTGCTATTATTAATATATGAATCATTTATGGTAGCAAGATAAACATGAATTCCTAAGGCTTTGAGGTACAATGACATCTTAACCTTCCAAATTTGGATGTTAAGGATGTCAAAGGTGGGTGGTGACATAAACTCCATAGTGTGTGTATAAATATTGTGATTAGCCTACAGATGAGGATCTTTAACTCTTAGGTTGTTAGACCCAATATCAAGAGCACTAGCTCTGATACCAATTGTAAGTTCACCTAGAGGGGGGGTGAATAGGTGATGGCTAATCTAATGGTCACTTAATGCCTAACAATGCGGAAGCTAAAACTAATTATGACCTAATTAAAACTTTTACACTAAACACCACGTATAACCAAAGAGTGTTGCCGAATTCCCGTGAAGGGCTCTGGACAAACTCCTCTAGATTCCCCTTGAATGGGTTGAGGTGCCGCGTTGGCTCTCTTGGTTGAATACAAGTGTTAGTCATAATCCCAAGCAATATATCAATATGAGCACAAGGAATATATCATGCATATAAAGATGAACACAATAAATAACATGCAAGATATAATAAGAGACAAAGAGAGAGAGAGAGAGAGAGAGAATAGCAATCACAAACACAAGGGTATGTTTCGAGGTTCGAGCACACTTGCTCTACATCCCCGCCTTCGAGACACGAAGGATTTCCATTATGCAAGATCCCAATGGATCTCTCCTCGGTGCCGCAACACCTACAAGCCCTCAGACTCCCTAGTCCCGTACACACGCAAGCTCACTAGCTCGCCGAGGCCGCACCTCGAACTAAAGAGTTCACAACCGAACTCCAAACCACCACGAGCACACTTGCCCGTCTCCTCAAAGAACAAGAATGGAATCTTGGTGATCTAAACACTTTGATCACCTAACAAAGCTCTCACAACACAATCCTATGGATAGATTAGGCAATGGATAGCTCAAGTGATTGTGAGAAAGCAAGGAAAGAAACTTTGGTGAAAAACTCAAGAAATCTCTTTTAACACTCTTTATAAAAACTTCCCTTTAGATAGAAAATATTTGCACTCTATTTTGTGGAGAAAACTCTTCTGAAAGTATGGGAAAAACTGGCTCTAAAGGTCTCCAAAATCTTGGCTTCAAATAATGACAAGAACCCCAATTATAGGCTGCTAGAAAACTAGCCGTTGGGATCTGTCAGTACTGCCGGTCGACCGGTCCGGTCGACCGCCAACGGTCAAAAATCCGACCGTTGGAGCCTCCGGTCGACCGGCCGGGTCGACCGAGCAACTGGAGGAGAGTTGAACTCTCTGTCGGTCGACCCGTGCGGTCGGCCGAGATTTCCAGAGAGCAGAGCTCTCTGGAGCGGTCGACCGGCACGGTCGGCCGTCCACCAGTGCACAAAGGCGTGCACGTCTGTGCACGTCGGTCGACCGGTCTGGTCGACCGACTTCAGGATTAGTCGACTTATAAAGGTCGTAAGTCGACTTATCCGAAGCCTGAAACAGTTTTCTGGGATTCAAAGGTTGGTCTTTTTGGCTTTAATAAAATCCCATAAAATACATAAAAATCTACAAAAATAGTTTAACCAATATACTTTGATATACAAACATGCTTGCACAAAATCAAGGCATGTTATAAAAGATTGGACTATTTTTGTAACTTGAAAATATTTGGCTCATGATAAAAGCTGTATTTTCCAAAACATGTTTTCTAAACTTTGTTTTCCAAAACATTTTCAAAATACAAAAACAAGATATTATAGTTCATTTTAAGGCATAGTGTGTATGGATATGATCCACTACACAATCAAGATGAAATATCTATGTTTTTGGTATTAAGCATAAAACTTGGTTTTGGTTGAAGGATAAGTATATGAGAAACACCAAAAATGAACAAGACACTTGAAATCTTCGCTTGAATACAAGTTTGGTTTTTGGTTAAAATTCTTTTCTAAAACAAACTAAATCAAGAGTGTGTGTGTGTGATATGTACTTGAGCAATCCACCACTATTCTATCCTTTACATTTTTAACTAAAACAAAAAACAAAATCTTATACCTAGACACAAGTCTTCATCTTCTTGAAGTCTTCACTTGAAGGCTTCTCATCTTCTTGACTTGGTCCAAGCTTGATCCAAAAACTCCTTGGATCACACCGTGCTAGCTCCAAATCTTGACATTTTATCCTTTGTTGAGCTATGCACCTACTAAGATCTTGATAATGAATCTGTCACTAATTAAACATAAGATCATTAGTAATCATAACTTCATGAGTTGATCATCATCAAAACTAGGGTGATAGGCCTTTGGGCCAACAGTAACCGGTTGAGAAGCCACCAAGCTCAAGATTAGCCTTTGTGGGACTAAAAGGGTAATACTTGTCTTTTGTAGATGTCAACAAGTACGGGTGAGACCTGTCTTTTGTAAATGTCAACAGGCTCAAGGTTGAGACTTGGCTGTCTGCTGGTTCAGAGGTCGCAATGACATAACAGATTGAGACGCCACCAAGCTCGAAGTTGGTGATACTTATCTTTTGTAAATGTTAATAAGTATCGAGTCCTGTCTTTTGTAAATGTCAACAGGCTCGAAATTGAGATTTGGCTGTCTGCTGGTTCAGAGGTCGCAATGACGTAACCGATTGAGACGCCACCAAGCTCGAAGTTGGTGATACTTATCTTTTGTAAATGTCAATAAGTATCGAGACCTGTCTTTTGTAAATGTCAACAGGCTCAGGGTTGAGACTTGTCTTTTGTAAATGTCAACAAGCTCAAAATTGAGACTTGGCTGTCTGCTGGTTCAGAGGTCGCAATGACATAACCGATTGAGACGCCACCAAGCTCGAAATTGGTGATACTTATCTTTTGTAAATGTCAATAAGTATCGAGACCTGTCTTTTGTAAATGTCAACAGGCTCAGGGTTGAGACTTGTCTTTTGTAAATGTCAACAAGCTCAAGGTTGAGACTTGGCTGTCTGCTGGTTCAGAGGTCGCAATGACATAACCAATTGAGACGCCACCAAGCTCAAGGTTGGTGATACTTATCTTTTGGAAATGTCAACAAGTATCGAGACCTGTCTTTTGTAAATGTCAACAGGCTCGAAATTGAGACTTGGCTGTCTGCTGGTTCAGAGGTCGCAATGACATAACCGATTGAGACGCCACCAAGCTCGAAGTTGGTGATACTTATCTTTTGTAAATGTCAATAAGTATCGAGACCTGTCTTTTGTAAATGTCAACAGGCTCGAAATTGAGACTTGTCTTTTGTAAATGTCAACAAGCTCAAGGTTGAGACTTGGCTGTCTGCTGGTTCAGAGGTCGCAATGACATAACCAATTGAGACGCCACCAAGCTCAAGGTTGGTGATACTTGTCTTTTGTAAATGTCAACAAGTATCGAGACCTGTCTTTTGTAAATGTCAACAGGCTCAGGGTTGAGACTTGTCTTTTGTAAATGTCAACAAACTCAAAATTGAGACTTGGTTGTCTGCTGGTTCAGAGGTCGCAATGACATAACCGATTAAGACGCCACCAAGCTCGAGGTGGTAATGGAGTTTGGGCAAGGTCTCGTTTTCATGGGAAAAAATGAGGGAATCACTGTCATACGTTTAATGTTAACGTAACAGCGAAATGCATATGTGGTCTTACCATTCTATGGATGAGAATTGGTAAGTGATTTTGGAGAGCTCGCTTTCACGGGGAGAAACGAGGGAATCACTGTCATAGGTTTAATGTTAACGTAACAGCGAAATGTATATGTGGTCTTACCATTCTATAGATGAGAATTGGCAAGTGATTTTGGAGAGCTCGCTTTCACGGGGAGAAACGAGGGAATCACTGTCATAGGTTTAATGTTAACGTAACAGCGAAATGCATATGTGGTCTTACCATTCTGTGGATGAGAATTGGTAAGTGATTTTGGAGAGGGAATCAAATGGGAACAGGTCCCTTAGGATTTTTAGTAAATCCTCAGCTGTCAACGGGTTTGATATGCCTTTACCAACTACCGTTTAAATTGGGCTAGCCATGCTATTCCCCTCAGCATGATGAGTTGTCGAGGACTTATGTTGGGCTTAAAGGCCAACATTTTCCTCTATCCTTAATCGTTAAGGATATTGGATCATCTGATTAGCGTATGTGTAACCTTGATTCTCCTTTGAGACAACCAGTATACGGCTAGGTTCCTACTGGTTTATGGTTGTGTGATCTCGCTTGGAGGAAGAGAAAGGCTCTTTGCATGTACCTTGGACATAAAGGTCTTGATCAGAGGTGTAATGTTAACTTGATCATGAGAAGGGTCCTTATAATACTTCTTTAAGAACTTGCCATTGATCGGCATCATGAGTAAGTCGCCGTCTGAAGTCATAAGACGGTATGCTCCGTTTGAATAGACTGTTTCTATTACAAACGGTCCTTCCCATTTAGGCTGAAATTTGCCTTTGGTCTTGTGCGTCATAATCATTGGTCGTCTGACGGCTAAAACCAAGTCTCCTTTCTGGAAGACTCTTGTTTGACCTTCTTATTGAAGGCTTTTGAGATTCGAGCTTGATACAACTCGATATGCTGCTGAGCTTGTAGCCGCTTCTCATCTAGGGCTTCGAGCTCTTGAAGACGCAATCGATCATTGTCCTCTGATGTGATCTTAGTGGTCAGAGCAACTCGTAATGACGGCATCTGAATTTTCAAAGGTATGACTGTTTCACACCCGTACACCAGGGAAAAAGGCGTATTGCATGTCGGTGTCCGAACCGTGGTTCGGTATGCCCAAAGACATTCACCAAGCTTTTCGTCCCAATCTCGCTTATTCGAGGAGACGAACTTCTTGAGTAGCTTGATGATCGTTTTATTGAATGCTTCCGCCAAGCCGTTAGCGGCGGGGTTATAGGCAGTCGATGCCACATTCTGAATTCGGTATTTATCGCAGAATCGATAGAATACCTGACTTATGAATTGGGGGCCATTGTCATGGATGATCCGCCTAGGGACACCAAATCGATGAATGACATGGTGTTTGATGAAATTAACCACATTAGAGGTTTTGACTTCAACCAGTGGTATGGCTTCTGTCCACTTTGAAAAGTAATCGGTTATTGCCAGGATAAACCGGTGACCTTTTGTCGAAGAAGGGCTGATTGGTCCTACGACATCGATTCCCCATGCTTCAAATGGCCATGAAGCAACAGTTGGGTGGAGCAACTCTGAGGGCTGGTGTATGAAGTCCGCATGAATCTGGCATGCTTTACATCTTCATGCGTATTGGATAGCATCGGCTATCATGGTTGGCCAATAATATCCAAGCCTATGTAACCTGTCTTTAAGCCTTGGACCTGGCTGATGAGCTTCACATATGCCGTCGTGTGCTTCTTAAGCACTTCCTGTGCCTCTGAATTAGAAAGGCAACGGAGGAGGACACCGTCATATGAACGACGGTAAAGTGTCTTCAGAGTTGGATCGTAGTAGAAATGGAGAGACCTTCGTCTGATAGATGCCGCTTCTTTAGGATCGTCTGGCAGCAGACCATGTAAAGCATAGTCGATGAGAGGAAATCGCCAATCTCTCGGCTCAAGATCCGTGGAGATATTATAGACTTCTCGGGTTCTTAACATATGCTTAGAGCATACAAGATGTCGAGTTGCTACTGTGAGGTGATACTCGGTGTCGACCGGTAAGGCTAATGTTGTTGCTAATGCAGCAAGAGCGTCCGCCTTGGTATTTTGAGATCGAGATACGTGCCCGATGTAGAAGCCTTCGAACAGATTAGCCAATTCGATGGCTGTATGGTAATAAGGCACCAAATCCTCGTGGCGAACTTCATATTCGCCTTTAACCTGATTGATAATCAGTTTCGAATCGCCATAAGCTTCAAGGTAGTGTACCCCCATTCCATGGGCGAGCTGAAGACCAATGAGCAGAGCATTATATTCTGTTACATTGTTGGAGCATGACTCTGTCAGGGAGAATGCTCTGGGAAGGACATGGTTATGTGGGGAGATGATCTTGCCTTTAGGGCCTATTCGTGATGCTCCATCGAAGAACATCTGCCACACTTCATCCTCTGAGGTTATATTGGACTCGAAGACTTCATCCGGAATATCCTCGTGAAGTTTTGAGTTCTCCGGAACTGGATGAGCAGCCAAGAACTCTGCAAGGGCTGGCCTTTAACCGCCTTTTGTGGGGTAAAGATCATGTCGTATTGAGACAAAAGGAGCGCCCATTTAGCTAATCTCGAATTCAATGATCCTGGCTTCGTCATGAGAAGACGCAAAGGATTTACTCTGGAGATGACATGTATGGTTTGGCCGACCAAATAATGTCGTGTCTTCTGAACAGCAAAGACAAGAGTTAAGCACTCCTTCTCGATAAGATTACAACGAGGTTCCGCCCCTATGAGAGTCCTGCTCAGATAATAAATGGCCTGCTCGTGACCATTGTCGTCCTTTTGAGCGAGGAGGGCACCAAGAGAATGGTCCAGAGCTTTCGCATAAAGTAAGAATGGCTTCCCTAATGTAGGGGCCACTAAGACTGGAGGCTTCGTGAGGTATCTCTTGATGTCTTCATAAGCTTCTTGACAAGCTTGATCCCATACAAAGGAGGCACCTTTTTTCATAACTCGGGTGAACGGTTGACAGCGGCCTGAGAGATTTGCGATGAATCTTCTGATATAAGCCAGTCTACCCTGCAAGCCTCTGAGCCCTTTGAGGTTCCTCGGTGGATGCATGTTCTGAATGGCTTTGACTTTGTCTGGGTCAAGATGAATCCCTTTTGACGTAACAATGAACCCAAGGAACTTGCCACTTGACACTCCCAAGAAGGATTTTGTTGGATTCATTTTCAGTTGATGAGCCCGCATTATGTCGCACATCGTTCTCAGATCGCGAAGATGGTCATCCTTATTGCGGCTTTTGACAGCAATGTCGTCGACATAGCATTCCACCGTTTTCGAAGATGGTCGCGGAAGATTGTACTCATTGCCCGCTGATAGGTTGCTCCGGCGTTCTTTAGCCCGAAGGGCATCACGGTGTAGCAGTATACCCCAAGGGTGTTCGGAACGAAGTGTGCTTCTCATGTCGGGGTACATTTTAATCTGATTGTACCCTGAAAAGCTGTCCATGAAAGACATTCTTTCGAATCCACAAGTATTGTCGATCATGATATCGGTGATGGGTAGTGGGAATTCGTCTTTAGGACAAGCCGTATTGAGATCACGCTAGTCGATGCAGATCCGTATTTTCCCATTCTTCTTGAGGACTGGAACGATATTAGCAACCCAATCTGAATGTTGTTCCTCCCGAATGAAGCCACATGCAATGAGTTTATGGACTTCGGCTTCAATAGCTTCCATAATGTTCGGGCGAAACCGACGTTGTTGCTGTTTGACTGGCTTAGCGTCGGGCTTAATGTTCAGACGGTGCATGGCTATTTGTGGATCGAGTCCGGGCATGTCTTCGTAGTTTCATGCGAAGACGTCTATATACTCATTTACGAGTATTATCAATTCCTCCTTTTCTGTAAGTGATAGGCTTTCACTTATAAAGATGGGCTTAGGGTGGTCTTGACTACCCAAGTTGACCTGCACACCTTATCTTCAGTAGGTGGTTCGCGCAGTTCGAATCTTTTTTCCCATTAGAGATCTAATTGCTGGGCCCATGGTTCCTCATCAGTAGCTTCTGCAGGCTCCAATTGATTGCTCGAAATCATATTAACGGTGAGGTTTTCGAACATTATTCCCACACTGACGTCTGAGTCCCACTCGGAGGATGAGGCTGAATGTGATGGAATTGGTTCATCGTCTGTGAATTGAACCATTGCTGACGATGTGGGTGTAACATATCCCAACCCCCTGCGTGTACTATAATAGTAATTTGCAGGCTTCCCTTTAGGTACAAAGTTCTGCATCAAACCGCGCCTTCCTTTTCCAAAATTCAGGCCTTCTCCATGCTTTAGGTCGTATCCCATTTTCTTCATAATATGGCGCGCAGGTTACGCGTAATGAAAGAATTGTGGAGTGTCTGGGTCTGAACTTGAATCTGCGGCCATGGGTCCCCGTGGTTGGGTTCTACCGAAAATTATCGGTAACTGACCTTCTTTGGATGGCGGGATCACCAAAACGGCTCCTTCTGCGGATTCCATGGGCGTACTGGACGCACTTGGCTTATGTAAAGGCATGTGCAGAGAGCTATCCGTAATGGATTCAAACAGCCCAACACTCGCAGGATAATCGAAAGAAATATTATCATTAATTACCCATTCACCTTCATCTTCAGAAGGAGTATTACATTTGGGATTATTAAGACATGCTATAATTGGTTCACCAATCAGAATGGCTAGCATGCCTGCTTCGGATTCCGAATCCGCCTCATTGCCACTTTCATCATCATCTGGCAATGGTTCTTTGGATGCTTCACCAGTCTTTTGATACAGGAGAGCGTCAGTGAAGTAATTCTCCACCCCTTTGAATGGTTGCTTCTCAGCGAAGACAGTTCGTACTGTCGCGTCATCCTCAACATATTTGAAGCATTGGTGCAGAGTAGAGGGAACGATCCAGTTGGCGTGGATCCACGGTCGTCCTACCAGCAGGTTATATGACGTGTCGGCGTCAATGACATAGCATGTCACTTCTGACTTCAGGCTCCCGATTCGGCAACGGAGTCGAATCTTTCCAAGTGGATGACTACTCCCGGCATTGAAACCGTATATTGTAGTGGTGGTTGCGGACAACCTATACAGCGGTATACCGAGGAAGTAAAGTAACCTTTTGGGGATGATGCTGAGTGCGGACCCCGGGTCGACTTGTACTCTTTCAATGCACGTTGAATCGATATATCCGGTGTAGTACAGAGGTCGATCGTGCTTGTTATCTTTGAGAAGCATATCTTCCGCTGTGAAGGTAATAGCGGGGACCTTTGATTGTACGTGATGACACTCTGGGCAAGAATACTGAGCGTCATCGTTAGGGGTTTCTGGCATATATGTCAGGAATGATTCTAAATTAGCCAGGGCATCCCTAAGTGCTTCTCTTGTCTCTTTTGAGAGACGAAGGAGCTCGTGTATTGTAATACGAGCTGGGATATTAGCCAGCTGAGCCAATATGTCAAAACGAAAGGGCATGTCAAGCCCTGGTCCTGAAGGCTTCTTCAGGACTTGGTCGAATCAGACCTCTTTAGGCTTCTCTTTTCCCTTGGTTGGAATCGAGGCGGATGCTGGTACTTGTACTGACGTCGTTTGTTGTTGTGTCTCGCCCGTAGCTTTCTCATACTGTTTTAAGTACGATTTTCCGGATCGAGTACCCGTCGGCTGAGGTACATCGGCCTGCGTTGTGCAAGTATGACTTTCTCCTTCTGAATCACTGAGGGAAGCTGACGTAAGATTGTCGTCGTCTGGCAGGATGGAGATGACATTGCAAGATTTACCATTTGACTTGGGCCTCTTTGAATCCCACTGTTCGTCTTGGACGAGGTCTGGGTGTATCCACGTGACTTCCCCTGTCTCCAATGTTAAGGGAACAAGACCCTTATTATCTTGAGTTTTAGCTGGAGGATGCTTGACTTCCAACCGTGGCGCAGGGACTGAATAAGTCCCGTCAGGAACTGTGACCTTTGGAGTTTTGCCTAACTCAAGGGTCACCATATTGGCAGTGACTTTCTTCTGCTCTGACTTTAGTGTCAGGACTCCGGCGTCGACCAAGGCTTGAATTCTATCTTTGAGGACATAGAACTTGTCGGTAGGATGGTGAATCATCCTGTGATATAGACAGTATTTGGGGTCGTTCGTGCGCCCTATCTTATTGGGACGCCGAGCATCTGGCAGCTTCATTTTATTCCCTTTGTGAAGCAAATGGAATATCGTGACCACTTGATCGTCTCTGAAGGAGTACTGTTTTAGAGGAAACTTAGACTCCTGATTATTGAAGCCGCTCTTCTTGGCTTTTGACTGCACATCCCCGGACAATTCAATAGACATAGTCTCCTTCCCTTTGGCTTGAGAAGACTGCGCCATGTCGCTACGTCCTTTGTTGTTCATACCCCATTTGCCTTTGGGGTAGATGGTTCGAACTTTTTAGCCGACTTTTCGGCTATCTCAGCTTGTTCGACCAATTCCTTCCAGGTGTGGGCTTTGACAGCCCCCATGCGAACTTCTACCTGATCCAAGAAGTTATGCCTGCATGTCTGTAAAAGCATGGGTAATGGCATCCCTGCTGGGCACATTAAAGACAGATTTCTGAACCGCTCAATGTAGTCACGGACAGATTCGCCCTTCTTCTGCACGGTGGAGAGGAGCTTGTCCATGGTTACCTCAGTATCGTCCTCATAGAAACGAGAAAGGAATCGGGTTTCCAGGTTGATCTAGGAATTGACAGAGCCCGGAGGGAGACTTCGGAACCAGTCAAATGTCACACCCTTTAAGGTGCCAATGAACAGTCTAGCCATGATGGCGTCATTGCCTATAACATTACGGTCTGAGACCGAAAATAGTAGATGTGCTGATTTGGTGAACTTTTACCATCATACGTATGCAACGTTGGTGGTTTGAACTTCGGTGGGTATGGCACTGAATCCCACTCCAATGGGTAAGGACGAACTGCCCCTACTTTCTTTAATTCATCCCTCTGATCTAGGGACGCAATTTGAGCTTGGAGACCTTTAAGGACTTCAGCGTCTAAAGAAGAACCCTCCTTCGACCTTTCTGTCTTCGGCTGGTCATTGCTAAGATGTTCTTCCTCGTCATGATTGCTCCCGGCGTCATTGTTATTCCGGTTACTAAGGAGTTGAGCGAGCATCTGTTGAATGTTGTCCAGAGCTTCTTGCTGGGTCTTGAAAGTTTGCTCTTGAGCTTCCAAACGCCGACGGAGGTCGTCGTTAACATTATCAGCCATGTTGACTGATGCTCTGTCTGTTCGCACTGAGCTAACTGTCGCTGAAGAGGCGTACCTACTGTCTTCATCTTCTTCATCCGATGGTTGGAGTGCTCTCCTGGGTTCCGGCGATGCTAGGGCCGTTTCATAACTGTAGGGTATTGCCACCCTAGATCTGGTGTTTCAGAAAATACCTTCTCCATGCACCAAGACTTCGCCTAAGCCTGGGCTGTAATCTGGATCTAGGGAGCTGTAGGGGGTGTCGTCAGATGTTTGTCTTCCCCTGCGTAACTCTCGTCCTCTTCCGGTCATGTTGACGGATGCAGAGGGTAGATCTCGCGAGATGCTCCTTTTATGATGTTTCACCGGGGCCCGTACCGATAATTGATCAAAAACTGATCGTCGTCCTGGAGAAGTGGCGGGGATTGGTCCCAGCCGGTAATGGACCGAGTGGACTGTCACCAACTGACATCCCACTTGTTGACAACAGGAGGAAGAGGTTTGTTTATTTGTCAATAATTCCTGTAGATCAGACCCACTTGGGCCTAAACAATCCAGCACAGAGGCTCTTTTGGATCGCACATAGGACGATGTCCTGCTCCTTTTATCCCTGCAGAAGGGATTAGCACTGAATAGTGCTTCGGTTCTAGCTTCGCCATCAGGTGTGAGCTTAGCACTTGACGAACCAGAGGGCGGAGCACGCTGTGGTGCTTTACCGGCTATGCTGCTGCGAAGGCAATTAGCCTTAGATGGTACTTTGGCTCTAGCTTCGCGGTTATAAACCTGCGCGTACGCTGTGGTACAGTAGCTTCGCTCATGAGAACGAGGCCGGCGCGAGGCATTGCTGCTCTTGAATTGGGCGACGGTATGATTGCCGTCGTGACCTCGCGGCTGGCAGCATTGTTGGAGCAGACAGGCATCTTACCTTTTTCTTTGCGAGAGAGGCGCGGTTTTGGCGTAGCTACGCCTGAGGCTTCGGCCAGATACTTCTGTTTAGGCCTTTACATCCACTTTGGCAGAGGATACTTAGGTTCACAAGGAACCTGATTAGCCACACGCGAGGCTGAAGGGTGTTGGCAGAATTTTGCTTCTGGTTCCCGCTTCGAAACCTTGGTCATGGAGACCTTTCTATGCTTCCGTGCTCGAAGCATTAGACCACCCCCAGAGAGGACTTCTTCAAATCTTTCTTGGTCGAATTGAACGACCAGGTTCTCGAAAGTGAAGGATTTGGACTGCGAGCATGCTTCCTTGTTGCGCCAGAGAACCGCAGTAGGTTCGCAGAGAACCTTTTCTGTCTCCGCAGAGACTTTCCTTGAAGATTTAGCCAGAGAGGTTCTGGCTGCACCGGTTTTTCTGAATTCAGAGTTAGACCCGAAGGTCTGTTCGTCGCATTGCGACACTTGATTCTCGGCAGTGGAGAATTTGTTCCCCAGCGGAGTCGCCATCTTATTTTCCATATAATTTGCAAAGGGGAAAACTTACAATAAAAAGAGTTGAGGAGCTAAATTACAAGTATTCTTAAAAAGATTACAAGTAGATCTCCTCAGAGATTCTGGAGAAGTGTGCCGATAGGAGTCTGGTCAGCGCGCGACCACTTTGTCCCTTTGACGATGCGAGCGATGAGATTCCCTTCTCGCCTGGTTCAGGGAATCAGAGAACAGAAGGTTGGTAGAACCCTCTTGCTACTTCTCAAAACCACCTTCAATTAGGAATTTCTTCTCGCCTGGTTCCGGAGATTTCCTTGAGAAGAAGGTATTAGGGTATCAGCACCCTGATTAGAGAAGCAATTCTCTATAAAGTCTCTGAATTCAAGAACGCACGGTGCTTTGTGAAGAAGTCTCTGCTTGTGGAGTCTTCTCTCTTGCGTATCGCCTCTCCTTTCTACCTCTGGAGGTGGTCCTCTATTTATAGGGAGAGCAGGGGTATAATTGTCCCTTGAAAAATATGAAAATAGATTGAATCAAATCTGTCTAAATCTGGAAAGTAGCCTTGCTGCGAGGCTAGGATCAGCTTCTGTGAAGCTAGAAATGGCAGGTCGGTTGATCCTCTTGATCTGTTTTGATCCTTTCCATATCGTTGGAGGATTTTCCCTGATCTTCTTACTCGTTTTAGAAGAGTCAAGAGATTGTAGAAATCAACTGCCAAATTTGATCTCAGATTTGATCTTGATTGGATTTGATCTCAATCCTGATTAGATTTGATCCCGATTAGATCCGATCTCATCTGGAGATTTGATTGGTCAAAGGTTGACCATAGCAGACCAGCAGCGGCGATGCCCGCTTTGAACTCACAGCGGAGCTGGAGGCAGTATCTGGCGAAGTCAGAAGAAAGCTCTTCGGCGGAGCTAGATGTCGTCTGTGGCGAAGCTACCGCATACCCTTTCTGCGCAGTTGCGTGTGGCTTCAGGCGAAGCTATAAGTTAGCTTCCTGGCGGAGCTTTGAATGGCTTCAAGGCGAAGTTGGATGATCTTAGCCTCTCAAGCGAGGCTATCCCTTTTGGCTCATGTGATACTAAGTGCTAGCATCTTAGACCTGCTGAGGTCTGTTCAGAGACAATCTGGGCTCACTGTCTGCTTGCTGGATCAGTGGAGTCCAAGTTGCTTCCTTGTCCCTCGGAGATGGGTGAAAACTGGTCGTCAGCTTGTCTGTCACTCGTCTTTTGTCTATGTCAACAAGTTTAGATATGATTCAGGCCAGTAAGAATCTTGTCTTTTTTAAGTGTCAACATGATGATCTTTCAATATTGGTCATGTAAAGGGAATAATTTTCATGATAGGATCTTGCATGATCCTATTAAAATTAGGGAATGTAAATGTGTTAATAAAAAGAGGTCAATAAAGGTGGATTCCGTGAGCCACCACATTATCTTGATTAGGTAGCAACGCTTAGCCCAATCAGACCACCATCGGGCCACGACCATGAGGTAATTTTCCTTCCCTTTCCATTGGTTTCATGTATATACACATTCATGATGCATTGAGGACAATGCATGAGATAAGTGTGGGGGAGGGTTTACTAATATTGGTTGTTTTAAATTTTCTTTCTTTTACACTTCTTTTTAAGAAATTTTTAAAATTTTCTTTTGTATAGAAACTCTTTTCTTTCTTTTTTACAAAACTTTTCGAAATAAAAGAAATAGTTTTGATTTATTTTTTAGAAAATTAAGATTATCTTAGGAATCAGGAAGACCTAAAATAATGAATTTTCAAACCGAGTCAAAATAATACATCTCGTTTAAATTTCAGGATAAAAAAGTAAGATTGGAAAGATAATTTGATCTTGAATTTTTTGTCTTAGATATATGCACTTCACACTTACACAATTTTTTGAGATTGAAATAAAGACTGAAAATGTCATAAAAAATATAAAAAAATAATGATAATAAAAGTTACTTATTGAAGTTGGGTAATTATGCCTCAGAAAGCATGATTATTCACGCCTAAAACGGTAGACAAAAATAAAATAATCCCTTTAATTTTGTGGCCTTATTCACTCGAGTCCTTAAGTCCGAGAGATGTTTTCTCATCTGGTGCCTTAAAACTATCTGGTTTGGGAGTCACCGGCTAAAGGCTCACTACCCGGGTAAATAAGAAAGCCTAAGAAAAAAAGAAAAGAAAAAAAGAAAAAAAAATTAGATATAAACAAATAATGGCATGAAAATTAGAGTCATTATCTCAAAAATCTTCACAGTTCACAAAGTGCATATTTTCTAAGAGTTTATAAAAGATAAAAGAATCGATTCAATTTTAAATTCTTACATTTAATTTATAACAAGATTTTGCATTCCGACTTAGTTTAAAGAGGAATAATTTCTGGTTAACCTATGACCTTGGATCACTTAAATTTTCGTAAAAATATTTTAATATTTTTCACTGTTTCAAAATACGTTTTCAAAATACTAACATTTGATTTCCTTCTTTATAGATTTTGTGGGTATAATCCACTGAAAACCCTCAGGAGACAAAACTCCTCCTCTAGCTAGGGGAAACCTAGAGGTTTAACGGCTTATTGCACATGCTCAGTGCAATCGCGTCACCTGCGAAAGTTGTGTAATAATCTTCTTAGTTAGTTTTTCTGTTTTGCTCGGGACGAGCAAAAGATAAGTGTGTGGTGTAATTAGTCTCTAAAATTGCATATTTCATATCACATCTTCACATTTATTTAATATTAAATCTGTTAATAATACCTCTCTTACATATTTCTAGGTTCATGGCATGAAATGATGAAGAAGCCCAAAATCCCATTTAATTAGTGATTAAAAGCCTACAATAATAGCCATTGATCTTGGAGGGTGGTTCGTCAAAACCAGGGGCCCACATCCGAATTCCAGGAAGTACATCCAATAGGGAAAAGCCGGGGGGGTGGGGGGCGCAGCAGGCGGTGCCACGCGCGCCGCCCTAGAATTGCCGCGACAAAGCGGCAATTATCGCATTTCCGCGGCAATGTCGTGGAGCCGCGCGTTGTGATTTGACGCGCGACTCCGTACAGATACCCTGGTGCCCCCTTTCACTTATATATACCCTGGGATTTCCAGAACTGAAGGAGAGGAGGAGTTTTGAGGAGTTTTTTAAGATAGTTTTTAGGGTTTTCTTCTCCATGTTGTAGTTTTAGAATAGTTTAGGTTAGTTGTTCTTCTTCTTCCTCCTTTGTATTTTTTATTTCTTGTAGATCTTGTAATAGGAGAAAGAGTAGTACATGGGTGGAAAGAAATAGTGTTTGTGATGGAAGGTGACGATCTATGAAAGGTTCTCTCTTTATCTCTCCTTGTTTTCTTCTCTCTAACTCTTTTATATGTTTAGCTAATTTTCTCTCATGGCAACTAACTACTAACCACTAACTTGCTAACTTCTTACTTGATAATTCACATGAATCTAATAGTCTCTACTTGGCCTTGCTCTTGCAAAAATCATTGATGGCTTATGATGATGGATTCTAACACTTTAACATCCTAACTCTCTAACAAGCTAACAATACTATATTCCATGCTTTCTCTTGTTTAGTTTTAATGGTTTAAGTGTAACTTGCACTTATTTTGTTGAGTTTGGATGTGACAATTATCTTATGGGTCATGCTTTGAAACGCTCTTGAATCAAGGACTAGTGATGGCTAATGATACATGTAAGGCAACTATCACTAAGAGGTTAGCATAGTTAGTGGAGCCATTAGTAGTTAGTAGCCATGAGTTTTCTTTCCTTTTTATTTTGTTTTAGAAATAATTTCAAAAAGCACAAATATCTTATCTCTATATTTCCACTTCTTTGTGTTTCATCGTACTCTTCTCTTTTCATTCTTTATTTTCTTTTCTTTTCATTCTTTAAAACGTTGAAGAAACTTTAACACACATGTGAACATTTCAGTAAAGCTTCTATCGCTTCCCATCCCTGCAGATTCGACTCGTTTAGCCTCTATGCTATAAAGGAAGTATCGAGGAAGCCAAAGCACATACTTTTAACTATTGATTTCAAAACATACACTTTTCATGCACAGTTTTTCCCCGATCAACCTACCAAGATTGCATCTATTGGAGGTAACCACTACTTTGTGACTTTCATTGATGACTATTCTAGGCGATGTTGGGTATATACCATGAAGCACAAAGGAAAAGTCCTAGAATTATTTGTGGAGTTGAAGAAGAATTTGGAGAAAAGCACAAGAAGGAAGATCAAGGTCTTCCGGTCAGATAATGGAGGTGAGTATAAGTCTGATCCTTTCCTAAAGCTATGTCGTGATGAGGGCATAGACAGGCACTTCACAGTAAGAAAAATACCGCAACAAAATGGGGTAGCAGAAAGACTGAACAGGAGTTTACTAGAGAAGGTCCATTGCATGTTATCCAATGTCAGATTACCAAAGAACTTTTGGGCTGAGGCTTTGGCATATGCTTGTTATCTCGTTAACAGGCTGCCTTCATCTGCGATAGGAGGTAAGACTCCTCTAGAGGTTTGGTCTGGGAAAGCTGGTTAGGACTATGATTCGCTAAGGGTATTTGGTTGTCCAGCCTACTACCATGTTAAAGAAGACAAATTAGACCCAAGAGCGAAAAAAGTAGTGGTCATAGAATTCAAGAGAGGAATAAAAAGCTACATGATCTGGGATCCTAGGACAGAAAATTTGTTCTCAGTAGAGATGTCACATTCGATGAGGCTTCAATGTTGAAGTCTACAATCTTTCAGCAAGTAGAGATTGAAAGGATCAAAGAGGTATCGCAGCAGGTGGAGAATGATGCTACTTCACCATCTCTAGAAAGGTCAATATCTTTGGAGATCATACCCAAGGTGACACAAGGTAGTGATCAAGTAGCCGAGCAGGATGCTGATGATGATGAGGATCAAGGACACATTATGGGTGATGTCCATGAATCTGTTGCAGTTGGAAGACCCATAAGAAATCCACGTAAACCAAGTTGGCTCACTACAGATATGATTGTGGCCTATGCTCTCTCGGTCGTCGAAGAGGTACTCCCGTCTACATATAGGGAAGTTGAAATCAGTTCAGAGTCAAAGATGTGAAAGGATGCCATAGAAGAAGAGATGAGTTCTTTACACAAGAACGACACTTGAGAACTGACAGAAATGCCCAAAGGAAAGAAGGCAATTGGCTTTAAGTGAGTATCTGCAAAGAAACTGGGATCTCTCAAGGATGATACTGTACGCTACAAAGCCAGGTTGGCGGCTAAAGGCTACTCACAACGAGAAGTCATTGATTACAATGAGGTATTCTCCCCTGTTGTAAAGCACTCGTCAATTCAAATTTTGCTGGCGCTGTGTAATACTCCGTTCCCAGGATACGTACCCAGATACGTATCCTGAATTCTTTGACCGTTTTGTTTTAATTTTATTCTAGTATTTGTATTTAAGTTGTGATTGCTTATGATTTTGGGTATCGGATCTGGATTCTCAGTCTTAGAGTTAGCCCTGACCCGGACAGGGAACCCGATACCAGCTTGCTGCCCGATTTAACCTTTTCGGTAGTCCGATTTGATCGGTTTCAATTTCAGACACTGTTTTCTAATATTTTAGATTTTTCATGATTTTTTGAAATTTTTCAGAATTATTTTACAAAATCTCAAAAACGGGAGTCGGTCGACATCGCTGACTGATTCTAGGATTTATAGTTTTCAAATGGGATTAAATTTTTAAAAATAGTTTTCACATTATTTCTTAGAATTTCATTTTCTACCTAAATATATTTTTTAGAATTTTTCTAAATTTATCAAAATTTGACCGATTCTGGTGTCGGCTGTTATCGCCGGAAGATTCTAATATTTTAATTTAAAAATTATATTGAATTTATCGAATCTGATTTCATCGGGTATCTTAAAATAATATTTTCTATTTTTTAGAATTTTTCAGAATGTTTCTGAAACAGTCAAATTTTCACCCTATTAAAATAATAATATTATTTACCGACGTTTTCTTTTCTTACTTTTTCCTTCTCTACTCCCCTACTTTATACTCCCAGATATTATAATAAATTAATTAGATAATAATAAAAAAAATTATTATTATCTTTTCTTTTTCCTTATTTTCCTTCCTTTTTCCTTATTTTTCTTTCTTTTTCTTCTTTTCTTTTCTTCCCCCACACTCCACCTCCATGCCCTGTGCACCCACTCCCGCAGCCGCAGCCAAGGGCAGGGCATGATGGGCTTAGCAGCCCATCTCCCCCCATCCCTTTCATCATCACATTTTTTCTCCTCCTTCTCCTTCCCTTCTAATTTCATTATTCCATCTCCTTCAAACTAAACCCAACGCCCTCCACCATCACCACCACCGCCTCCACCATCACCACCGTCGCCGCCGGCCGCCCCTAGGCCGGCCAACCATTCCCCCAAACCCCCTCTCCACTCCACCACCTCCTTCAACCTCCACCAACTCCCCACCACCTCCAATTTCATCCAAACCCACCACCACTTCATCTTCTTCCCAAAATTCCCCACCAAACCATCACCTCCTCCACTTCCAAACCCTCAATCATCACCTTCTCCTCCTCCTCTAACTCCCCACCACCTCCAACAACCACCACAACCACCATAACCACCACCACCACCAACAATCACCACCACCTCCACCAACGCCAACAACAACCAAAACAACTCCAACCTCCTCCCCTCCCCCGGGCTAAGCTGCGCGCCCCTCCCCCGGCGACGCCGCCGCCGCCAGGCCGCCGACCACCCCCCACTCCCCCTCCATTTTCCTTCTTTCTTTCTTTCTTCTTTCCTTCTTTAATTCTTTCTTTCTTTTCTTTTCTCTTTCTTTTCCCTAAGTAAACCCATTTTCTACGTTCCCTAAAATACCCATCCCCTCATTCCCAAATTACTTCCCCATATTTACAACCATACCCCGCTCCTTTTAATTCCTAATTCCTTTCTAAAAATACCCTATTCTCTCTCTCTCCTTCCTACAACTTTCTCTCTCCTCTCTCTTCTCTCTCATTCCCTCTCTAATAATTATATAAATATTTATATTTATATATTTTAATATATATTTATGGGCTAGTGGCTTACTTGCACGGGTTCGCGGATTTCTCGGTATTTTTATTCCGGTGATAGGCGAGTACATTTCTTACTTTATTAACATCATTTCATATTTGATAATTATTATCTGGCTTTTAATATATGATGTCTCTTTATGCAAGTTGGTATATGTCATATAAATGATTTATAAGATTATCATGCTTTATAAATAGCCTCCGACCGTTATTATACTTTGTCGCACCGGTATTATACCGGGTATGCCTAAATCTGCTCCTGCTTCACTTGGCTTCGCATGGCTAATAAATAGATAAATTTATTATTGTTAGAAATAATATTGTGAAGTGTTTGAAATGTTTATGTCGTTCTCCTGTACCATGTTACGTGACCGGTTGATACCTAGTATTTGATGTTGCGATTCTCACCGATATATTAGTTACCTGACCCTGACATGTATACACCGGTACTTGCCACGCTATACTTATTACTTGATATCTGATACCGGTACTTGTCATGCTATGCTTATTACTGTTGGCCCAAAGGCCTTCCACCCTAGTTTTGATGATGATTAACTCATGTAGTTATGTTTACTAATAATCTTGTGTTGTTTAAGTTTCAGATCATTAACCAAGATATTAGTTGGTGATTAGCTTCAACAAGGAGTTTAGAAACTTTTCATGGTGATTCCGGTGCCAAAACTTAAAGATCATTCCTTTGCACTTGGTGGATCACGGTTTTGGAGCAAGTCTACTTGAAGATGAAGATCATCAAGAAGACTTGGTATCCTAGTTTAGATAGTGTGTTTAGATCCATTTGTAAAGCTTAGTATAGTTGATATGCTCAAGTGCACATACACACACGTTTCATGATTTGGATTTTGGTTTTCATGGATGGTAGATCAAAACAAGTTTACTTTATTCCTATGTATATTAGATATGTTCTAGATATACATTCATGCTTTAAACTTGCTAGACAAACTTATTTTGATATTGCTATTCATGTGTTGAAAAAATCAAGTTTGGAAAAATACAAGTTTTGGTTTTTGATAAAATTTGCAAGACACAAAAATGAATTGATATGTTGATATATTGCCTTGAAATTTTTATCACATGTTTATGTTTCAATATAAAATGATAAAACAAGTTTTATGGAATTTTCAGAAAAGATAAAAGATTTTTCAAAATAATTTTAATCTGTTTTTCTGACTCAGTTTTCTGTTCCAGGCTTCAATCAGTCGACTAAGTCAACTGACCTAGTCGACTTGGCTGAAGTCGGTCGACCGGGTTGGTCGACCGACGTGCACAAATCTGTGCACGTTTGGAGTCACTGGGACGGTCGACCGTACGGGTCGACCGGTCTGAGAGCAGAGCTCTCTGTTTGTTTGGGTCGACCGGGCCGGTCGACCGCTGTTACCCAACGGTCACATTTCTGACCGTTGGCGGTCGACCGGGCCGGTCGACCGTTAGCCTGTCAGGCTGCCAGCTCAGCCTAACGGCTAGTTTTCTGATGGGCCTATATAAACCCCATCTATTTGGATTTTTGGCCAAGAATTTTAGAGAAAAAATTTCAGACTTTCTCTACTGTTTTAAAAGAGTTTTAAAAGAGTTTTGTGCCAAAAAGATTTATCTTTGAATTGTTTTGGGTTTTGGAAAATCAAAGAAAACTAGGTTTTGGGATTTTGATTTGATCTTTTATTTCTATCATATACAAGAGATTTCCCAAATAGTTTTTCTTTGTTACTTGTTTCCAAAAACACCTAGTTTTCCACACTTGAGCTATCTTCTATCCTAATCTATTTAGGATCTTGTTTTTGTGAAAAAGAGAAAAGAAAGAGAGTTTGTGGTCTTTGTAACCACTTGTTGTAAAACCCTTGCTTTGATTGGGTTGCTCCCTCTTCGGTAGAGGTTGAGGATTGTGGTTTGCTCCCTCTAGTGAGAGGTGGAGTTGGTTGTTGTTTGCTCCCTCTATTGTGAGGTGGAGCTTGGTGGTTGTAACCCTCTTCGGTAGAGGTGTTGGTTGTTGTATTGGCTACGGGCCTACCCCTCGGTTGTGAGGTGGTTGTTTGAGAGAGGAGTTTGGTACTCCTAGTGTTGTAACAAATCCTCTTCGGTAGAGGTTCCCTCGGTGGGAGATAGTGGATTGGAAATCCTACACGGTGGTGTAGGCGGGGATGTAGAGCAAGGTGCTCGAACCTCGAAACATATCTTGGTGTTTGCGTTTTGATCCATTGTCTCTCTAACTCTCTCTCATTTATTTTGTGCAAAGCATCATACACATCATCATATCATATTTGCTTGTGTTGAGCATAATTCATATTGTCATATCATATCTATTTGCTTGTGTTGTGCCTTGCATCTTTCACATTGTTGTATATCCATTATATGCTTGGCTTACTTGTGTGTATGCCTCACTTGTACCTAATCAACAAGAGCTTCACATAGCGCCTCAACCCATATCTAGGGGAATCAAGAGGAGTTAGTCCAGAGCCCTTCACGGGGAATTCGGCTACACTTGTTGATTGTACTAAGTGTGTTTGCAAAATTATTTTAAGCTTCCGCATTTAGCGCACTTAGTTTTGCATTTAGTTCTAGATTAGCATTTACACCTATTCACCCCCCCTCTAGGTGTTTTTCAATTACTTGATATCTGATACCGGTACTTGCCATGCTATACTTATTACTTGATATCTGATACCGATACTTGTCATGCTATACTTATTACTTGATATCTGACACCGGTACTTGCCTTGCTATACTTATCGCCTGCTACCTGACACCGATATAATAACACTTGACACTTGACATGCTATCACCCGGTACTGGTACACTTGACCTGATTTTGTGGCACCTGTATTATATTGCATATTCATGACTATTACTTTTACGGGGACCTGACATGATTATTATACTGTTACCAGATATTTGGTACTCTTGAACTCCTGTACTTCTGAACTCCTGTATTCTTGAACCCCTGAAAAAGAATGACTCCTGATATTATACTCCTGTTAATTCCTGTAGTTGGATAATAATGGTTATACTGTATGCACTTGTGGATATTATCTTTGGACAATTCATATATATAATAAAAATACTCAACTTACATTGGGTGGGGGAAACTGATGAAAACCGGTATGATGTCATATTTATAATGGTGATATTTCTGAAGTGTCGTGTGGGGCGCGTAATGATAAGTCCCTGGAAGTAGTAGCCTGAGTCTGAAGTGTCGTGTGGGGCACGTAATGATAAGTCCCCTGAAGCAGTAGCATGTACTCCTGAGCTAGTCCCGCGCAGAGACGGGACCCACTATAAATATGAGCCATCAGATTTATCAATTTTCAAATAATAACTCATCTTATTCATAAGTGGATGTATGTGTGCCGGTAGCACATACCTAAGCATATGAATCGGATGAATAACATAAAACAACCAAACAGTAATAATGTTAGGAACGTGTGATATTTGGTCTCTCCTTTGTTCGGGTTCTGGTACTCACATATCAGACCCGGGTAAGTTCTACAGGGTGTAAACTCTAGTATGGACTATCGGTGATGTGAGACGCTGGTAGGGAGGCGATTGAAATATCAAACGGTACTGATTATTATTATTGGATAACTTAAAATGCAACACACCTTTATATTCTCCAGTTATAGTGTTATGCTCCGAGTTGACACCCTGCCTTATGACATATGATTTATGTGGCACAATGATTACTACTGATACACTATAGTTCTATTACTCTTAGGGGAACTCAAGTTGTATAAACTCAGACGATGGCGACATGAGATATGTGGTATATAGATGAGGGTTTCCTTATTCTGAATTATCCCCTTGACGTATCTGTCCTGTGAATCCATAATCTAAGCTTGTACAACTAGTTTTGTCCATTCTTATATTTATCGCATGTTTAACTTATTTACCGCATGTTTATATGTACATATGCTCTTCATACTGCCTTATATGCATGTTTTCAGTTTCAGATTCATCGATATACATGATTTACTGTCATTCCTTTAATTTTCCTTATATTACTTGTCATTTTATGTACCTGCATACCTGGACCACATCACTTGATCATGTACACGTGTGCCCGTTATGCACGCCATTTGGCTCGCAGGGTTGCATGTGAGAACCCTGGATTCTCATGTCCAGATCCTTAAGACTGAACCTTGGTGGCCTTGCTGTAGCTAATCAAAGTACGCAGCGGATCCTTCCGTGACGATCGGAGTGCAGCAGAAGCTTGGATCATCGTCGCAGCTCTTCCTCCCAGTTCCTCTCATGTTTGGTTTTCGAGACCCCTCTTACTGCTCGTGAGCACTTCTCAGTTTTTGTATATCTCATCATATGATGTACTTTTGTATTTTCTGGTGATGTAATATTCTTGTAATATTGTATCACTCTTTGTGATAACCATGTACTTGTACTTTTCTGTTGGAATGTATATGACCACTGTGCTTCCGCACTCTGATTCTTGCATGTACTGATACTTAGCGTATATGCGTGAGGGTATTTTCGACCTACGTATATACGTCGCAGTGACGCCTCCGTACCTGCGAGACCGGGGCATCACACGCTGGTAGCACAGTATGAGTTGGATCTTGACCAGCTCGATGTGAAGACCGCTTTTCTCTATGGCGATCTTGATGAGGAGATCTATATGACTCAACCGATGAGGTTCAAAACTGCAGGCAAGGAGAACATGGTATGCAAGATGAAGAAATCACTGTATGGATTAAAACAATCTCCTAGACAGCGGTACAAGCATTTCGACAGCTTCATCAGAGAAAAAGGTACATACGCAACCATTATGACTCATATGTGTATTATAACAAGCTACCTGGAGAAGAGTACATCTATCTACTATTATATATAGATGATATGTTTATTGCTTCTAAAAGCAGATCTTCAATTGATAAATTGAAGAAAGACATGTCTTCCGAATTCGAGATGAAGGATCTTAGTGAAGCGAAGAAGGTGCTAAACGTGGAGATAGAGAGAGACCGAAGGAGTGGCAAGGTGAGCTGACACAAAAGGGGTATTTGAAAAAGGTACTTCAGAGGTTCAACATCGATGGTGATACGAAATCTGTAAGTACACCACTGGCTCCTCATTTCAAGTTAAAACCCACTATGTCTCCAGCTACTGTTGAAGAACGTGAGTACATGACTCGCGTGCTGTATGCCAGCACAGTTGGTAGTTTGATGTATGCAATGGTGTGTATAAGACCACACTTGTCACAAAATGTCTCAATGATTAGCAGATACATGTATGATCCTGAAAAGGGTCATTGGGAGGCAGTAAAGTGGGTTCTATGGTACATTAAAGGTACCATAGATGTTGGATTGGTATTCAAGAAGGATTTCACAGGTAAGCAGGAGTGTATCAGATATGTTAGACTCTGATTATGTAGGAGATCTTGACAAACACCGGTTTACAACGGGGTACACTATCTCAAGCACCGGCGAGTTGGCGCTCTATTCTACAGTCTATCATTGCATTGTCTACTACAGAGGCCGAGTACATGGCCATGAAAGAGGCTATGAAGGAGGCAATATGGCTTCAAGGGTTGCTCGATGACTTGAGGATTGAATAAAATCTGTTGAAGATCAATTGTGATAGCATGAGTACTATCTATTTGGCGAAGAACCAAGTGTATCATGCAAGGACGAAGCACATAGATGTCAGATTCTACTTTGTTCGGGAAATTCTTGATGAGGGTGATATTGAGTTACTAAAAATTCATACAAAGGAGAATCCCTCAGATATGCTTACTAAGGGGGTGTCAGGAGTGAAGTTTACATATTGTAAAGAGTTGCTCCATATCCTTCCAGTTGCTTGAGCTCGTTTGGATGAACTATGGATGGCTTGATCCCTTGGGCAAGGTACGTAGGCAGCCACACTGGTGCAGCCACTTTCGAGTCGACAGGTACTATGATGAGTTTGGCTCAGATTTGAGAAATTTTCACCGAGGTAGAGAATTGTAGGGAGAGAGAAGATAGAAATGTATGATGGAGTTTTTTTTCAAACTCATCAGGAAACATAGTGCAGAGATCGGAAGCCAAAAGAAGAGAGAACGGAGTTTATATATCAAACCAGCAGCAGAGCCGGTCGACCGCCCAGTCGACCGGTGTGCACAAAACGTGCACAGGGTAGCTCAGTCGACCGCCCGGTTGACCTTAGCAGGATAACGGTCGACCGACTGACATGAAGAACTCTCGGTTGAACACGGTCGACCGACCGGTCGACCGGGTGCTTGGGTCGGTCGACCGACAAGCGTATCTAGGCGTGGAGTTGACTCTCCTTTCAGAATTCGGTCTTTGTTTCTGAATTGAAGACGAATTCAATTGGGGTTTCCTAAATTCCTGGGTCTCTTTGGCTATAAATAAAATGGCAGAGCCCTCTTGAATTGTATGCAAGGTACAAATTGTATTGGTTGTTGAATCAATAAAATCTCTCCCCCCTGCCCCGAGAACGTAGGCAAATTGTCGAACCTCGTTAAATATTGTGTTTGCTTTCTCTCTTGTTTCTTATTCTTGTTATTCTTAGATACTTCTCTATTGCATCTATTAGGTTCCTCGCTGGTTGTTGTCTCGCGCGTAACACAAAAGAACTTGGATATTTTTCTTTCATCCCTTATTTAATGCAGAAAAATGGGCCCGATGACTAGACCACAAATTGGGTCACGCACAACCGAAAGAAATCAGCACATAAATGCATACCTTTGTGGCCCATTTCAAGAACTCTTTCCCTCAGTTCCTTCATTTGGTTCAGCTGAATCACCAGAGAGAATGGGCTGACCCCGGTAACAAACTGGGAGGTGCGGGGTAGCAAAACAGTAGAAGCCAATGTCGCAAAGTTGGCTCCATGACGGAAGTCAGATCCTATCGATTTCAGATATGGGCTAAAGAATGGCAAACCTAATGCTTGAGCTGCGCAAAGCAAAAAAAAAAGAACAAAAGAACAAAAGTTCTTAAAAATCCATAGAAACAAGCTTCAAGAGATTTCTTGATGTTGATGAACAAAGAGTTGCCTAAGAAGTCTATGGCAAGTCTGCCATCCGTAGCCCGACCAACTGGCTTCTTGAAGTAGGTCATGCCAAACGGACCATGCTGAGCCGGGAAAACAGGCCAGAATCCTCCAGTGTCGGAATTCGAGCCCCCAAAGTTGAAGATGGCCAGGAAATCACATTTGGCATTTGTCAGAGGAGCAAAGAAGGCAATAAACAGCAGCGATGCAATGACACGAACCGTGAGGATGCACTGGAAACTAGTTGCACCTTTCATTTTGTTGCTGATAGACGAACAGATTGGAGAGAACGGAAGATGAGAGTGAGGGACAGGAATGTGAGGAATTTATTGGCAGGATTCCTGCAGAGCCTGTAAACTCTGTTTGTCCTGATGAGCCTGAAGGCGGACAGTTTTGGATTGAATTGTGCATGTAACCGAAAGTAACATGTGATCTTGTCTTCTTGCACTATTTCCATGAGACGTTATCTAAACAAGAGTAAAGTGTTTGTGATCAGGCCTGTCTGGAATTTACCTGGCTGAATCATGGATATGGTATCTAATTCACAATTTACAACCCATCCGACTTCACGAGTGTTTTAGTCATAGCATGAAAAGGTTTAAACACGAGTACATGATACGGTTTGCATACCTAATTAAAATTCCATGAGCAGTAACAGTCTCTTGCAGTAAACTGCGACCACAGGCGAGGCTCTAGATCAAGGATGATAATGCTAAATCAGTTCCAGTCCTCATAAGCTTTCCCATGGAATTATCCCTTTTGGTTCCTTGGTCAATGAAGCATGCTTTTGCTTCAATTTAGAAGAAAGAAAGTTGCCTTGTACCTTCATGCTCGATTGTGACTCCGCAGAGAGAGAACCGGATCATCCTTAGCCAGAAACCATAGAATTTGGTCTGCGAAGCCGTGACTCATTTTTCTTTGCAAAAAGACTACAGCACCATATTTGCACCATAGCTAGTGGAATCAGACCCGTCATACACAAGCAAAACACATGATGCATGCCAACAAGCGCACGCAACACATGACATGTTCTTAGAGAATGACTGCATAAGTGAATGTCTAAGAGTGGCAAGCAAAAGGCTGGTGAATGACAACCACCCCACAATCACAAAGGACACCAACTCTTGCTACTTTCACTGGGGAAGTATGAATGAGGCGCCCACAATGCCAAGAAGGAGAGCATGTTTGTGATAATTATACATCAGTATTGCATTCATAATGTTCACTTCTACCAATTTAACGAAGTTGGAAAATGAAGATAATAGGAACCAGCTTAACAAGACTCTTAGTGGAAGATACTCTGAACGAATTTTACAAAGCAACCATACAGTGTCATTCACAAGTCGCTGACACATACAAAACAATTGAGAATGGTAGAAATAGCCATTACAAACTAACAATAAGGATGTCTCAGTAACATGATGCTGGCTGAACATAAATACTTGACTGTAATCACTAATATGATAGCGTCCACTATGTTGAACTGAATCTTCACTTACAATCTGGTACCTTGTGAATTTAGCACCAGAATATCAAACAATGACCTGACCAAAAAGCCTCTTCCGGATCTGGAATAATAAAGCAAAAAATTAACAGTCAAAGACGAGATTAGAAGAATTATCTTTATGATGATTTCAGGTACTAAAATGAACAAAACACAAGCACGGAGACTAATGCTATCATCATTTTTTACAGTTCTAGCAAATTGTATAGGCTCAACAGCTTTAAGCCTTCCATGACTGTAAAGCAAGAATCATGATAATGACATCATGTCAGGATTGACTTGTGTTAAATGCATGCTCGGATTACCCTTCTGGGAAATCTATCCTAGAATCAAACCAACATGCACGGGGCATCAGCCCATAATTAATTTTTTTTTATTATTTTTAGATTTCTTAGAAGGCAAAATGATATGGATTTGATGTATTCGATTCTACTAATATCCTGGACATGAAGATCAGTACATTGTCTTGAAGTAGATGAAATTAAGCAGCAAATGCCAATTTGGACATTCATTGTGTGATCTGATTGAATGAGTGATGAGATCGAGACGCGACCTTGACGCGTATATCATCGTTGGAAGACACATGGTTTCTATATGATTTTTATTTTAAGTCGGAGTCTGTATCTTTATTCATGCAGAGTCTAATGTTTTTCCTTTTATTTTATTACTCTTGTTTTCTTTTAGTCGCACATTAGTTGTGAGAAAAGAATTAATGCTTTGCAAGCCTATATATAGACATGAGTCAAATAAAATTGTAACGAAGACATTGATCAATGATGGATTATTTTCTCAATTGAAAATTTCCTTCATGAATTTGAATTATAATTAGAAACCCAATTCTAATCCTATTAAAAAAAACCTTAGTAGCAATTCTAATTCCCCTTATCAAAGCCCTAGTTCTATTCATTGTTACAAAAAAAATCCCCCCAAAAATAGAAAATACTATTCAAAATTTCCCCATAAAAAACCCACAAAAATCAAAAAGAAAATTCACAAAAGATGCTTTTTATCTTCTCCCCCTCCCCAAACTCAATCTAAACCCTAACCCTAGTTTTCCTTCTCTCCCTTCCCACCGGCATTGTCAACAGCCGACAGCCTGAGTCCCCTCTCGTCGACTGCAACCCACGCATCAACAGCCCAAGCTCCCAACCTCTCTCTCTCTCTCTCTCTCTCTCTCACACACACACATCAGCATCAACATCAGCACCACCACCCACATACTCAACGTCTTCACATCCTCGTCCTCGCGCCCCCAATCGTGCCCAAGCTCCACCTCCCGAGCGCCAGCCGCAATTGAGCGCCAACCAGTGACCGAGCGTCAGCAGCCCGACTACCTGCTCGTATTCCTCTCTCTTGCCATCTTTGCCACCTTGCCGACGTTAGCACACTGCCACCACCTACTCTGCGCCTGCTTCGTCAGCCTCTGTCATGGTCCCTGACATCTTCTTTGCTAAAGACGCCCACGTCCTCGTCATCAGGGAAGCAGCATAATGCCAGCGCGTGAGCACAAGATTGGGTTGATTTGAGTTTTCAACAACCCGACCCGTTAGCGCCTGTCAACCGATTCACTTCTGCAACAGTTCAGACCCGCATCAGACCCGATGCAAACCCATTAAGGCAAAATAGACCCGTTAAGCAAACAACATGATTTTCGGGCTATATCTCAGTCGTTCGATATCCAATTCGCACGATTCTCAAAGCATTGGATTCGTAGAGACAAGAGCTACACATTTAAAATAAGAACAAGACAATGAGATCAAAGCAATTCTCCATGAATTTTTAATTCTACAGTCAGATTATTTTTAGTTTACATCAAGTAATTACATGTTTAAACTGTTATCATCATTTCTTACTGTCCACTATATATGTGAGTTGTAAGAATTTGATAACATGTAGCCTGTTTATCTTGATAATACGGGTGTGGTGGATAAAACTCCGCCACAAGTAACTGAACGCTCACAATTGATCCAGTCAAAGCACAAAGAGAAGGAAGACGCCTTTCAGATTAGAACACGTGTGGTGCCGGCCTAAGATCCTCAGACGTGAAAATCAGTATGTGGTAAAAGAGAGGACCGGTAGAGAAAAACTGTCAGCGTAATGGTAGTGAACGCTGGCAGAGAAAAACTGCCAGTGTAGTGTGATATGTGCTCTGAGAATATGGAAGTGACCTCCTCGGAGGAGGCATATTTGTACCTGACTGAGGCGGTGGATTGGATGTGGATAAATGTAGACTTCAACTGATCGGTTTGAATCTGGTGATCCTTGTAACCACCTGGGTTGAGTCTTAATAGTTGGGATTGACACGTTGGAGAGTTATCCGTCGTTATCCCCAGCCGCTCGTCGAGCTGTAAGGTCGTTGCAGAGTCTTGGACGAGTAGTAAGATAAGAATGCTTAATTGTCTTCGTGATCCGCGAGATCCATCTCGATCTGTCGCTAGGATGGACCGAATTGCTGCCACGTGATGAGACTCTTGGATTGGAGCCGGAGTGCCTTCGGGAGGCGGTGACCTCAGAGCTGTGGATGAAGTATGCCTTCGAATGGAGGTGGCAAAGACTTTGAAATGGGTTCCCGAGAGTCGGTTCATGTTCTTGTCATCGAACACGTGTCATAATCCTAATGCGGGTCAAATTTTGATCACAACAGATGCCCCCTCTACATCAGCACTTGTCAGACCTCACAGAGAAGTGAGGGAGTGAAATTACTGACATGCTCCTTTTTTCCCTTCGTCTCTTGGAGATCGTCCGGTGTATTTTTTTGCATCACCGTAGATCCTTGGAATTAATGGGAGGTAACACTTCTGGCTACCAGCTCTGGTGTAGTCATGTCAAGCATTGATTTGAATCCTTGCGCCATGATGATAACCAATTTGACTCCCAGCGACATAATGGATTAATGGTGACGAATAGTTTCTCTTCTTTTCGTTTGCCCTATCTTCTCGGGTCATGGATCGACTTTTCAGGAGCCCGCGTGTTTTCAAGTGTCGTATTGATGGCGATGAATCCATCCATGTGTTTATAAACTGGGGGAGATTGGGGGGGTCATTTTCAACTACTCTAAACCTTTCAAAATTCACTAAAATCCTGACTTCATTGTAGCTTCTTCCTTGGATGGTTGCTATGCTTCCTTCCTCTTCAACGGACAGAGGGAAGAAAATAAGAGGGGACAAGAGAACGAAGGGAAGACTCTTGCTCTCCGAGAGTTTGGCCGGTTGCGTCGCATTAGTAGTCGTGAAGGACCTGTCACGGCACACTAGTTGCCGTGACAGGGTGCCGCGATCGAGAGTGACAGGTAGAATTCTTACTCAACCTGATCGAGTAATCTGGTTTCCAGTTCGCTCGATCACGGGCGGGCAAGCTTCGACCTTGAGGCTCGGGGCCTTTTTCCTGATGGTGTGTACAAGAAATAAGTAGAAGGAGCTCATCAGCTAGGTGCACCAATGAATCACTCCTCTTCTTGGAGTTCAGAGCTCTCTCTCAGAACACCTCAGAGGAGGTGTGATACCATCACCTTCTTGCGTTCCTTACAGGATTCAGTCTGGTCAGACGTCGTCTCATTCTCGGAGGGCTTCCTTGAAGTCCATCTCATCCTTCTTGCAAATACGAGGAGGATGACAAGTGGAAACTTTCAGACTTCTTTTCACCGATGCCAGTCTTTGGAAGGGGGCGTGGATGAAGAAATATGACCTCCAGTAGATATTCCTCTGTAGATATATTCTCAAAATTCGGTGGTGAGGCAAGATCGACGGAGGTGAAAGGGTTGGAGCGTCTGGATTTGGATCTAATGTATTTCTTTTTCAAAAATGTAAACACAGATTAAAGGAACATTTTGTATTACACTCGTTAGATGTAACACAATAAATGTAATGAAAGATTTTCGGAATGAAAACGGTTATGTTTGAATCTTGTCTGATTTGTTTTTACTATAGGCTTTTGTAACTGATATGATCATGCCTCCCTGAAGTGCTGATCTCTATCTCCGGTATGGTCGATTGGGTATGAGTGTCTTGGTGAGTTTGCTCTGCCGTCTCCTAGTGGGGTGATCCCATCAGCGGAACTTGCAAACTCTAAACTCCAAGTGGGGAGATCCCAGCAGCAGAATTGGTTTCACAGTCATCTCGGAGAATTTCCATCAGTGGAGCGGTGAACTCTGGAGTCTGAGTGAGGGTGAGACCCATCAGCGGAGTGAGTTCGCAATCCTCTCTGAATGGGGGTAAGACCCATCAGCGGAGCAGTGAACTCTGCAGGACTCTGAGTGGGAGTAAGACCCATCAGCAGAGTCGGTCCTCAGTCGTCTCCGAGTGGGGTTAAGACCCATCAACGGGACAACAGACTCTACAAGACTCTAAGTGAGGGTGAGACCTATCAGCAGAGTGGGCGCGCAGTCATCTCCAAGTGGAGATATGACTCATCAACAGAGCAATACTCTGGACTCTGAGCGGAGGTGAGGAACCCATTAACGGAGTAGGTTCATAGTCGTCTCCAAATGGGGTGAGACCCATCAGTGGAGCGACGAACTCTGCAAGATTCTGAGTGGGGAGACCCATCAACAAAGTGGGTCCGAGGTCGTCTCCGAGTGGGGGTGAGACCCATCGGCGGAGTTGGTTCACAGTCGTCTCTGAGTGGGGGTGAGACCCATCAGCGGAGCGGCAAACTCTACAAGACTCATGAGTGAGAGTGAGACCCATCAGTAGAGTGGATCCACAGTCATCTCCGAGTGGGGCTAAGACCCATCAGCGAGATTACGGACTCTGCAAAACTCTGAGTGGGGGTGAGCCCATCAGCAAAGTGAGTCCGCAGTCGTCTGAGTGGGAATAAGACCCATCAGCAGGACGCCAGACTCTACAAGACTGAGTAGGGGTGAGACCCATCAGCAGAGTGGGTCTGCAGTCATCCCCTAGTGGGGATGAGATCGATCAGCGGAGCGGTGGACTTTGGACCCAAGTGGGGGACAATCCCATCAGTGGAGTGACATTGGCACAGAGAAACTGCCAGTGGGTCAGACAAGGGCCCGTAGGGTGATGTTTGTCAACTCCGAGTGGGAGTAATCCAATCAGCGAAGCATGCACACCTGGGGCTTTGAGAAGGTTGTAGGGACTTCGAGTGATAGACAATCCCACAACGAAAAGTTTTGACTGCCTGTAGGCTAATCGAAAGGAAGCACGTAGACAGGTGTTCGCATTGCCGTCTCCGAGTGGGGTGAGACCCATCAGCGAAGCGTGCGAGCACTGGGCTCTGAGTGGGAGTGAGAACCATCGGCAGAGCGGAAAACTTGGTAGGAGTCTGAAGAGGTAATCCCAACAGCGAAGTGAGCTGAAACGGTCAGGAGCAAAATGTAATTTTATTTGACGATTGAAATAAAATACATGGAACTAACTGAAATACAGGGGGCATTATCGGTGGAAGTACTCTCATGTCTCCATTGGAGGGATCGAATTACAAAATTGTCTTGTACTGAGTGACCATGTGTTGCGGTGGGTAAGAGATAGAGAGCTCGGTTGTCCTGCATTGGAGGCTGCTCCAGGAGTAAAGACGTACTCTTTGAGAAAGTCTTCGTAGAAAAGTTCTTCCAAGTACTTTTGGAAGCTTCTACAGTGGTTGGTCTGGTGCCCCTTCTGTCATGGTAAGAACAATATTTTTCCGCTCCGGGGAGTATGGGGTCGTATTGGATTGGCCTCGGGTGTTTAACGCACAACTAGTCCTTGATGGCGTTGAAGACTTCATTGATGAGGAGCCTTAGCGGAGTGAAGTGCTCCTCTCTTGAAAGTTTGAAACGAATTCAGTGAGAGGACCGGGAACGCCTGTCTTTTGTAGATAGGTTGCCCCGATTGGGGTAACCGACATTGGTCAGAGTCTCGCGTTGGGACTTTGACTTCTCGGCGCCATTGCCGCATTTGAGAAACTGGTTGGCGGAGCTCTCCATCGCTTCCTCCAACTAGATGTACGATTGGGCTCAGGACAGATCCTCGATCATTCAAACAGGGGGTGAGACTTGCAATCTGCTGATAAACGCGAGTGCAGAAACATCTTTACCGCAACTGGGAATCTTGGCGAGCTGGTTCTAAAAATAACCGATGTACGACTTAAAGTTGTCCCCCTCTTATTTTGATGATGAGGAGGTGATGGTTATTCTTCTTGGCTTCTCGGAGAGGTGTATTGGGTGATGAATGCATCGGTTACCTCCTCGAAATTGTGGAGCGAGTGCGACAACTTAAAGTAAAACCAATCTGAGGCTACACCATTCAAACTGGAGGGAAAGGTCAGGCACAAAAGCCGATCGTTGTGAGAGTAGACCACCATCTTATCTCGATAATGCCGGATGTGCTGGATTGAGTCGCTGGCTCTGGAGTAATAGCCGAAGGTCGGAGTCGTGAACTTTTTCGAGAATTCACACTCAGAATCACTTCGAGGAGAGGAGAATCAGAGACCTTGGTAGTGGCCTGCTTCGGTCCGCTACAGAGTTACAGCTCCGCCTCCTCAATCTGCCTTTGAATTAGCTCGTCAAGCGTTCGGATGTTTGGGAACTCCTCGATCCTTCTCCAGGTCTGGCTGTGCTAAACCCCCATTAGGAAACGAGGTGAATCAGCCTTGTAGTCGAAGCAGTCTTCGTGCAAGAGATAAGTCGGTCTAGATCGCCAGGTTCGTGATGTGCCTGTCGACTCGAGTCTCCCTGGCCCTAGGTTCGTCCTCTGGTTGTGTCTGGACCTGGTGATTGTTCATCAAATGTGCATATTTTTAATCATATTTTCACATTTATTCTTTATAAAATATTGCTACGTAATTGTATTTTGTTTAGTGATGTGCAGGCCTCCATAATTAAGAGAAGAAAAGAAAAGAAGCCTAAAAGCCCAACAAACCAAAGAAATTTAGAGATAATCCCAATCCTAATTAGAAATAAAGAAGATCAATTTAAACTTAGGTTGCTTAAGCTCCAAGTCAAAGATAAAGAGGGAGAATTCAAAATAAAACTCGGATATGGAGATAACTTGCTTCCCAAGTTATCTAGAAAAGATATTCTTTTAAAATCCAGAATTTAAATGAAGATTCTGAGGATATATCTTCTGATAGATGGATGAGATGAAGTCACACACCAAAGCGCGTACCCAGATCCCATGAAATTGTCGCACTTTCTCCTTTAAAGGCGCGAAAACGCGGCAGTACAGTGAACTCTCGTTTGGTGGTTAGGTGTATGAATTCTACTAGGAGACTACCTCTTATTTTTCCTATAAAAAGAGAGGTTAAGTCAGAGGAAAAACGCATCTCAGAGATCACAACTTAGGCTTTCTTTTAGTTTTCTTTATTTTTTGAATTTAACTTTGTAATTCTAGGATTTCAACAAAGAGTGTTTTGTGAAGAAGAAGAGCTATTGTACTTGGATCGTGATAATTCAATAAACAAGATTTTATTTTCTCTCATCTGTCTTGTGCTTTATTTATTTACTTGCTTTTTAGTTTATGCACTATTCAATTAATATGCTTTGTTTAAATTTCATCATGCATAACTAAATACAACTTCATTGCTTGCTAATATCACCACCATTAACATCTAGTATTAAGTAAATATCACAATTGAATCATATGCATGTCTACTCTAAGCCTAGCTAAAGCAAGTGTTCTTCAAAGCACGTGAAGATGGGAAATAGATAAATTATTTGTTAATACTTTTCAAGTGTTCTTCTTTTCTTATGCTTGACTTACATCTTGATATTTTAATGTTGAACTTTGATTATTGTTCTTTCCAGTAGGCTTTAGCTTTCATCTTATGTATCTTGCTTGAATATTAGGTTTAGATTATTATGTTTAGGGTTTAACATGAAGGTATCATATTCTTGATATTAGTATGTTAGAGGTGGTTGATTATTAGTGGGTTGTGAACCTTTCTCATAATTAAAACAAAACCAATCTTTTTCCAAACAAAATTCTTTCTTTTAATTCTTTAAAACAATACTATGCCGAAACACATCCATCACATCTTTCCTGAGGATCGACCTGTATAGCCAGTGCTACTACGGTTAAATTGCAAGAATTCAGAAATCATCACAAATCAGATAAACACTTTTTGAACTCTGTTTTTCTTCCAATCAAATTTTTAGCGTCGTTGCCAGGGATAGAACGGTACAGCTTGTTTTCTAACAAATTCTCTATTTGTGTGTGCAGAAACAGTTTACAAAAAAGTAGCAACTGTAGAGGATCAGGAGCATCTCAGCAACTCTATCTAAGAAGGCAGAACTCCAGCAGACTCTAAAGAGCCGCGCAAATGCGGCAAAGGCCACGGATCCGTGACCTTCCTAGTGAGTTAGAGTATCTTATTTCTTGTAGTATCATTGAATTAGAGTTCTTGTCTTCTGCAGTTAGAAAATTTCTGTTAACTTGTCTGCACGTTGTTTCTAACAATAACATAATTGAGTGATTGAATAATTAAAAGCGGATAGACTTGCATTTAGGTATTCGTCTAATATTGTTTAAATTTTCAATTTCTATTGAAGAGTGTTGGAACAAGGTACGTTCGCATTGCATCTAGATTAGGAAGCAACTTTAGTTGATTTACAATTGTTTTGAGTGAATTCTTATCTATTTACTTGCATAGGTGCACCTAAAATGACTTAAGGGCAAAACCCGTAAACAAGATAAGGTAGGGAAGTCATTACCTTTTCTTGGCCCACAAACAACCTCCATTGCACTCACAACCTTAATTCTAACCTAAAATTTGAATAGATGTTGACCCTAGGACAACTCGGACTCACTAGGAGATTGATCTAAAAAGAAAGTTGTTACAATTTAACTCTTGTCAAATCGGTGACTAAGATAGAAAATTGAAAAGCGAAATCTCAAAGGCGCTCCCCAGTCCGAACATTTTCATTCACTTGGTGGTTTGGCTTAATTAAGCCCGTCGCTCTTGCGCGGATACCTCCGATGGTCCGACCAATCTTACCACCTACCTAGCAGAAGATTACTGCAATATACCTCCCGCAGAGAATCTACAGTTAGGAGTCGTCTAAGTTTAAGTCTACCTTATGATAGGCTTGATTGATTTTGTTTTCTTTTTGATTGGCAGAGTGATCTTGTTTTTTGTGCATGTCAGCTTGGTCGAGAGACCCAGCTACATCTAGGCTAACTAGAAATAGTTCACCACTCAAACTCGATCCACACATGGCATAACCAACATCTCTATAGGATAGGTTCTATCCTATGAGGACATCTCTTCCATCTTGCATTCAGCTTCTCGAAGTCGATGGCAACAACTTTGAGCTTAAGTCACAATTTATTAACACTCCCGAAATATCATGGTCTGAAGTCCGAAGATGCATACTTCTTCATAAGAGAATTTGAAGAGGTGTCTCATGATAAGGATACCATAATTCGGGGACGATTCTGTTAGGTTACGTTTTGTCCCTTTCGCCCTCAAGGACCTAGCAAAAAAGTGGTTATACTATACAATTTAGCGACTAATTCAATTACATCATTTGATGATTTCATTAAAGACCTTCTTGAAGAAATTCTACCTTATCCATAAAACCGCTCTCATTCGAAAAAAAACATAATGCAGTTTAAGAAAGAAACAACCGAACAGTTTTGAAAATACTTTGAACATTTCAAAGATCTTCTTGTCCAATGCCCCCATCACGGCTTAGAAAAGTGACGATTATGTCAAATTCACTACAATGATTTAGATTATCAAAATAAGACTTTCTTAAGAACCATGTGTCAAGGAGGGTTCTTGAAAAAGGATGAACACGAAGGGTGAAAAATATATGAAAATTTAGCGATGAAGACATCCAATGGGGGCCAACTCCCGATAAATCTAAGAATAGTAACCCCATCTCTTCAAAAAGAGGTTTCCATTCCATAGAGACATCCATAGCGGCGGAGCCTAAACTTGCTAGCGTTATGCGAAGATTAGCTCTAGAAACTAAGGAGTCAGTTCCGGTGAACCAAGTCAGCCCAACACGATCCCCATCTGCGGGATGCACTTACTGTCAAGCTATGAACTATGTGTTCGAAGAGTGTCCTATTTTCCTTGCTCATCAAATGTTGCCCGAATTTATGAATGCAGCCTTCACAAGGCCCAACAACAATCCATATTCGCAAACGTACAATCTCGATTGGAGAAATCAACCGAATTTCTCATGGAGCCAAAACACCAATGATCAGCTTAAGCCCAACTTTTCCAATAATTTCCAACCATCTCATTATCAACAAAATTTTCCCAACCAAGTTCCATAACTGGAGACAAGATTCTCTAATTTGTAGAGAAGGATGGATACTTTTCATCAAGACTCAATAAACACTTACTCAAGCCATAACTAGGATAGATATTCAATTAAGTCAGCAAGCTAATCCAATTAGTGAAAGACCCAAAGGGACTATGCCTAGTCAACCATTGTCGAACCCTAGAAACTCTAAGCAGGCCAATGAGGCTCAAGATCCAAATCAATATAATATGGTTCGTACATTGCAATCAGGGAAAACAAGTTAATAACCAAGTGTCAACACCATCGACTCAAACACAAGCATTCACTTTTTCTAGTTCCACTCCATCTAACTCCAAAAGAAAAGATAAGTCAGTCGAGCATGTGCATAAAGCTATAGCCCCATTTCCGAATAGGCTTAGAAATAAAAATAATGCACACATGGAGAAATACTTGAGAAGTTTACTCAAGTAAAGATTAATGCACCCTTCCTTGATGCAATACAACAAGTTCCTATCTATGCCAAATTCTTTAAAGACATGTGCATCAAGAAAAGAAAGACTAATATGTCAAAGAAAATTTTTCTAGCTACTAATATTAGTAGCTACTGTCTAATCAGATCCCTGTCAAGTACAAGGATCCTGATTGTCCTACTATTTCTTGCACAATAGGTCAAGCTGAACTTAGTCGAACACTTCCTCATTTGGGAGCAAGTATCAATTTGCAAATTTGCTCCCCTTCTCAGAATACCAACTTGGGTTGAGCAAGCTTAGCCCTACTCAAGTTACAATCCAGTTAGCTGATCGCTCAGTTATAAGTTCCAAAGGGGGAAGTAACTAATGTCCAGGGCTGGCCCTGGACCATGGCCACCAGGGCAATGGCCCAGGGTCCAGAAGCCTAGAGGGGCACAAAACTAAAAACGAAAAGCTTTTGTATCTCTAATTGTCCATGATTCATAGATGTCAAATCATAAACTAGTACTTCAAAGTGGGGGCTGCAAGGCATATAAAACCAATAGTTGAAATAGCTGAGATTGACATTATTCACAAATTACTTAAACATTAGAATTGGTTGAGTATTTTACTTTTTAATGTTGTATTTTAAATCATCTCGTAAAGAACTATAGTTTATCAGTTTGATTTATGGTTATATAATATGTATTACAAAATAAGAGACACATAAGTGAGTGAAGAAATAAGCATTAATTGTATCTTGCTGCATTCTTCGAGTTGCTAGAAGAATTAACCAAGATAAATTTTTATTGTTGGAGAGGCCCTGGGGATGGTACATATCTCCTGGGAAATTTTCTAAAAAGTCTCGTCATTCTACAATTCTTCTTTCAAGCGGAAGTCTACTTTTTATAATGCAGTCTCCCAAAAGCCAGAGTTTATGTTGAACTACAAGGTGAGAAGCTTACTAATTAGTATACCTATCGCATATGAAAAAAGGTCTAATTAGAATGCTTATATAGAGGTGCAATTTCTACATTTGCCCTAGGCCTATGAAAATTCAAGACCGGGCATGTTGATGTCCTTATCCGGGTTAGAGAATTCATTTACCCGGTAGATTTTATTGTTCTTGAAACCCAACCAGTGTCTAATTCTAAATCTCAAACTCCTGTCATCCTAGGACGTCTGCTCCTTGCGACTGTCAATGAAATCATAAATTGTAGAAACAGATCCATGAGATTGACCTTTAAAAACATAATTCAGGAAGTCAATGTCTTCAACCTAGGAAAACAACCATATGATATGGACGGTCAACCTTTTGAGATAAATTGAGAACTTGACAAGTGAGCACAATGAGAAGATAAAACTAGAAGCAGAGTGTGATACCAAGTTGAAATCTGAGGACTTTAGCCTTGATGAGATTGTCAGTTCTACAATTGAGTAGGCATCGAGCCTAAGTTCATTAAATCTGGAGCCAACAAGGTTGACTCCTTCGTCTCTTGAGTCATCCCCTTCTTTAGAACTGAAAGCCTTACCCAAACATCTCAAGCACGCTGATCTAGGCGAACAAGAGACTCTACCAGTCATCGTTGCATCCCATCTGACTGATGGGCAAGAAGTGAACCTTATGACAGTCTTTAGGAAACATATGGAAGCTATTGGTAGGACGATCACCGACATAAAGGGATTAAGTTCAGCTATAGTTCAACATCGCATCTATCTAAATGAAGAGGCAAAACCAAAGAGGGACCCGCAGCGTAAGTTAAACCCTATTATGCAAGAGGTCGTTCGAGTTGAAATAGTGAAACTTTTAGATAATGGGAAAATTTATCCCATTTCTGAAAGCCAATGGGACAGCCCAACCCACGTGGTTCCTAAGAAATCCGATTTTACTGTGGTAGAAAATGAAACTAAGAGTTAGTTCAAACACGACTCACTACAAAGATTCAGGTTTGCATTGACTACCAAAATTTAAATGTTGTCACTCTCAAAGACCATTTCCCTCTTTCATTAATAGATTAAATGCTTGAACGACTAGCTGGCCACGAGTATTATTGTTTCTTAGACAGTTACTCGAGGTACAATCAAATCCCCATAGCTTTAGAGGACCAAGAGAAGACAACATTTCTTGCTCATTTGAGACTTCCTCTTATCGCTGAATGCCTTTCGGTTTATGCAATGCCCCTGCGACATTTCAACGTTGCATGTTAAACTTATTCTCTGACATGGTCGAACGATTATGAGAGATTTTTATGAATAATTTCTCCATCTATGGAGACTCATTCGATCAATGTCTTCACCATCTTGAACTTGTCCTCTAACGATGTGTTAAAAAGAATTTGACTCTAAACTAGAAAAAGTGCCACTTCATGGTACAACATGGAATTGTCCTAGGTCATAAAATTTCTAAAAAGAGGTTGAAGTGTACAAAGCGAAGATAGATGTCATAACCAAGCTTCTCATACCCAAATGTGTGAAAGATATCCAATCTTTTTAGGATACGTCGGGTTCAATCGTAGGTTCATTAAGGAGTTTAGCAAGATTGCTAGACCCTTAACTAACATTTTAGCTAAGGATGTGCCCTTCATCTTTGATGATAGATGTCTTATCGTGTGGGAGAAGCTTAAAATGAAACTTATCTCTGCACCAATAATTTTTGCCTCGGATTGGTCCAAACAATTTGAGATCATGTGCGATGCTTTCGATTTTGCCATAGGCGCTGTCTTAGGACAGCGGATTGATAACAAGTAACATGTGATTTACTATTCAAGTAAGACTCTTAATGATGCCCAATTAAACTATACTACAACTAAGAAGGAATTCTTGGCTGTAATGTTTGCATTATAAAAAATTCAGCCATACCTACTTAGGACCAAAACCATCATATTCATCGACCATTTTGTGCTTCGACACCTCATGCTTTAGAAGGATGCGAGGGCTCGACTCATTCGTTGGATCCTTCATCAAGAGTTTGATCACGAAATTTGAGCTAAATCACCTCACATGTCCCAAACATTCCTTCCAATGAGTTGTCAATTAATGATGACTTTCCCAATGAACAACACTTAGACCTTTAGGGAACCATGGTTTACCAACATAGTCAATTACTTAGTCAGAAACCAAACTACATCTCACTGGTCAAAACAAGATGTATACAGGTTCTTGTCTCAAGTCCAACATTTCTTTTAGGAGGAACCGTATCTCTTCAAATATTATTTTGACCAAATCATTAAAAGATGTATCCCTGATGAGAAAGTTAAGAGTGTTCTATCTTTTTATCACGAACTTGCATGCGGTAAACACTTTGGTCCCCGTAAAACTACAGAAAAAGTGCTACAGAGTGAGTTTTATTGGTCCACTTTGTTTAAAGATGCCTTTGACTTTTGCAATACGTGCCCAAGATGTCAAAGAATTTCGAAACGTAATATGATGCCCCTCAACCCAATTCTAGAAGTAGAACTATTTGACATTTGGGGCATTGACTTTATGGGTCATTTTTCTAGTTCATTTGGACACCAATACATCATGGTGGTTGTGGACTATGTGTCTAAGTAGGTAGAGGTCATTCCTTACAAGAAAAATGAAAATAAAATTATTGTCAAGTTCTTAAAAGAGAACATTTTCTCTCGATTCAGAACCCCTCGAGCCATAATCAGCGATATTGGTACTCATTTCTGCAATAGAACTTTTGAAGTTCTTATGCGAAAATATGTCATTACATACAAGTTGTCCACATCACACCATTCGCAAACAAGTGGGCAGGTAGAGGTCTCTAATCGACAAATAAAATTTATTTTGGAGAAAACTGTAAGTCAAAACTGGAAAGACTAGTCCACCAAGCTCGTAGATGCATAATAGGCCTACCGAACCGCTTTCAAAACAATTTTAGGTATGTCTCCTTATAGGTTAGTTTTTTGTAAGGCCTGTCACCTACCAGTTGAGCTTGAACACCGAGCCTTATGAGCTATCAAGCAATTGAACTTTGATCATGACAAGACCGGTGCGCTTCGGAAATTGTAAATTTTCGAACTTAAGGAGTTGAGAAACGAGGCTTATGAAAATGCAAAGATTACGAAGAATAGGGTTAAAGTTTTTCACGATAAATTTATCATGAGAAAAACTTTTACCTCCGGACAAAAAGTCTTGCTCTACAATTCTAGGCTTCATCTTTTTTTAGGAAAATTGAAATCACGATGGATAGGGTCATTCGTTGTTAAACCTGTGTTTTCCCATAGAGTAGTAGAGATTTGCGACACTAAGAAAGATAATGAATTTAAGATTAATGGTCAACGTTTAAAACCGTTCTTGGAATCAGTGCCGGAAGCATAAACAGCCATGAGTCTCTTTAATCTAATGTATCAGTAATACTACCTCATTTGTATTTCATTTATGCATATATACATACATTCATACATTGGGACAATGCATGAGATAAGTGTGGGGGAAGAGCACTAACATTTAACATAAAAAAATTTACTAACATTTAACATAAAAAATTTACTAATGTTTAACATAAAAAATTAACATTAAAGAAAAAATTTGAAGTGAGAAACAATATATTGACCTATTTTTGTAAGTTATCAAGTTAATCTTAAAGATTAGGAGAATCATAGTTAGGATTTCTTAATACTTAATCAAAATAAGATTATTTGTTTGATTTCTAGGTTTAGGAGGAAAATTTTGAAAAAAATAATTTAGTTTTGATTTTTACCTTAATGAAATATGTACACTTTATACATTTACACACTTAGAATTCAAAACAAAGACTCTTATGCCTTATTAAAATATATATATATATATATATATATATTTATATATATATATATATTATATATATATATATATATCAAAAATCTGATTAAGCTGGATAATTATGCCTTATAAAGCATAAGTATTCACGCCTAAAAGTGATTATATCATCAATAAAATCCTTAGTTTGGTGGCCTTATTTGCTCGAGTCTTTAAGTCCGAAGGGTGTTTTCTCACCCGCGCCCTAAGACCGTCTGATTTGGGAGTCACCGACCTTAGGTTCGTTATATGGGCAAATTAAAAAGCCTCATAAGACTATGAAATATTATCACCATAATATCTTAAAAAATATACGACATAAGAGTTAGAGTTGAAGAATTCCGAGTCAAAAATATTCATAGTTACAAATGTGCATATGATTTAGGGTAAAAGAATAGACTAGATGAAAAATTCAGCTCGAATCCTTACCTAGATTGATAACAAATACTTGCATAGCGACTAAATATAGGAATGAATGGTTTGGTGATCCTAAGACTTATAAATTACTTAATTTTTTCAAAAAAATTTCATATATTTCTCTTTTTTAAAAAAATGTGTTTTCGAAAATACTAACACTTTGTTTTTCTTACTTTTATGGATTTTGTGGGTGCAATTCACTGAAAATCCTCACGAGACAAAACTCGTCCTCTAGAGATAACCTAGATGTTCAACCGCTTGTTGCACGTACTAAGTGCAATCGTGATTCCTACGAAAGTGAGTTAAGTTAGGCTAGTTTAGTTTTTCTTTTTATTTGTTTTGTTTTTGCTCGAGGGCGAGCAAAAAGATATGTGCAGGGGTATGATTGTTCATCAAATGTGCATATTTTTAGTCATATTTTCACATTTATTCTTTATAAAACATTGCTATGTAATTGTATTTTTTCTTAGTGATGTGCAAGCCTCCATAATTAAAAGAAGAAAAGAAGCCCAAAAGCTCAACAAACTAAAAAAATTCAGAGATAATCTCAATCCTAATTGGAGATAAAGGAGAAAATCAATTTAAAATTAAGTTGCTTAAGCTTCAAGTCAAAAATAAAAGGGAAAATTTCAAAATAAAACTCGAATTTGGAGATAACTTGCTTCCTAAGTTATCTAAAAAAAGATATTCTTTTAAAATCTAGAGTTCAAATGAAGATTCTGAGAATATATCTTATGATGGATGGACGAGACGAAGCCACACTAAAGCGCATACCCAGATCCCATGAAATTGTCATGCTCTCTCCTTTAAAGCCGCGGAAACGCGGCTATACAGTGGACTCTCGTTTGACGGTTGGGTGTGTGAGTTCTACTAGGAGACTACCTCTTAATTTTCCTATAAAAAGAGAGGTAGAGCCAAAGGAAAAACGCATCTCAGAGATTACAACTTCAGCTTCTTTTAGTTTTCTCTATTTTTCGAATTTAGATTTGTAATTCTCGGATTTTAGCAAATAGTGTTTTGTGAAGAAGAAGAGCTATTGTACTTGGATCGTGATAATTCAATAAACAAGGTTTTGTTTTCTCTCATCTCTCTTGTGCTTTATTTATTTACTTGCTTTTTAGTTTATGCACTTTTCAATTAATATGCTTTGTTTAAATTATATCATGCATAACTAAATACAACTTTATTACTTACTAATATCACCACCATTAACATCTAGTATTAAGTAAATCTCCCAATTGAATCATATGCACGCCTACTCTAAGCCTAGCTAAAGCAAGTGTTCTTGAAGGCACATAAGGATGAGAAATAGATAAATTATTTGTTAATAATTTTCAAGTGTTCTTATCTTATGCTTGACTTACATCTTGATATTTTAATGCTGAATTTTGATTAGTGTTATTTCAAGTAGGGTGTAGCTTTCATCTTATGTATCTTGCTTGAATATTGGGTTTAGATTATTATGTTTAGGGTTTAACATGAAGGTATTATATTTTGTTAGTGGTGATAGATTATTAGCAGGTTGTGAATCTTTCTCATAATTAAAACAAATCCAATCTTTTTTTAAACAAAATCCTTTCTTCTAAGTCTTTAAAACAATACCGTGTCGAAACGCGTCCATCACATCTCTCCTTGAGGATCGATCCGTATAGTCAGTGCTACTACGGTTAAATTGCAAGAATTCGTAGACCGCCACAAATCAGATAAACACTTTCGTGAACTCTGTCTTTCTTCCAATCACCTGGGTTCTTTGGAAGGCGGTGATCTGCGTCTGGACTTGATCATTGTGTTGTTTCAATGTCTTCTGCTCTCGGAGCTGCGTTTCGTGGTCAAGAGCCGCTCACTTCTGTCGCGATCTGACTGGGCTTGTTGTTCCATCTTCTGCTCTTTCATATCTGCGAGCATCTAAAGGATCTAGCCTTCATATAGTGGTGACGCTCAGGTGCTGGTGGCTACCATCTAAAATGAGGAGCTATTATCTTCTGTAAGAGATTCGTGATTGATGGTTGTGGGGATCTGTGCCCCAGGCGACGGTGTTGGCCTTGCCTTTGGCCGGGACACCGTTGTGGGTGATCATTTGTTTCTTCAGGGCCATCGACGTTGGGAGAGAGGCTTTTTAAAGGAAGGTTCAGGTTGGATGTGAGAAAAATCTCGAGTGCAGACTCAAGATCTCAATGAAAGTACCAGTTTGTGGTGGATAAAACTCCCACAAGCAACTGGACGCTCCTAATAGATCTTGTCACAGCACACAAAGAAGGCGCCTTTCAGGTTCACAATGTTGACCTAAGACCATCGGGCGTGAGAATCTATAGATGATAAAAGGGGGAAGAACTAGCAGAGCAAAACTGCCAGCGTAGTGATAGTTGACTGGCAGAGAAAAACTGCCAGCGAGGTTTGGTATGTGCTCTGAAGATTAAGAAAGCGACATTTATACCTGACCGAAGCGGTGGAATGGATGTGGATATGAATAGATACAGATCTTAACTAATCAATTTGAATCTGTTGATCCTTGTAACTGCCTAGGTTTAGTATTAATAATTGGGATTGACACAATGGAGGGTTATCTGTCATTATCCCCAGCTTCTTGTCGAGCTGTAAGGTCGTCACAAAGTCTTAGATGAGTAGTAAGATAAGGGTGCTTAACCGCCTTCGTGATCCGTGAGATCCATCTCAAACTGTCGCTGGGATGGAGCGAATTAATGCCACGTGTCAGGACTCCTGGATTAGAGCCATAATACTGATTAGTCTACGATATTGCACTTTTATATCACATTTTTCTACAGATTTATGAAAAAAGTATTGTTTCTAAACCGTGTTTTGGTCTCTTTTGCAGATAATCAAGACTAAAAGGGCAAAAGGGTAATAAGAGCTTAATTAAATCCATTTTTAGGTAATTAAATCCGGATTTCTTGGAGGCCAAGCTAGGAGTTTCTAGAAGATACATTGAATCTAGACGTTGGCGCGTGTCTGACGAAAATCCGAACGCAAATACCCGAATCCAAGAATACCTGAAAGGTCCCCGAAGCGAGACGAAACCGCTCGCCAAAACCAGGGACCTAAGTCCCTGGTATGGCCGCAGAAACGCGGCTATGGCCGCGTTTTTGCGACCATCTTGGCGAACCACGCATCGATTTTCGACACGTAGCCTCATCTCGTCTTCTAGATGATTCTTTTACCTATATAAAGCCTTGCAGAGACCTGAGACGCAAGCATATCAGCGAGTAGGCTAGGTTTTCTCTCTTTTAATGTAATATACTGTATGTGTTCTTCTTTTCTTTTCTTTTGTATTTTCGTTTTGTTTTAAATCTTGTAGTAGAGATGAGATGATTCAGAGAGAGATGAGAGATATTAATGTAATAGATGGTGACAATCTATGTAGGGGTGACTCCTTTCTTCTCCATTAAAATATTTTTCATCTTTTACATGATGCTTAACTAGTTTTTCTTCTCATAGTAATCTAACTAATAACCACTAACTAGCTAATCATTTACTTGATACTCCACATGAATCTAATAGCATCTACAAGGCCTTGCTCTTGCAAGAGCCATTGATGGTTTATGATGATGGATTCTAACATTCTAACATCTAACCCACTAACAAGCTAACTTGCAATGTTTTCTTTATTTCATGCTCACCTCTACTTGGTTTTGATGATTTAATAGTAGTGCAACTTGTTTTGTGGAATGGATGTGTTTGAATGTGGAAGAACCTTCTTATGAGTCATGCTTTGTATCGCCTCTTGAAACCAAGGACTAGTGATGGCCAAGGATCCATGTGAGACAACTATCACTAAGGGGTTAGCATAGTTAGTGGAGCAATTAGTAGTTAGTAGCCATGAGTTTTCTTTCATAGTTTTCCTCGTTCTTTTTATCTTGTTTTAAAAATCAATCTCAAAACCATTTTATCAATTTTCTTATCATTGTTTTCACCACCTTCTTTGTTCACCTTTGTTTCATCTTCTTCACCACAAAGTCATCTTCTTTTCCATTTTGTTTTGCAAATCACTTTTCAAACGCTTCTCTTTTATTTTTCACATCGTCGTTTTCATCGCCTTCTTACATCACTTCTGGATTTTTTTTCTTTTCTCATTCTTTAACAAAGAACTTGTTAACAACTGACGTGAATAAAAACTGTTAATACTTCTATCGTCTCTCATCCATGTAGATTCGACCCGTTAAGCCAATGCTATAACGAAAGTATCAAGGGAACATTAGCATACACGGTTTTACATTGATTTCATAAAATACACGTTTTCAAGTGCTTGGTTCCGTCCCGATTAAATTTTGGCGCCGTTGCCGGGGACGGGAATGGTTTTGATTTCACGTTTTAGTTAACATTTTCTTCTCTGTTTTGGTGTACAGGTTAATTTTTGCAGAAACTGAACATTGCAGAACTCTCCTTTTGCTTGCATGTCCCTGCTCTAGAAAGCAGGGACCCTGCTTCCATAATTGTGCCGCAGAAACCCAAGAAAAGCCGCAAAAACGCGGCATTTGTGTGACATTTGGACTTCATCTTTTGCAGGGTTCTTGCAAGTTACATATATTGATATATTCTGCTGCTAATTTTCTGCCTTGATGGCCTACATATTGTAATAAATTAAAGAACTAAAATACGGTAATTGGACGTTATTAAAACGGTTTAGACATTTGCATTTAGGCACGTGTCAATTTCAATTCCAATATACTGTATTTTGTTGTGTTGTTGTGATCTGGACTGAGGTACATATGACATTGCATAAAACATAGGACAAACACGTGGGTGATTTGCTCGCTTTGTATTATATTCTTGTCTATATTGCACACTTGCACGAATTGAAATTAAGGGCAAAACCTAATACAAGGTGGGGATTTCATCACCTTTTCTTAGCCCAAAAATCACATCCTCACACAACCCAAGCCCTAATAAAAATTGATAGATGTTGGTCCCTAGGGACATCTCGGACTCATTAAGAGATTGACCGAGGGTGAAACTTGTGAAAATCTTACTCTTGTGAAATCGGTCTCTAAGATTGGGGATTAAGAGGTTACGCCTTGAAGATACCGAGGTTTGGCGTAATTAAGTCCCGTTGCCTACGCACGGATACCTCCCACTGTATTTTGCCCCTACCTGGCCGATTAGCTTGTGCTCGAATTCATACAACAATCTCCCCCAGGTAATCTACCAGTTAGGAGTCGTCTACATCTAGGTCAACCTTAGTATAGGCTTGGTTTGATTTTTCTCTCTTTTTGTTTGTTTGTTTGTTTTTTCTTTTTGTTTGTGAAATGGAATTCATCAACAATAATTTTTTCAATCCTAATATGAATCCATACTTCACACCTACTTCATTTGACTCGGATAACTCTAACCCAGCTTTGTATAACATGAACCAATCAAATAAGTCGGATTGGATTTATCCGACTCAATATAACCCATATCCCTATTCTAATGACTATAATTTTCAAAATAATTTTCATTCTTCATAGAATCAATAGGGATTCACCTCCTCTGAGTCAAATTTCTAACCACCCAATCTACAGTTTCCACAAATTGCAAAATATTCATTTTCTGATTTTGCTTCTTATACTCTTTTTTCAGAACCACACATAGAAGAAAAATCTGAGTTAAAAAAGAGTATAGAAGCCAACATGTAAGAGGCCGAGCGACAATTTCAGAAAATGTTGGCCTCCCCAATTCCATAATATTTTCAAAATTACTTAGTCCCACCTCTTCAAAATGATCAAACATTCATCTTGGAATTGACTAAAGAACTCTTGCGTAAGTCCGAGTGACAATTTCAAAACTTGTTGGACTCATAATTTTCACAATTTTTCAAAACCAAGATTCCTACACTCCCTTTATAGAACAACCTTTCGAAGAAAAATCTGAGCTAGAAAAAAGTATAAAAATCTTGCATGAAACCTCACAACAATTTCAAAAATCTTTTATCCAGTCTATTGATAGGTTAGAAGCACAACTGAGTCAATTGGTCAACATTCATAGGAATGAGGAAACTCACTCTTATCAACCTTTGACCAATCCAGATATCTCTAACTCTATCAATCTAGACCAGGAATCATGTTATTTTGGAAACCAAGAGTCAATTTCAGCATACCCATTTGAACTTGACCAACATCAAATTTTGAGAACCGTGTTGATATTTTGGCAAGTTATCGATTTTCTGAAATTGAACTTGAGCATGAATATGGTCATGAACCTCACTTGGTAATTCAATTTTACTTCCTGATTCAATAATGACTCCAGTGTCTTCACCTGATTGCAATTCTTTTTTTTGAGTCAGTATTGGATCATTTGCCAATCCATCGTGAAATTGAATCATCAATCTTTTATCATCAACAAATTGAACTTGACTAATTTCATACTTTTGAATGTCTCATTGACAAATTGACAAGTTTTCCTTTCAAGGAAATTGAACTCAAATAAGAATGTGAGTTCAATCCTCAAATTTGTAATCCAGTCCAACTTCCTGAATCAATATTGACTCCTGTTTTGCTACCCGATTTGAGCAACATTTTAGAGTCAGTATTGATTCTCATACCTGTCATTCTTGAACTTGAATCACTTATCTTAAAAAGTCGCATTCCGTTGTGGGAAAATGAATATGGACTAGAATTTCAACTTCTTGATTTGGACCCGATTCCCAAACCAATTTTGACTCACGAACCTTTACTTGACTTAAGTTAAATTCCTATACTTCATGAGTCCAAATCAATCATTCTATCTTTTCACACTCCATTTTAGAACAAGATTGTTGATAAAATTGACTCTGAAATTATTTTAAAATTTTGAAAATTAGATGAGATAAAATTCATAATAAAAATTATTTATATATATATCATTTTAGTTGATTGTATTATAGAGGCCTCTGGTGGGTTCCTCCGAACTCTACGCAAATTGGATTGGGCCGCATTTCGTGGACCAATCAGACCATCACCTTGAGGTGATTTTTTCTTCCTTCTTTATTTGTTTCATGCATACATATATTCATGATGCATTAAGGACAATGTATGCGATAAGTGTGGGGGAGGGTTTATTAACATAGAGTTTTTAGATTTTTTTTCTTTTTCACTTCTTTTAGGATATTTTTAGAAATCTTCCTTTTTGTATAGAATTTTCCCTTAAAAAAACTTTTTGAAACAAGAGAAATTTTGATCTATTTTTAAGAAAATTAAGATGATCTTAGAAACTAAGGAAGTCTTAGTTTTGACATCTTAAACCTAGTTGAAATAATGAATCTTGTTTAAAATTATAGGTTAAGTAAAGAGAGATTGGAGAGATAATTTTATCTTAAATTTTTTGCCTTAGATAGTATGCACTTCATGCTTACACATATTTAGGATGGAAACAAAGACCTGAAATGCTATAAAATAAATAAAAAGATAAATTTATATATATGATATATATGAAAAAAATCACTTATTTCCTCAAGAAGCATAATTATTCACGCCTAACAGTGGTCATAAGAAACAAATAATCTCCCTTAGTTTTGTGGTCTTGTTTACTCGAGTGCTTAAAACCGAGGGATGTTTTCTCATCTGGTGCCCTAAACCATCAGGTTTGGGAGTCGTCAGTAAAAAGCTCACTACCCGGGTAAACTAGAAAGCCTAAGAAAACAAAGGAAAGAAAAAAGAAATATATATATAAATAAATGACTTGATGGTTAAAATTGTAATCCCAGAAATCTTCACTATCACAAAGTGCATATTATTTAAGTTTTATGAAGGATAAAATATTCAATCCAATTTTAAATTCTTACCTTAATTGAAGAAAAGATCTTGCGTATAGAAGTTTAAGGGAGAATAATTTTTGGACTTATGATCTTAGATCGCTTAAATTTTTACAAAAATATTTCAAAAACTTGTCTCTCTTTCAAAATACGTTTTCAAAACACTAATATTTATTTTCTTTCTTTATGGATTTTGTGGGTACAATCCGCTGAAAACCCTTAGGAGACAACACTCCTCCTCTAGGGAAAACCTAAAGGTTTAACGGCTTGTTGCACACGCTCATGCAATCGCGTCATCTGCGAAAGCGGTGTAATAACATTTGTAGTATAGTTTTTCTTTTTCTTGTTTTGCTCGGGACGAGCAAAAGAATAAGTGTAAGGGTGTGATTAGTCTACGATATTGCACTTTTATATCACATTTTCCTACCAATTTATGAATAAAGTATCATTTCTAAACCATGTTTTGGTCTCTTTTGCAGATAATCAAGACTAGAAGGGCAAAAGGGTAATAAGAGCTTAATTAAATCCATTTTCAGGTAATTAAATTCAAATTTCTTGGAGGTCAAGCTAGAGAGTTTCTAGAAGATACATTGAATCTAAACGTTGGCACGTGTCTGACGAAAATCTGGACGCAAATACTCAAATCCAAGAATACCTGAAAGGTCCCTGAAGCGAGACAAAACCGCTCGCCAAAACCAGAGACTTAGGTCCCTGGTATGGCCATCTTGGCGAGCCACGCGTTCGACTCGTCTCATCTTCTAGAAGCTCTTTTTGCCTATATAAAGCCCTGCAGAGACCTGAAACGCAAGCAGATCAGCAAGTAGGCTAGATTTTCTCTCTTTTAATGTAGTGCAGTGTAGGTGTTCTTCTTTTCTTTTATTTTGTATTTTCATTTTGTTTTAGATCTTGTAGTATGACTGAAATAATTCAGAGAGAGATAGAGATATTGATGTAATAGATGGTGACAATCTATGTAGAGGTGTCTCCTTTCCTCTCCATTATAATCTTTTCCATCTTCTACATGATGCTTAGCTAGTTTTTCTTCTCATAACAATCTAACTAATAACCACTAACTAACTAATCACTTACTTGATAATCCACATGAATCTAATAGCATCTACAAGGCCTTGCTCTTGCAAGAGCCATTGATGGCTCATGATGATAGATTCTAACATTCTAACATTCTAACATCAAACCCACTAACAAGCTAACTTGCAATGTCTTCTTTATTTCATGCTCACCTCTACTTGGTTTTGATAATTTAATAGTAGTGTAACTTGTTTTGTGGAATGGATATGTTTGAATGTGGAAGAACCTTCTTATGAGCCATGATTTGTTTCGCCTCTTGAAGTCAAGGACTAGTAATGGTCAAGGATCCATGTGAGGCAACTATCACTAAGAGGTTAGCATGGTTAGTGGAGCAATTAGTAGTTAGTAGCCATGAGTTTTCTTTCATAATTTTTCTCGTTCTTTTTATCTTGTTTAATAATCAATCTCAAAACTATTTTATCAATTTTCTTATCATTGTTTTCACAACCTTCTTTGTTCACCTTTATTTCATCTTCTTCACCACAAAGTTTATCTTCTTTTCCATTTTGTTTTGCAAATCACTTTTCAAACCACTTCTTTTTTATTTTTCATATCGTCGTTTTCATCGTCTCTTACCTATCACTTCTGAATTTCTTTTCTTTTTTTCTTTTCTCATTCTTTAACAAAGAAGAACTTATTAACAACCGATGTAAATAAAAATTGTTAATGCTTTTATCGCCTCTCGTCCCTATGGATTCGACTTGTTGAGCCAATGCTATAACGGAAGTATCGAGGAAACATTAGCACACACGCTTTTACAATGATTTCATAAAAAACACGTTTTCAAGTGCTTGGTTCCGCCCCGATCAAATACCTTCGAGAGACGGTATGGCCTCAGAGCTATGGTTGAAGGATGCCTTAGGATAAGAGGTGGCGGAGACTTCGGAATGGGTTCTCGAGAGTCGATTTATGTTCTTGTCATCGGACACATGTTGTGATCCTGATGTGGGTCAAATTTTAACCACTACAGCGAGTAAGACTATTGCATTATAACAAAACATCGTGTTTAATTTAATTGAGACCAGAATTGTCTGAATTATGCGTCTGAATGATTGACATCTATGTGACATTAATAGTTTTAATTTATTTTCCTACCCAATGATTGTAACTTGTTGGTGAAGCGTGAGTTTAGTAACATTATCGCTGATTTTTGAACACTCTCATACACGTTTCACATCAAAGAGCCAAATAACTAAATAAGTGTGTGCTTAGGATAAACAACTGACTTCCAAGATGACTAATAAAATAGAGATCGATAAACAAGAGAATATAAAAGGTAATAGCATGATTGCTATATATATAAAAGGTTCGAAATTACGTGATTTTTCATTGGTGGCCTAATTTGAATATGTAGATAAAGATGAACGGTTCGGATCATCCATGCACCATGAAGTTCTCATGAAACTTAGTTTGAGAACTATTCTCATAAGATCATTTCCATATATATATATATATATATATATATATATATATATATATATAGAGAGAGAGAGAGAGGGGATACTTGAAAATACACCTAGAAGGGGGTAAATAGGTGTACTAGCTAATCTAATACTAATGATGCGGAATTAAAAACTAATTATGCAAACTAACACTATTAAGTAACACACAAGGTATAACACAAGAGTGTAACTGAATTTCTGGTGAAGGGCCCTGAACTATCTCCTTAAGATTCCTCTAGATTAAGAGTTAAGGTGCCACTATGGCTCTCTTGGTTGAATACAAGTGTGAGTAAACAATCCCAAGCATATATCAATTGAGCACAGGTATATCAAGCATATAAAAGAGATAAACAATATATGCATGCAAGATATAAACACAAGTGAGAGAGAGAGCAATCGCAAAAACGGGAGAATTGTTTCGATGTTCGAACGCCCTTGCTCTACGTCCCCGCCTTCAACACTATGAAGAATTTTCACTAAAAACGATCCCGCAAAATCACTCGGTACAGCAACACTTATAACGAGTTCACACTAGAACTCTTGGACTCACTAGTCCCCTCACTTGTTCCCGCAAGAACACACGCAAGCACACTAGCTTGCCGAGGCCGCACCTCTACACCGAGCTCCCACAAGAACTCGTCACAAACACAAACCCGCAAGTTCGCCTCCTCAAATACAAAGATGAACACTTAGTGATCTCAGCACTTTGATCATCTAAAACACTCTCACAACAAAGATCCCTAGAGGATTGATATAGCAATGGATAGCTCAAGTATGTGTGAGAAAAACTAGAATAGAGATGTGAAAACTTAAGAACTCATTTTTGAAAACACTCTTGAAAAACTCTCCTTTTGATATAGAAGTATTAGCCCTAAAACAAGTGGAGAAAATCTCTAATAGAGATGGGAAAAACTGGCTTTGAAACTCTCCAAAAATCTTGTCTAAAACAGCCCAAAACAGCCCCATATAAATAGGCTTCAAATATAACCGTTGAAAAACTGGCTTTGAAGCTCTCCAAAAATCTTGTCTAAAACAGCCCAAAACAGCCCCATATAAATAGGCTTCAAAATATAACCGTTGGGGTCAAAGTCAGCAGCAGATCCTGTTGTCGGTCGACCGGCCGGTCAACCGGCCAACGGTCATATTTTTGACCGTTGCAGCTTGTCGGTCGATCGCCCGATCGACTGTGCCTAGGCTTTGACCTACCGGTCGACCGGGGCCAGATCCAGAGAGCAAAGCTCTCTGGACGGTCGATCGCCCGGTCGACCGGCCCACTAGCCAAATGGTCGTGCACGTTTTATGCCCATTGGTCGACCGCCCGGTCGACCGACTTCTGGCTCGGTCGACCGTCCAATCGACCGGCAGAAGGCCAGGTCTGAAATCTTTTGGGATTAAAACTTTCTTTTTAACTTTAATAAAATCTCATAAAATCATATAAAATCTACAAAAATAGGTTCATTGAAATACTTTGATGTACAAATATGTTTAATCAAAAATCAACACATATTACAAATATTTCGAACCATTTCTGTGATATAGAAATTTTGCCTTAAATAAAAATCTGTATTTTTCAAAAACAATCTTTAATTCGGAAAACGATTTTACCAAAACTTTCTTAAATACAAAAACAAGATATTTTAAACACTTTTGAAGCTTAGTGTGTGTGGATATGATCCAATACACATATAATATGAAATATCTATGTTTTCGACAATAAGCTTAAAAATAGGTTTTGATAAATACAAAACTCAAACACATGATATAAAAACACCAAATAAGTTTTTCTAAATATTTGAATCCATAATGTGCATGGATGAAATTCAAAATACATATAAACCATATAAACTTGTTTTGATGGAATCTAATCATGAAACATAAGAATGTATACTTTGAAGCTTAAAAATCAAAACGGAATTTTCTAAAATCAAAACTATTTTATGAAAACGCATATAAATTTTGTGTGCGTATGTATATCAGCTTGAGCAATTCACAACTAATCTATCCTTTACATGTTATCTAAAAACACATCTTAACACTTACAAATATGACACAAGTCTTCACGAAAATCTTCTTTAAAAAATCTTCTCCTTCTTGACTTGGTCCAAACCTTGATCCATGATGTAGACTCCTCTTGAGTACTTGATGCAATCTTGATGCGCGAGCTCTTGAATCAACACGTGCTAGTTCCAGAACTTGACTTCGAATCTTTTGTTGAAGCTAAACACTGACTAAGATCTTGAACAAATATCTAAAACTTATTAAACACAAGATCATTAGTACTATAACTACATGAGTTAATCATTATCAAAACTAGAGTGATGGGCTTTTAGGCCAACAATTATATATAGATATATATATACTTGTGTAGTTCCGGAAGGATTCGAGCCCGAATCCTTCCCACTCAAATACCAACATCCGACATTCAAATACAAGATCCACTCCGTTGATGTCATTTATATTATTTAAAGTAACTAAAAATCAAAAATCAATTGCTTTGAATATTTTTTGCTCACCCATCAAGCGGCACAAAATAAACAACCGAAAGTAGTGAGTGGTTAGCTCTGTCTTTAGACATTTAAATTCTCGATCTGGCCATTTGATCATGATCTACCCTACAAACCAATTTTTGTTAGGTTTCAAATGTTCTACACTATTAAAATAACCAACTCACTATTTAGGCCGTCCGTTTTTCCCCTACTTCATGCATGGGCAAAAAATATTTAAAAATACTTGATTTTTGTTTTATAGATACTTGAAATAATATAGATCTAACTTCAACGGAATGGATCTTGTATCCGGATGATGTATGGTTGAATTTGAGAGGGAAAGATTCGGGCTCGAATCCTTCCGGAACTACACAAGTTTATCTCTCTCACTCTCCCTATATATACAACAACAACAACTAAGTCATTTGTCCCAAGTATTTGGGGTAGGCTACATGAACCAAAAGAGAATTACGCCGGATCGGGCACATGGATCAGCTTTCTCCACTCATTCCTATCGAGCAATATGCCTTCACTAAGACCTTTAGCCTATATATATAAGAAAACGATTCTATGAGAACAGTTCTCAACTAAGCTTCATAAGAACTTCACGGTAAGCCACCCCATAGATGTTCTCAAGAAGCTTAGTTTGAACACTGTTGTCATAGGATCATTTCCCTATATATACATGTATGTATACATATATATATGTATACATGTATGTATGTGTATCAGTGTTTTAAAAAACTCGTTATATAACTCGTTATATAACGTAACGCCGACCAATCGTTAAGTAACAGGTCTAAAAAACACAATGTTTGATAATTATGGTTATTTTGCCTGTAACTTATGTTACATTACGTTATTAACTAACGCACCGTAACTTAAGTTACAGTGCAAGATGACTTTTTATAAACCCTCCCATGTTCTCCCCGTTCAGAGAAAAAAACCCCAAATTCGCTCGCTCGTCGTTCTCTTTGCAACCTCGCCGTCGTCTCCTCGTCGGCATCGAGAAGAAGATGTACCTCTCTCCGATCGATAGCAAAAGCAGAAGAGGACTACCTCTGGTGGTTCTCGCCGGCGTCGTCTTCAATAGGTGGTTCTCCGTCTCCAAGAATAGGTAAGCACCCTCTCCCCTGATCTCTCTCTCCTCTCTCTAGTCTCCCCCCGAATCTCTCTGCTCCCTCCCCCCGATCACTCTCTGCTCTCCCCCTCCCGATTTCTTTCTGTTCTCTCCCCCTCTTTATCTCTCTCTCATTTCTTTCTCTTGATCTCTCTGTGCTCTCTCCCAAGGGAGAGAGATCGAGAGGGAGAAAGAACAGAGAGTGATGTGGGGAAAGAGCAGAGAGACTGGGATAAAATATCGGAGAGAGTGAAGGACACGGGGGTATAAATGAATAGCATATTGTAAATTAAATTATGCATTATAATGGATAGCATGACTAAAAAATTATGAATTATTGTAGATTGAATTATAAATCTTTGTGTAGATTGAATAGCATGGCTAAAAATTATGAATTATAATGAAATATGTGAATCATATTGTTATTTGTGTAAATGAAATTATAAATTATAACTTGTATATATAAAAAATTATTGTGATACTTGCTAAAAATTATTGTGAGACTTGCTTAATGTGTTGTATATTGTTTTGATATATTTTTAGATTTTTTTAGAATTATTTTTTTATTTATAAAAAATCTTAAATATAGTATATATATATATATTTTATTAAATAAATATTAAATCACGTACCCTACGTTATGCGTTACGTTATAACCTATGTTAACAAAAGAAAAACGTTATCATTACGTTATCGTTATTTTAAACGTTGATATGTATATAAATAGAGAGAGACTTGTGTCATTCCGGAATGATTCGAGGCCGAATCCTTCCCACTCAAATACAACCCTCCGACATTCGAATACAAGATTCATTCTGTTGAAGTTGATCTATATTATTTCAAGTATTTATAAACCAAAAATCAAGTATTTTTTGCCCATGCATCAAGTAGAGAAAAAACGGACAGCCTAAATGTGAGTTGGTTAGCTTAACGGTGTATAACATTTGAAACCTAACAAAATTTCGTTTATAGGGGCTTTTAAATGTTTAGATCATGATCAAATGGTCAGATCGAGAATTTGTATGTCTAAATACATAGATCTAACTAACTCACTACTTTCGGCCGTCCATTCTGTGCCGCTTGATGCATGAGGAAAAAGTATTTAAAATATTTATTTTTTGTCTATAGATACTTGAAATAATATAGATCAACTTCAACAAATGGATGTTGTATTCGAATGTCACAGGGTTGTATTTGAGTGGAAGAATTCGGCTCGAATCCTTCCGGAATGATACAAATCTCTCTCTCGTTATACACACACACACAAATATACATGTGTGTGTGTGTCTATATACATACATAGATGTGTGTGTGTGTGTGTACACACACACATATACATCCAGTGTGATTTTCAATATATTCACCCATGATCTGCCAAAAAAGTTGCTAGATCAACAGAATAAAGAAGAAAGGATAATCACCTCCGGCAGCTTCTTGCGGAAGACGACATCGAGCCTAGCATCAAGTGTGTTTTCACAGACAATCTTGCCATCTCGGGAAGCCAACACAACTCCTCCTGAGCTGAAACATCAATATCACCATAACAAATTTATGACCACTACAGCAAACATACTTTTCACGTTTATTTTTATTTTGACAAAGTTGCAAATGTTTTAGTCAACAAAAAAAAACAGATGTTTACACATGATTGATAATTAAATTGAAAAATCTGGATGATATCCATAAATATTAATGCAACTATGATAACACATGGACAAGTATCGTCATAATAACTATTAATAATTGGACAGAAGTGGCCTTACTCTGTGAGAGAGAGAGAGAGAGAGAGAGAGAGAGAGAGAGAGAGAGAGAGAGAGAGTACAGTCATAATAGCACTAAACAGTATGCTCAAAATCTTGCAAGCTAAGATACACCAACGAAAGATCCAAAACGGTATGCTCATATGAGAAAAATCCCAAAAAGACTTGCGATGCAGCTGGGTTGTGTAAGCAGCAACAAATAAATAACAAGATGTGGGTGTATGGAGGAGGAACCTGATCAGAACTATTTACTAGATCTTAAAATACTAGGATATAATCCAGTAACACCAGTACAAAAAGGTATATATCCCCGTGAATTGGAGTGTGTGTGTGTGTGTGTGTGTGTGTGTGTGTGATAATTGGACTGAATTATAATGTTAAATTAATAGGCAGTGAGGAACGCATTAACATTTCACATATTTGCACAACTTTGTATAGGCAATAGGGCAATAGGTCTAAGCTATCACTTTGTATAAAAGAAAGCTTAGAAAAAGCAGGTATCAACTCCCATGAATGAAGTCCGTTGAAAATATATATATAATTCAGTAGTTTTTCACTATATTGTTGACAGATGGGGAATTTTCTCCCCTCCTGAGATAGTGTGAGTACAAAAGTAGCTAAACGATGTAATTGAGGAAATTGTTTAATCATTAATAAGTTTTGGCATGCTGTTGACACTCTTCTGACCTCTTTCTGCTTCTGGTTTTGTCAACTGTATGAGCATGAGCAGCTTATAAATAAGGTGAACAGATAGCACCCTACGGTCTTGCTAAGGCTCATCGTCTAAGTTATGGCTATCAAGAGATTGGACTTTGTGACCCAAAGAAGATAGTAAGGAAAATTTCAGTGTACAAAGTAATAGCCTACACCCATACCTTTTCAGTTCAACTTAAATAAGCAGAATCCTTCAAATATTTGGCCAACACTATTTCTCAATGACATCATTGACATAAAATGTTTCCTCCAGCAATCTTATCATCCTACCACTTAGTCTAGACTCTTATCAGTTAGTCTATGGAATTTGGAAGGTTGCACTTTGGTTGCCTAAGCTAACACAGCTCTATCCACAAGTCATTCAGACTTCTAGGTCTTTTGATGATGCCAACTCTTGTTCATATTGCCTTAGCCAGCTATTTGAGCTCCATAGAGAGTTCTCATCAGGTTAATAGCCTATCAAAGTATAGGTCAATTGTTTCAAGGAGTTTCTTGACTTATAATTTTATCATAAGAAATCCCCTTCTTATGGGAAAAGGCTAGGATGATGATGATGATGAACTAGATAGTATCCTCATACCATTCTAATTACTAAATAATTATTATTTCCTAAGAGAATATTAATTGTTCGGGTCTCAAGTTGCCCTTTTTCTCAAAAAAAAAAAAAAAAAAGAAGAAGAAGAAGAAGAAGAGGATGGTAATTGTTATTCGACGCCTAGACTAGATGACGAATTACACAAAAGAAGTACTAAGTAAACAATCTTTACACATTTCGGATTTACAAAGATTGTCTTGGTTTTTTCTGATAACTCATACATTAAATGAATAACTTTTCACCTTTTTTAACAGGCTTGGGGTCCATATACTAAAAGATGCCTATACGTTATTGGGTATTTGCAGCGGAAGTTTTAATATTCTTGGCAACAAGTGATTGTTCCTCACCAAGCAGTTTCCAATATGGAAGTCTTGCATATGATTACATTGATTAGCTCTTCAACACATACAGCAGAACTCAGCATGCTTGGCATGGTACATTTAGCATAGAATTCAACAAAAACTTTTACTTTTATTACAATAATGGTGTTGTTTCTGTTTTATGGAAATAAAATATGAAAGTGATAGTCATGAGATATCATTTAGCAGTACAGTTTATGTGACAGGGATTGTTGTGAACAATACCAACTTCTCTCACATGCACGAATAAGATTTGCTAATTCTGAAGGAATCTATATGTAAATGTATGTAAATGACAGTTGAAATATAATAGCAGTCTTTTGTCATCAAATTCTTATTAAAGAGCTAAAGTAGTATAGTTGTAATGCTAAATGAAGATAATTTACCAGTATGGCCCGTGAGCATTGTGATTGCTAGGAGCAGGAGGCAGATAAACCTGATGATCCACTATAATCTCAGGAGGATGAACATTTGCTTTTTCCGCATATTCATGCCTTGCTGAGTGCAGAACAGATTCCACAAAATAATGGTCATCTTTCCGACAACGCAATAACACTGATGGCTCCTTCAATCGAAGCAAGCTCTGAAAGGGAAAAAACACATTAGCTCATTTTAATAATTAACTTGTCAACAGGACTTATATGGTTGCATTTGGCAACAGGAGTTACCAGGTGTCAGGTGCCTAACACCTGCTATCTTCTGCCAGACGCCCAAAAATGGACTAGAGTTGAGCATGTAATGGTATACTTGGTGGTTAAGGGCAGTATTGACATCTTTGGAAGTATACATGGAGAAAAGAAAAAGCACAGAAAGAAAGAAAGATCCTACTTTTAGGGGAGAAAGCGGAACACCAGCTCATGGCTGGTGTTATCAGTTGTTATGGTTAACCTGATATAACCCATAACACCTCACATAACCCTATAACACCTCCTAAACATTGCCTAACACCCTACACCTTCTACATCCTAACTCTTGTTCCAAACAACGCATATGAGCAACCAAATACATTAACCAGTGGCATTTATAACAATGATCAATGGGCACAAATGGCTATAGTCACATGACAGTCTGAATATAGAACTTTCAAGATGAATTGCGATTAAAGGGCAAGCTCAATTATTTATGAAACTATCAATTGAGTACCCTTTCATGATAAACTTTAAAAAAGTTAACATCCATTTGTAGTATACGCACAACAAAAATGATACACTATGTTTATTTTCACTATGTAAATCATTTTGATGCATAAACAGAACCAGCAGAGATAGTAAAGTCATTCTCTTGCATATAATGGTGATCAATTAATTCCATATTATGGAAATATTTATAGAAATATTTAATAAAAGATATGATTGATTAGTCTGGTTTTTGTAGTCACCTGCACAATTAACTCTTCCAGAAGGTGTTTATATGCATGGTGGTCACGGCTGACATTCAGAAGCTCCTTAGCAGCAGCTTCCTTCATAGAGTTCACTAAATCATCCTGAGCTTGAAGAACTTTGATACGAGAAGCATTCAACTGCATTGAATACTCACTGCACAATGCAACATAGAACTTGTCAACAAAATTACTGTAGTAGTTATATTGGTTACTGCAACATAAATATACATAACTAGATAATACTGGCAACCTTGTAACTGCATTACATAAGTCAAGGTCTTAGACATAACCATGCAGCACAAACCTATTCAAGATGAAACCTAAGTCAAGAACCCTTACTAAAAAGATTAAACACCATTTATTAACTTGACAAAGGTTAATGAGCTGGGGCTGAGTAAAGGCAACTGTTCACAAAAGACAGACAAATGATGAAAGCTGGAACACCAATAGGCAGGTAGGGAGACCAATCTCATCATCACTTGCATACAGAAGGAAGAGAGAAAGTTTAGTGGGTTACATTTTCTTCCGTATCTCAACCTGCTTCTCCTTTTTTCATATTCTTGCCTGATCTTCCGCTTTTCAGCTTCAACAAGTTGCAACTTCTCAATGTTAAATTCCTGCGACAGCGATTGGTAAAGGTTGTCAAAGTGTGAAACTGAGTGTTAAAAGAAAATTATTTTATTAAAAGAAAAAGAAGACAAAAAAGTATGATAATGAAGATACGATTAGAATAAGTAGCACCAACAAGAGATAAACATCATTTGCAGTAGACAAAAGAGAGTGATAAAAACTTAAACCTGACATAAGGCTTTAATGTTCATTAGAATAAAAGTTACAAAAAAATCTAAAAGCTTGTGAAAGTAAGGTGATGTTGATATAAAAAGGATCACAGTCTGGAAATTTTATACCAGGGTACTTTCATGTGTTCTATAGTTAATGTTCTAGATAATGAGACCGTATCCTCGAAAAAAGAGAAATGTTATAGATAACACACACACACACACAATCTAAAGAATAAGAAAAGCTAACACATTTTAGGAAGGGCCTATGGGAAACCTCGTAGTGGAGCGTTCTTGAGCAAGAGTAATCTCAAAATGGGTGACCCTCTGGGAAATTCTAGATTGGGGCTTTACAAAAGAATCAGCTTACAGTATCACATTTACCAGAGTAAAAGAAGCACTGTAAGTTACACGTAAGCTACTCCAGTAGAAGCAATGGTGTACGAAGTATAACATTCAAATTTTTAATGAATGTGATTTGATGAACATAATAATTTCAAATCTTGCTAAAACATCAGCTACTTTAAGAATTTGTTCTCAATCTGTCAGCTGTGATCTCAATCGTACCAAAGCTAGAAAAGCAAAAGACAAGGGAGTAGCATGTCATCTCAGTTAGTTATTGTGATGAAGTATCAAATATTAATGGGTTTGGAATCAGTACATGGTTCAGTTAAATCAAGCATTTTGATGATAAAAGGTGAAACTTTAAATGGTGGAACAATATTAAAAATACAGAATTTTGATGGTGGAGCCCTTAACAGAATCCAAGACAAATCCTTTTTGAGGAATTATTTGTTGAGAGAAGCTGGTAATGATAAGATTCATCAGATCCTTAAAGTTAAAAGAGTAACAATCCAGTAGATGAGTTGCCCATTGACCAGACAGAGTCGATTAACTGCCAGATTCGAATAAGAGATGGACTTCCACTCAAATAATAATCAAGTTAATACAGATGAAACTTTCTGAAATTAGAAGGTGAAGAAGAGAGTTGTACCTCTTCTGCGGAGACGGAGATCTCGTTGGCCTTCTCCTCGGCCTCTTGGCGGATGAACCGCACCATCTGCTGGATCTGCCGCGAAACATCCGCGTCGTTCATCTTCGCAGGCCGGCCGCTGAGATTGATTGATTCTTCCACACAGACAGAGAGAGCACCAGCGCCGAGGAGAAGCAGCAAGCGGGGTTGAAGTTGAAGTTGAACTGTTGAGAGTATGATGAGGAGGAGGACCAAGGACGCGACTAGAGATATCTGCGAGATTAATTTACAGTTTTACCCTTTCAGGCAAGAATACCCGTTTGACACGAGATCCACCTGCTGAGATACAGCTGTCAGTGTTCCGTGGGAGCAAGCTGTTGACCCATCTATTCATACGTGTAGCAAGGAAATTGGATGACCCTGTGTGTGTATGGCTTGAACTTCCTTACTGGGCCAAAATTTCAGGCCTAAAAATCATACTTTCCATTAGTTTGGGCTTCACAGGAGTTAACCCGTAATAGACCCATGGATTTGGGCGACTGAAGTGAGTCGCAGATCCATTCTTCTACACGGATCGTGGATGACTCGGCCTTGATGCCCATTATTCTGAACGAAGTAAAAAAAGGAAATTAATAAAATCCCATTTTTCACTGTTGTTAATAATAAGGTAATTAGTTGCACTACACACTGTTGTATTGTTGTTGTTGCATCCAGGCTCAAACTTTGAGTGAAATTCCATATCGTGAGCTGCACTGAATATGGTTGCTTGTACCAATTTTAATCAATTAGTTAATGGGCTGGATCCACAAAAGCCCCAAGTGAGAAAGAAAACCAAAGTTAAGGAAGGTTGGAGTGACTCTCGACCTGAAAGTCTCTAATGCGCAAGACAGTTCCAGCTCTAAATAGTTGTGTTACTTGTATGTGCTCTGCAGTTGTGAATACATAGAGAGCTCTCTTAGGGCTTGCCAGTGGGCCGAACTGATTCAGTGAGCGGGAGCGTTTATCACCAAGTGGGCCGAGTTAGAACAGGCGAAGGAGTGAGGCCGGGCCTAAGAAGTGACATGACCCAAATCTACTGTCTCTATAGAATTACAAATTTCAATTTTCACCAAACTTTGATTGTGACAAGCCAACAACCTTCGAAAAATGAACACTTGCAAACGGGGATTTGGGTTTGCTGTTAATGTTTTGACTGCCTCAAATTTATTAGAGAAAAAATCAAGTTAAAATGGAGGAATTACAAACTTCAAATATCGAGAACGAACAAACACGGACATGCACAAGATTTGTCGACTAAAGCAATAGACTAGTTGGCTTATCATACAGTTAGTCGACTAATGATGTGCATGTTAGTCGACTGGGTCGTAACAGAGAGTAAAGGATTTCAGATAGGCAGTCTAATCAACTAATCTATCAGAGTAGTTGACTAGACAAGCGATTCTGGCAGTTTCCTTTTGGATTCTAATTCCAGTTCGAGTTTCGTTTTCCTCTGAAGCAGTGTTGTTTGTATTGCTAGAGTTTATGTTGCACTAGGATGATCATATGAGTCTATAAAAATCACTTGGGGTGGCCTTTGAAGGCAAGTTAAGAAAGTCAAGAATAATTGAGAGTTTCCACCATTGAGAGTTATGAGAGAGAGATTCTTGTAACTCTTATTATTTTCTTCTTTGTTTTCAATAAAATTTCTCTCATCCTCTCTGTAAACATAAGCACACATTGCCGAACCACGTTAAATCTAGTGTTCTTATATTTGTGATGATTAGTCTTATTATTTGCTAGTGGTAGATCGCTTTCACGCTTTCGCTGCTGAGCTTCTTGGTGTTCTCTCTAATTGTATGGCTTTCACAATAATTGATATCAGAAAGATAGCTAGTAAGACGATCACAATAACCAAGTTCGAGGTGGAGAAATTCAACGGGAAGTCAAACTTTTTGTTGTGGAAGATGCGAGTAACGACATTGCTCGTGAAAGAGGGCACACACAAAGTCCTGCTTGGTGCTGAGAAAAAGTCATCAAAGATGGAGGATTATGACATCGACTTTCGCACCAAGACAACGATCATACTATGCCTATGAGATGAGGTCCTCTATAACATCATGAATGAGGAGACAGCTGCCAAACTTTAGTGTAAGCTGGAGAGTCTTTTCATAACGAAGAGTTTGTCAAACAAGCTCTTCATGAAGAAGAAGTTATACAACCTTCAGTTGAAGGAAGGTATATTTATTCTACAACATCTCATACTTTTAATAGGATCTTGAGTGATTTATTGGCTCTGGACGTAAAGCTAAAACAAGAAAACAAAGCTATTCTGTTACTCTAAAGAAGACCTTAGAGTTGGAAGATGTCAGGCAGATGCTCCAGAACAACGAGCTGATGAAGAAGACAGATTTCACAGAGGAGAACTAAAGTTTGATTTTCAAAGGGCAGAGGGGAGATCACGAAGTAGGGGCCTAAAAAAGATCCAAGCACTTCTAGAAGTGATGCATGCTACTAGTGCAGAAAATCAGAGCACATCAAGAAACATTGTTTCAAATACAAGGAGATGCTTAAAAAGAAAGACGACAATGATACTGATTGGGCTAGTACCAGTGAAAAGTCAGAACAAACCAGTGCTATTGAAGAAGCAAATGAGAATCCATGTAATGTCCTGACAGCTCAATCAAAAAAGGAAAAGCACTTCGATGCTTGGTTACTGGACTCAGGGTGCACAGACCACATGTGCCCAAAAGGGAATGGTTCAGTACAAACAAGCCTTTCGAGGGAGGCTTAGTCCTGATGGGAACAATATCATGTGTGAGACATTTAGAATTGGCAACATCCGTATGAGGATGTTTGACAAACATGTGTGAACCGTCACGAACATGCGTCACGTTCTGGATTTAAGGAAAATCTTCTCTCGTTGGGAGTATTAGAAGCTCAAAGGTGCAAGTTCTCAGGTGCAATAGAGGTATTAAAGTTACCAAGGGCTCCATGACAATTCTCAAAGAAGAACGGATTGCGAACTTGTACAAGTTGAAAGAGATCATTATTGTTGATTACGCTTCAGTAGCGACAGAGAAGGAGGACAATACAAGACTTTGACACATGCATCTTGGAACATGAGCGAGCGAGGTCTCCAAATTCTACACAACAAAAAAGTTCTACCAGGTATCAAATATTGCAGACTCGGTGTTTGACGGGAAAAATTAAAGATCGAGATGTAAATTCTTTGTTTGATTGTAAAGAAAATTACAACAGGTCAATAATCCTTTTATAAGAGAGGAAAGAATTGTTGGATCTCCCCTTTGTTTAATGTTGGGTTCTTCGTGTAGCGGTGGAGAGTGATTCTTGTTCTCCGTTGACGAACCGAACCGGAAGCTTGATTTTCAGATCTTCTTGCTCTCATTAAAAGCCCACTGATCAGGTATGAAATCTTAATCAGTGGCTAAATTCTTAAAGAGATTAGAAACTCCACTTGAACTCAGCAAGTTTATAGAGTTTTCTCCTCCAAGACAATATGTGTTTAGCAGCATTGTGCTTAGCTTTCAGCCTTCTGTATTTATCCAGTTTTAAGCGTCAAGCATCAAGTGTGCCTTTTAGGGGATTCTCCTCCTTTTCTCCTCAGAGCTCCTCCCATTTTACTCCGCGTTCTCCCGCAGGTCCTCTCTCCAGAGGACCCCTTAGAGAGGTCTCCTCTTTTTTTTGTCCCCCCTTTCTTCCTCAACTATTCATAGCTATTTATAGAGAAAATTGGAGTGTAACTGCTCCCTTAAAACTCTCCATTAATGGGGATTAATCTGTCCTTTAAGTGGGGAGAACGTGAGAGTGACTGACCCAGTCATTACTGACAGTTACAGCAGAAACGCGGGTCTCGCGTTGAACGAGGACCTCACTCTGATGTTGAGACGTGGAGCTCACAGGCTCGCATTTGTGTTGGAACGCGGAGCTGCTCAGGCTTGTGTCTGAGTTGAAATGCGGAGCTGGCTGAGGTCCGCGTCTGACAAAGGACGCGATGTTCGCGTATGGCGACCTCCACGTCTGACATTGGAACGCGAGGTCTGCGTCTGGCGACCTCCGCGTCTGAGGATGGAATGCGACCTCCGCATCTGGCATTGGAACGCGACATCTGCGTCTGGGAAGTTCGCGTTTGAGTTTTTGTCTTCAGTAATTTTTTGATAGCCTACAGAACCCCCTCCAAAGTTTTTGAAACTCCATAGTTGACTGAGATAGATTTCGAAATACTTTGGATTTCGATTGAATCTGGACTTCATGTAATCGGACTAGCATTCTTCTGAGAGGCAGTCTCGAGCTTGATCTTGTCTGAATTCTAGTCTTCGTGAGTGTACTATTGAACTGCTTGAAGCCTCCAAGAAAGATCGTTATAATTTGATTGTCGGTATACTGTTGAACCGGTAGAGTTGTCAATTACTTTTGCCAGTGTCTTGTTGAACTGATTGCAATAGCAGAGACATACTCTTTGTATGGGGGAGAGAGAGGACGCAGCTCTCACAGACGCGGATCTGGCACACTGATCAAGTGGAGACGCGAACTTCACCAAAGTTGAGACGCGACTCTCAATTATTGTAGAGACGCGGCTGCAACTCTTAAGTTCGCTGAGACGCGGCTCTGTGCTTGAGATGCGAAGGTCACGCTCAAAGCTTCTTTGAAAGAGTTTTAATTGCCAAAGGTATGATATAAACTTAGCAAATTAAATAACTCTACTGTGAGAATTTGAGAAGGTTACTGTCAGAGGTGTGATATTAACTTGACAGTAAGATCTGAACTTGTGTTTTGAATAAGTTTTGTGGACTTGCTATTCTATTGATGAGAATAACAAGTGGAGTTTGGTCCGCCAGGAATTATGTCTGAGTGTATCGTCAGAGGTTTAGTGTTAACATGACTAAAACTCTACTGAGAATTAATGGAATGAAAGTTACTGTTAGAGGTGTGATATTAACATAATAGCGTTGATTTTGCGATCTACGCAACTAAAGTTGACCTATCATTCTATTGGGGAGAATGACAAGTGGGATTAGACCCGTCGGTGATCTAAATATTTCTTTACCGTCAGAGGTGTGATATTAACTTAACAGATCAGATTGACTCTTATTAGAGGTGTGATATTAATTTGATAAGGACGTGGGCTAGAAGTGTACTGTTAACTTAGCTCCATAAGAACTTTAGTTTCATTAGGGAGACTGAAGATATCACTGTCATAGGTGGTGTTAAACTTGACAGTGGAGGTAATGCTAGAGGTGTGATGTTAAACTTAGCATTGGTCATCTCGACTCCGATACGGAAGTTCGAGGGAAAGTCATTATCATAGGTGTATTATTGAACTTAACAATGAATTGGATGCTAGAGGTGTGATGTTAAATTTAGCATCGCTCGTCTAAGCTTCGATATGAAAGCCTTAGAAAAAGTCATTGACATAGGTGTAGTGTTGAACTAAATAATGAACTGGATGCTAGAGGTGTGGTGTTAAACTTAGCATCGCTCATCTCAGCTTCGATATAGAAGCCTGAGGAAAAGTGACTGTCAGAGATTTAATATTGAACTTGGCAGCAACTTAATCACTGTTAGAGGTGTAGTATTAACATAAGAGTAGTTTGTCAGAGGTGTAATGTTAACATGACAGTAGTTGGTTTGCGATATGAGCAATTTTGAGGGCTTGTCATTCTATTGATCAGAATTGACAAGTAGAGTTTGATATGTCTGAGGTGTAGTGTTAACTTGACAATCATTGATTTGCGATATGAGAAATTTTAAGGACTTGTCATTCTATTAATGAGAATTGACAAGTGGAGTTTGAAATGTCAGAGGTGTAATGTTAACTTGACAATCATTGATTTGCGATATGAGCAATTTTGAGGACTTGTCATTCTATTGTTGAGAATTGATAAGTGAAGTTTGGAATGTCAGAGGTGTAGTGTTAACTTGACAATCATTGATTTACGATATGAGCAATTTTGAGGACTTGTCATTCTATTGATGAGAATTGACAAGTAAAGTTTTACCCCCTGGGATACATCAAAGTCTTACTGTCAGAGGTGTGATGTTAACATGACAGGTTTGATTTGTAATTTATTCCACTAGAAAAATTGAGCAAAATTACTGTTAGAGGTTTAATGTTAACTTAACAGTGGATATGCCAGAAGTATAATGTTAACTTGACATATTTGATCTGTGATTATTTTGCTGGAAAAACAGTCACAGGCTTTTTTGTGGTCCTACCATTCTATGGAATAAAATTGGTAGGGGATTTTGGAGGAGAGAATGGGACCAAGTCCCTCAAGGTTTTTAGCAAACCTTCTACTCAGGCTCGTGTTTCCGCGTCTGAGAAAGGACGCGTGGTCCGTGTCTGACGACCTCCGCGTCTTGCGACCTCCGTGTCTGACATTGGAACACGAGGTCTGCGTCTAGCGACCTCCGCGTCTGACATTGGAACGCGAGGTCTACGTCTCTTGGAGGAGTTTGAGTTTGAAGCCTTACAGGCTAAAAACTGATGGCTCAGTCATCTGAAAGTTGCAGTGACAATCAGAGAGCACCGCCGAGATGAACTGCTCGCAATGGCACTCGAACCCATGAGATGAGAGCTTCTCAGTTCATATTTGAACTCGACCTCTTGGGGCTGAGCGCGAACCTCGCGTTTCTAAAATGAAAACGCGATGATCTCATTCTGGCGCAGCCTCCTGCTGAACGTGTGTCTTGCGCTTTTGAATAGAAACGTGAAGGTCATCCTTTAACACTATCAGTGACTCTCACATTTTAAAATTGAAACGCTAAGGTCATGTTCTGGCGCGACCTCAGACTGAACGTGGGTCTCACGTTCTTGAAGTGAGACACAGATCTTGCGTTTTGGCACAGCTTGAGGCTGGACGCGAACTTTACGTTTTGACGCTGAAACGCGCAGCTCGTGAACGCGAGCATCGCATTTTGTTACAGAAATGCGGGGCTGAAAGCGAGCTTCACGTTTGGTGCCAAACGCAGGGGTGAAAGAGAGCTCTGTTTGCTGATGGTGAACTTGATGTCTTTGTCGACGATCAGCAATCCGTTTGGCTCACAGGAGTTGATGTGAAACCCCTGCAAATTGAGTTTGCTGAGCCTTGGGAGGAGTTTTGCGGCGAGATTGGCCTCCACCACTGTGTTGGTCGTGAGCCAAGACAACTGGCCTTGTGGGTCTCTTGAGAGACGTTGTCGCAAACCATATTGGCTCCACAAGAGGTTGTCAAAACCTCAAGAGAGGTTGAACCACTTGCTTTGTCACAAAGCGTATAGACCTCTATGAGAAGTCTCCGAAGAGCCTTAAGAGCGAGTCTATGCTTGAGACTTTGGGGCTAATGGAGCCCGATGAGAGAAGTTATTCGAACTTCTCTTGGTCGAATTCGACGATGAGCGATTCGACAGTTTATCCGAGAAGCTTGAGGTCAGATTGCGCTACGGTCTTCTCATTGATAGAGAAAACAGATCCCCAGCGGAGTCGCCATCTCTTTGAAAGAGTTTCCTTACAGCCCCTCCATCTTCTCTAGCTATTCATAGCCATTTATAGAAGAATTGAGGTGTAACCAACCCTTAAATCTCTCCATAATGGGAGGGGTGTAACCAACTCCTTAAATCTCTCCATAATAGGAGAGGTGTAACCAACTCCTTAAATCTCTTCATAATGGAAAGTTATTCCCCATTATATGGAGAGAAAATAGGGTGTAACTGATCAAGTTCGTGGCTCAATTACAGCAAAAATGCGGGTCTCGCATTGTATGCGGACCTCGCTTTGATGTTGAGATGCGGAGCTCACAGGCTCGCGTCAGTGTTGGAACGCGAAACTACATAGGCTCGCGTTTTAATGTTGAAATGCGACCCTGAGTCCTGCGTCTCAAAGAACAACACGACCATCGCGTTTGGCACAGAACCCAATCCTCGCATTGTGTTGTTGATGAAGTCCGCGTTTGAGGTTGGAACACGACTCTGGCTGAAGTCCACATTTGCGGTTGGAACGCTGAAAAGGCTGAGATGCATGTTTGAGTTGAGGTTTGTGTCTGATGTTGAAATGCGACTTCCATTTTTGATAAAGGACGCGAGGTCCGCGTTCGGGTTGAGACGCAACCCTCACGTTAGGCATGAGGCATGCGTCTAAGGCTAGAACGCGACTTCTGCGTCTGCGAGGTTCGCGTCTGAGGCTCTGTCTTCAGTAATTTTTAGACAGCCTACACTCGGCCTATGTAATTTTGCATCATGGGTAGATAACATAGAGCAGCTTTCTCTACATCAAAGCACAAGACAGAGAGCTTGCTAGATCTCATACACATAGATGTATGGGGACCTTCGCCAGTAACATCCAATAGGGGTGCAAAGTACTATACCACGTTCATAGATGAATTCTCCAGGAGAGTTTGAATGTACTTCTTAAAGCAGAAATCAGAGGTATTTCAGAAGTTCAAAGAGTGAAAAAATATCGTGGAGAATCAAAAAGGGCAAAATGTGAAGTTCTTGAGGTCCGACAATAGGGGCGAGTATACTTCCATAGAGTTCAAAGCTTACTTGAAAGGTGAAGACATCAGACACCAGCTAAGTATTTCAGGGCGATCAGAACAGAATGGAGTAGCAGATTGCATGAATTTGACACTTACAGAGCATCATAGTTTCACATCCTTAGACACTGCGCTATGCGACCACAGGGAGCAGCTGAAACGGTAACTGCCTGCCTGCAGTATGAGGCTACAGGCTGACATGTATGCTATCCAGTTAACAAGTCACCATCTACAGTCATTGATCTTTATATCTCAGAGGAGATATGGCGAGGAGAGTCTATGCATTATTCAACCTTATGAATTTTGGTTGCCTGACATGTAGTTTGGTTGATAGTCAAAAGAGGAATAAATTGGAGTCCAAGTCGAAGAGATGCATTTTCATCGGGTTCACCAAAGGAGTCAACGGCTTCAGACTTTGGGATCCCGAGACGAGAAGTGCCTTTACTAGCAGAGATGTGGTTGATCGGGGGGAAACCGTGCACGAAAAGTATATGTTTTGAGTTAAAAGTGCGTGCTTTGGCTTCCTCGATACTTCCATTATAGCATAGAGACTAAACGAGTCGAATCCACATGAACGAGAATCGATAAAAGCTTTACTGGCCTATTCACGTGTGTATTAATGATTCTTCTATGTTTTAAAAAATAAAAAGAAAATAAAAAAAAGAATGAAAAGAAAAAAGTACGATGAAACACGAAGAAGTGGGAACATAGAAGAGAAAGTATTTGTGATTTTTGAAATTATTTCTAAAACAAAGTAAAAATGAAAAGAAAACTCATGGCTACTAACTACTAAAGGCTCCACTAACATGCTAACCTCTTAGTGATAGTTGCCTCACATGTATCCTTGGCCATCACAAGTCCTTAGTTCAAGAGCGTTTCAAAACATGACGCGTAAGATAATTCATCACATTCAAACTCAATAAACAAGTGCAAACTACACTTAAATCATCAAAACTAAATAAGAGCAAGCATGGAATAAAGTAATATTAGCTTGTTAGAGAGTTAGGATGTTAGAGTGTTAGAATCCATCATCATGAGCCATCAATGACTCTTGCAAGAGTAAGGCCAAGTAGAGGCTATTAGATTCATGTGGATTATCAAGTAAGAAATTAGTAAGTTAGTGGTTAGTAGTTAGTTGTCATGAGAGAAAATTAGCTAAGCATATAAAAAGAGTTAGAGAGAAGAAAATAAGTAGAGATAAAGAGAGAACCTTTTATAAAGTGTCACCCTCCATTACAAGCACTCTTGTTTTCATCATATGTACTACTCTATTTCCTATTACAAGATCTATAAGAAATAAAAAATACAAAAGAGGAAGAAGAAAAAGAACAACTAGCCTAAACTACCGTAACAACTACATACATAGAGAAAAAATAACCCTAAAACTCTCCTCAAAAACTTCTGTCTGGAGCTCTGAAAATCCCAGGGTATTTATAGGTGAAAGGGGCACCAAGGAGAGTGTACGGAGCCGCGCGTCAAATCTTGATGCGCGACTCCACAGAAGAGCCGCGAAAACACGGCCACAGCTGCGTTTTCGCGGCCATAATGTGGCCGCGCGCGCGGCACCGCCTGCCACGTGCTCTCACTTCCTCCCTCTATCTGCTGTACTTCTTGGTTTCTGGATATGGGCACCCGGTTTTGATAGATTCACCCTCCAAAGTAAATGACTATATGTGTAGGCTTTAAATCACCAAATAAATGAGATTTTGGGCTTCTTCTTCATTTCATGTTATGGACCTAGAAACACACAAGAAAGTCATTATTTAGCAGAATTTATATAAAATAAATGTAAAGATGTGGTATGAAATATGCAATTTTAGAGACTAATCACACCCCCACACTTATCTTTTGCTCGTCCTGAGCAAAACAAAAAAACTAGTTAAGAAGATTATTACACCACTTTTGCAGGTGATGCGATTGCACTGAGCATATGCAATAAGCCGTTAAACCTCTAAGATTCCCCTAGAGGAGTAGTTTTTGTCTCCTGAGAATTTTTAGCAAATTACACCCACAAAATCCATAAAGAAAGAAATCAAATATTAGTATTTTGAAAATGCATTTTGAAATAGAAAAAAATGTTGAAATATTTTTGTGAAAATTTAAGTGATCCAAGGTCATAAGTTAACCAGAAATTATTCTTCTTCAAACTAAGTCTAAATGCAAAATCTTGTTATAAATTAAGTGTAAGAATTTAAAATTGAATCGATTTTTTGATCTTTCGTAAAACTCTTAGAAAAATATGTACTTTGTGAACTGTGAAGATTTTTGGATATCGACTCTAACTTTCATGCCATTTATTTGTGTATATTTATTTTTTTTCTTTTTCTTCTCTCAGTTTTCTTAAGCTTTCTTATTTACTCAGGTAGTACGCCTGTAGCGGTGACTCCCAAATCAGATAGTTTTAGGGCACTAGATGAGAAAATATCCCTCGGGCTTAAGAACTCGAGTAAACAAGGCCACAAACTAAAGGGGATTATTTTATTTTTATCCACCGTTTTAGACGTGAATAATCATGCTTCCTGAGGCATAATTACCCAACTTTAATAAGTGATTTTTATTATCATCATTTTTAAAATATTTTTATGGCATTTTCTGTCTTTGTTTCAATGCCAAAAAATTATGTAAGTGTGAAGTGCATATATCTAAGACAAAAATTCAAGATCAAATTATCTTTTCAATCTTACTTCCTTATCCTAAAATTTAAACGAATCTATTATTTTGACTCGGTTTAAAAATTCATAATTTTAGGTCTTCCTAATTCCTAAGATAATCTTAATTTTCTTTAAAATAAATCAAAATTATTTATCTTATTTCAAAAATTTTGTAAAAAGAAAACAAAAGAGTTTCTATACAAAGAAAAATCTAAAAATTTTCTAAAAGGAAGTGTAAAAGAAAGAAAATTTAAAACTAACTATGTTAGTAAATCCTCCCCCCACTTATCGCAGGCATTGTCCTCAATGAAACGTGAATGTGTATATGCATGATACAAAATAGGGAAGGAAAAATTACCTTAGGGTGGTGGTTCCGGTGGTGGTCTGATTGGCCCACGAAATGCGGCTCAAATCATATATTGTGGAATTCGCAGGAACCCACCAGTGACCTCTCTAATACGACTCAGTAAAAGAATGATTGAGTGAATGATCTTATTTAAAAATTATCCCTATCTAATTTTCAATTTTTAAAAATAATTACTGAGTCATTTTCTTCAACATTCTTGTCCAATATAAAATGTGATTTTGGGAGATGATTGATTTGGACTCAAATTGAACAAGAACAAAAATGATACCGACTCAAGAATTTGACTCAGATCAAGCCGAGATTCAAAAGGGAGAGTCGAAATTGGTTCAAAAATAGGGTCCAAATCAAAGAAGTGATGTTCACACACTTTCCCCATCAATGAAGTGTGATCATAAGATTTTAGTGATTCAATTTCACGGTGTATTAGTACATAATTCAATGTTGACTCTGGAATAGAGAAAAAATCTGGTAAAGATACCGGAGTCATTATTGAATAAAAAAATGAAATGAAATTACCAACTTGAGGTTCAGGATCAATTTCAAACTCAAGTTCAATTTTGGAAAAGGATAACTTGCCAAATGTCAAGGTGATTCTCAAAATTTTAGGCAAGTTCAAATGGATGTAATGAAATTGAATCTTTATTTTCGTTCACGAAAGGAATATGGATGGGTGAAATGATCGATTCAAGTTCAGAAATTATGGGAATCAAAACTGGCTCAAGAATGTTATTTAGTTTAGGTAACACTACAGGAGTCGACATTGATTCAAGAATTAGACTCGAATTGCTAAATTAAAGCTCAGCTTCACATTCATTTTCAAGTTCAATTTAGGAAATGGATAACTTGTCAAACTATCAAGAATTTGATGTTGGTCAAGTTCAGGTTGGTATGATGAAATTGAAGCTGGATTTCCAAAATGGCATGTTTCTTGAGTCATATTGATTGCATAACACAGAGTACAGAGAATATGAAAAGTGAATGTGATTGGTTTTAACTCTGAATCTTTACAATTTAACGTTGTAGCAAGAGCTAAACGGGTCGAACCTCAGGGAGAGATGCGATGGAAGCTTTTCGGTAATGTTGTCTTATTATTATTTTCTCTGTTTAAATAACTTAGAAAAGAAAAGATGAATTGTATGTGGATAAAGAATCAAACTAAAAGAAAGTTTCACAGCTTACTAATAATCAACCACCATACATGCTAATGCTAGATAGATAATCACTTAAAATTCTAAACATGATATCCTACCACAAAATCAAGCAAGATACATAGGATAGAAACTAGGTTATGATTTGAAATAACACCATCCAAGTTTTAACGTTATAATATCAAGGTTGTCAATCAAGTATAAAGTAAGAAAAAATCATTAGAAAATATTTAGCAAATCTTAACCTTATTTGAAATAACACTAATCAACATTTAACATTAAAATATCAAGATTTTCATCAAGCATAGATTAAGAAAAACAGTTAAAAAATATTAGCAAATATTTGACCTAGTTACTTATCTTAATGAGTCTTCAAGAATAAAAATTGGAGTAGGTATGCATATGATCTAATCTGGTTATCTACTAGACATTAGATGTAATAGTGGTGATGTCTTAGCAAGCCATGAGAAAAATCTAGCTACTCATGATAAACATGACAAGTAAAAGAAAGAAAGAAATAAAAAAATAAGAGAAAACAAAAAAATAAAGTAAATAACAAAAGAGATATGAAAAGAACGAAAGCACCTTGTATTGATCTATCACCTCGAATTACAATGGCTTCTCCTTCTCACAAATCTTGAATCAGAAGTAGAATTAGAAAAAATTACAAAAGAAATTTGAAGAAGAGAGTAAAAGAAAAAATCTAAGTTATGATCTCTGATGTGGAGATGCTTCATAATGAGATATTTTAGCTCTTTAAATAGACCTCAAATCTAATCACAATAGGATACAAATTAGAAGGTTTCCTAACTCAATAGGGAATTTAGTCTTACAGCAAGTTGGCGTGTTATTTTCTAAATATGACTCATCAGACTACTGAATTTGACAGAGTGATAAACAGAAGAATTGTAGTTCTTCAAGTCTTCTTTCTGTAGCATCTTTAATCATCGGATTTGAATATCTGTAGCAAACGTTATGATCTGAATACTAAAACGTGTACAGTCTGAATCCGAGTCTGAATTGATTTTGAACTCCATTTAATTTGAATTATCCTCGTTATTCCTTGTAAAATTAGTTTTATCCCCTTCATCTTTTAGGACATTATCTTCTGAATTTGTACTTGAATTTAGGAGATGAAGATTAATCCTTTTTTCCTTTAGATTCAATTTAATTTAAAATTCAACTTTAGATAGGATTAGGGCTAGAATGAAGCTTCTTTTATCTTTATCCTCTCATTTAAATAACTGCACACCATAATCAAAAAGAGAGTTAATAGAATTAATTAATAAAGGAATGATCAAGGATATATGTGTAAAAGTGATGATAAAAATGCAATTTTGGAGTACAATCATACCCCACACCTATCTTTTGATCGTACTCGAGCAAAACCAAATGTAGAAACTAATTTAATCTAACTTAACTCACTTTCGTAGGAATCACGATTGCACTTAGCACGTGCAACAAGCCGTTAAACCTCTAAGTTATTCTAGAGGACGAGTGTTGTCTCGTGAGGGTTTTCAGTGAATTACACACACAAAATTCATAAAGAAAAAAAAAGAATGTTAGTATTTTTGAAATTCAATTTTGAAAGAGAACAATATTAAAAATATCTTTGTAAAAATTAAGAAATTTATAAGTTTTTAGGAATACCAAATTGATCATTCTTATACTTAGTCTTTATTCAAATATTTATTTATCAATTTAGGTTAGGATTCAAACTGAATTTTCATCGAGTCTATTATCTTACCCTAAGTGATATGCATCTTTGTGAACGCGAATTTTTTACTTGAGATTCTTTAACTTCAATTCTCATGTCTTATACAATTTTTACTTTTTTTCTTCATTTTTTTTAAAGAAGTTCGAAGTATTACCACTTTTTTGCCCTTAAGCACTTCTTTTTTTTTTTAAAATATGTATAACTCATCTAATTTTCTTTCGTGTAAGTATAAAGGCTTCTTGAGGCCCTGATACCTAACTAATTGATTATTAGATGTGTTAATATATATATGATATATTTTTTGTTTTTTTTCAAACTTATTTAATTACTTTTCACGTAATACCAAGGCTTTCTTAGGCCAAAGTACCAAACTAATCAATAATTAGATTTGTTTATTTTATATATATATATATATATATATATATATATATATATATTATATATATATATATATATATATATATATAAGGCACAAGAGTCTTTATTTTGAATCCCAAGTGTGCAAGTGTATAAAGCATGCATATTTCATCAAGGTAAAATTATCAAGACTAAATTACTTTTTCAATTTTTCCTCCTAAACCTAAAAATAAAACAAATACTTTTATTTTGACCAAGTGTTAAGAAATCCTAATTATGATTTTCCTATTACTTAAAATTAACTTAATTACTTACAAAAAATAAGTCAAAATATTATTTCCTTTTTCAAAAGCTTTTTTTTAAAAAAAAATAGTTAGTATCTACCTATGTTAGTATATTAGTAAACCCTCTCCCACACCTATCTCATGCATTGTTCTCAATGTATGAATGAATGTGTGTATGCATGACAAAGAAGAATGGGAAGGCAAAGTGTGACCTCAAGGTGGTGGTTCCGGTGGTGGCCGGATTGGGTCAAACATTGCTACCCAGTCTAAATATTGTGAATCATCAAGGAACCCACCTTTTATGAACTTTTTCTGATCTATATTGTTATTATCCCCCAAATGTATAGGATCATGCACGGCCCTAATATTGAAACTATCTTGGTTGTATGACCAATCTTGAAATACCATCTCAGGGTCATCATTGTTTACACCTTGGTCCAACAATAGAATCTGACTTGATGAAGTGATTGATTTGGGTTTAAGAATGATATGATTGGGAACCAATACCAGCTCGGGAAATTCAAATTTAGGTTCGAGAGTCGGGTTTGGTTCAAAAGTGGCCTCCAAATCAAAGAATTTAAGTTCATATTTATGATCCATTAAATGAATGTGACTATCCAAAATAGGTGATCCAATTTCATAATATACGGGTGCTAGAATTAATGTTGGCTCGGGAATTGGGTTCAAATTGGGTAAAGTCACCGGAGTCAACATAGATTCAAAGTTTGAAATTAGATCACAAAGTGGAGGATCAAGTTCGCATTCACAATCTAGTTCAATCTCATTAAAGTTAAAACTTGCCAATTTGTCCATGGGTTAGGATTGATCAAGTTCATGTTGATACAATGAAATTGAATTTGATCAAGGTCTTCAAGACACCATGATTCTTGGTTCCTATCAATGTGATTAGTTAGTTCAAGGATGTTTGAAAGTCTAAAAATTTGCTCATTCATTAAACCTTGCATACGATCTATTTTTTCTTTTAACCTATCGAATGGATCATTTGAGGACTGAATCATGAATTCTATACTCTTTTCTAAGTAAGTAGGTTCTTCTATTAGTAATATGGGAAAAGAAGTATATGAAGATGATAGTTGGAAAGGCGGTTGACAATATGGCTCAGGGGTATTGTATCTCCATTGACTCGGTGAGGAGTAGAGATGATTATTCTAATTCCTTTCATGAAATTGAGGTTGGGGCATATGTTGATTCGGATAAGACCAACTAGGCATGCTTGGTTGGTTAAAATTATGATATGTTGGGTTGGTAATATCCGATTCAAAAGAGGTCAGGGTGTAATATGAATTACCATTAAAATTAGAAAAATTGTTGTAATAAGCCATATCACATAAGAAATTTTAAAAATAAAGAGAAACAAACAAATAAATAAAATCTAGCCTAAGTTAGAAAACAATATATAACGTTCCCTCCTTGGCAACGGCGCCAAAATTTGATTGCACAAAACAGAATACAGAGAATATGAAAAGTGAATGTGATTGGTTTTACTCTGAATCGTTGCAATTTAACCGTTGTAGCAAGAGCTAAACGGGTCGAACCTCAGGGAGAGATGCGATGGAAGCTTTTTGGTAATATTGTCTTCTTATTATTTTCTCTGTTTAAATAACTTAGAAAAGAAAAGATGAATTGTATGTGGATAAAGAATTAAACTTAAAAAAAGTTTCACATCTTACTAATAATCAACCACCATATATGCTAATGCTAGATAGATAATTACTTCACTTAAAATCCTAAACATGATATTCTACCACAAAATCAAGCAAGATACAGAGGATAGAAACTAGGTTATGATTTGAAATAACACCATCCAAGTTTTAACTTTATAATATCAAGGTTGTAAATCAAGTATAAAGTAAGAAAAAATCATTAGAAAATATTTAGCAAATCTTAACCGTATTTGAACACTAATCAACATTTAACATTAAAATATCAAGATTTTCATCAAGCATAGATTAAGAAAAACAGTTAAAAAGTATTAGCAAATATTTGACCTAGTTGCTTATCCTAATGAGTCTTTAAGAATAAAAATTGGAGTAGGCATGCATATGATCTAATCTGGTTATCTACTAGACATTAGATGTAATGATGGTGATGTCTTAGCAAGCTATGAGAAAAATCTAGCTACTCATGGTAAACATTACAAGTAAAAGAAAGCAAGAAATAAAAAAATAAGAGAAAGCAAAAAATAAAGTAAATAACAAAAAAGATATGAAAAGAACGAAAGCACCTTGTATTGATCTGTCACCTCGAATTACAATGGCTTCTTTTCTCACAAATCTTGAATCAGAAGTAGAAGTAGAAAAAATTACAAAAGAATTTGAAGAAGAGACTAAAAGAAAAATCCTAAGTTATGATCTCTGATGTGGAGATGCTTCATATGAGAGATTTCAGCTCTTAAATATGGCTCAAATCTAATCACAATAGGATACAAATTAGAAGGTTTCCTAACTCAATGGGGAATTCAGTCCTGCAGCAAGTTGGCGTGTTATTTTCTAAATATGACCCATCAGATGGCTGAATTTAACAGAGTAATAAATAGAAGAATTGTAGTTCTTCAAGTCTTCTTTCTGTAGCATCTTGAATCATCAGATTTGAATATCTGTAGCAAAATTTATGATCTGAATACTAAAATGTGTACAGTCTGAATCCAAGTCTGAATTGATTTTGAACTCCATTTAATTTGAATTATCCTCGTTATTTCTTGTAGAATTAGCTTTATCTCCTTCATCTTCTGAATTTGAACTTGAATTTAGGAGATGAAGATTAATTCTTTTCTCCTTTGAATTCAATTTAATTTAAAATCCAACTTAGATATGAAGGCTAGAATGAAGCTCTTGTATCTTTATCCTCTCATTTAAATAACTGCACACCATAATCAAAAAGAAGGTTAATAGCATTATTAATAAGGAATGATCAAGGATACATGTCTAAAAGTGATGATAAAAATATAATTTTGGAGTACAATCACATATGAACATTTCGTAGACATTGAAAGTCAATCATATTTTGCATTATTCGCTCAGACTCTTGCACGAATTTCATAGTTTTTTCTAATAATGATTTTTCTTTGAGTGGTTCTGAAAAAGAATTATATGAATTTTGGAAATTTTGTGGACATGATGAGGCCACCATGTTTTTAAATTATTTGGACCTCTATCACTTCTTCAAACTCCTTTGTAACGATGATTTTTCTTCAATTGATGGTTCAGGATAAGGAGGATGTGAAGCAGAATCAGGGAATGGATATTGTGAAAATTATGGACAATGTAGTTGAAAATTTGACTCGGGGGAGGTGAATCCCCATGAACTCTGTGAAGAGTGAAAGTTATTTTGAAAACTTGGTCATAAAATTGGGGTATGGGTCATATTGAGTCAAATAATCCCAATCTGGCCTATATGATTGGTCCATGTTATACATAGTCGGTTTGGAGTTATCCGAGTTAAATGAGCTCAGAGTGAAATATGGATTCATATTTGGATTGAAAAATTTGTAGTTGTTGAAATCCATATATAATTTACACAAAAGAAAAACAAATAACAAATAAAGAAAGAGAAGAAAAAGAAAACAAGCCTATGCTACGTTGACTTAGACCTAGACGACTCCTAACTGGTTAGACTGTCCACGAGGGGTACATTGTCAGAATCTGACCACAAGTTAATCGGCTAGGTAGGGGCATGATGACTGGGAGGTATCCGTGCCGGAGCAACAGGCCAATTATGCTAAACCACTGTTCTTTGAGGTTTCGCCTTACAATTCCCAACCTTTGACACCGATACTTCTAAAAACTTTCCCCTTAGGTCAATCTCTTAAATGAGTTCGAGATGTCCTTAGGGGGCCAACGTCTAGCAATTTTTATTAAGACTTGGTTGTGTGAGTGGGGAGGTGATTTTTGGGTTAAGGGGAGGGTAATGACTTTCCCACCTTATGTTGTAATGGGTGTTGCCCTTAAGTTCAATTCGTGCAAGTGTGCAATATAAATAAGAATGAACACACAAAGCGAGCAAATCACCCATGTGTTTGTCCTAACTATATGCAATGTAATATGTACACCTTCGGCAAGATCATAACAACACAACAACAAAATACAGTATATTGGAATTGAAATCAACACGTACTTAGATGCAAATGTCAATACCGATTTAAAACATTCAATTTCTATATTTTAGTTCTTCAAATTATTACAGTGCACAGGTAATATAAATAGAAACTAGCAGCAGAATATGGCAATATACAAGAATTTATCTAACCACAGAAAGCAAGTGTGGAGTTCTGTAATGCTAAAATTTAATCTGCACACCAAAAACAAAAAAGAAAAGTTAACAAAAATGTGAAATCAAACCGTTCCATCCTGACAACGGCGCCAAAATTTGATCGGGGGAAAATCGTGCACGAAAAGTGTATGTTTTGAAATCAAAAGTTAAAAGTGCGTACTTTGGCCTCCTCGATACTTCCGTTGTAGCATAAAGGCTAAACGGGTCTAATCCACAGGGACAGGAAGCGATAGAAGCTTTACCGGTCTATTCACGTGTGTGTTAACAGTTCTTCTATGTTTTAAAGAATGAAAAAAAAAGAAAATAAAGAATGAAAAGAAAAGAGTACGGTGAAACACGAAGAAGTGGGAACATAATTGAGAAAGTATTTGTGATTTTTGAAATTATTTCTAAAATAAAGTAAAAATGAAAAGAAAACTCATGGCTACTAACTACTAATGGCTCCACTAACATGCTAACCTCTTAGTGATAGTTGCCTCACATGTATCCTTGGTCATCACTAGTTCTTGGTTCAAAGCGTTTCAAAGGATGACCCATAAGATAACTCATCACATCCAACTCAACAAACAAGTGCAAGCAACATTTAAACTATCAAAATTAAACAAGAGCAAGTATAGAATAAAGTTATGTTAGCTTGTTTGAGAGTTAGGATGTTAGAGTGTTAGAATCCATCATCATGAGCATCAATGGCTCTTTCAAGAGAAAGGCCAAGTAGAGGCTATTAGATTCATGTGGATTATCAAGTAAGAAGTTAGCAAGTTAGTGGTTAGCAGTTAGTTGCCATGAGAGAAAATTAGCTAAGCATGTAAAAGAGTTAGAGAGAAGAAAACAAGTAGAGATAAAGAGAGAACCTTTCATAGAGTGTCACCCTTCATTACAAGCACTCTTGCTTTCATCCTATGTACTACTCTCTTCCCTATTACAAGATCTATAAGAAATGAAAAATATAAAAGAGGAAGAAAAAGAACAACTAACCTAAACTACCCTAACAACTACATACATGGAGAAGAAACAACCCTAAAACTCTTCTAAAAAACTCCTCTCTGGAGCTCTGGAAATCCCAGGGTATTTATAGGTGAAAAGGGGCACCAGGGAGAGTGTACGGAGCCGTGCGTCAAATCTTAACGCGCGGCTCCATACAAGAGCCGCAGAAACGCGTCTATGGCCGCGTTTTCGCGGCCATAATGTGGTCGCGCGCATGGTGCCTCCTGCCATGTGCTGTCACTTCGTCCCCCTATCTGCTGTACTTCTTGGTTTCTGCATATGGGCACCCGATTTTGACAGATTCACCCTCTAAAGTCAATGGCTATATGTGTAGGCTTGAAATCACCAAATAAATGAGATTTTGGGCTTTTTCTTCATTTCATGCCATGGACCTAGAAACACACAAGAAAGCCATTATTTAGCAGAATTTTATATAAAATAAATGTAAAGATGTGGTATGAAATATGTAATTTTAGAGACTAATCAGTGGTCTTTGATGAAGATTCAATATTGTAAGAAAAGTCAGAGACACATAAGGCACAAAGTGGAGCTCCAGATAGTTCAACAGATTTTCGTACAGAAGAGGTTAAATTTTCAGACGACCTTAACAGGCTTGATGAAGACACCTCAAATTTAGATGGTTTTTGAGGAAGAGGCTAATCAGTAGCAACCTAAATCGTTGAAGCGGTCAAACAGAGTTTCGGTGCCACCAACAAGATATGACTCGAAAGATGATCATGTCTCATTTGCATTAGTAACAGAAACAGAAAATCTTAATAGTTATAGGGAGATGATCGAAGCAGATGATAGTGACAAGTAAATTACATCCATAAAATATGAGATGGAGTCTTTGCATAAAAATCAAACATAAGAGTTGGAAGAACTTTTTACATTGAGAAAAACTGAGAAAATCACTGTCATATGTATAATATTACTTAACAGCGGAATGAATGCTGGAGTATGATATTAACTTAGCATTGGACATCTCGGTTTCGATGAGAAAGCCGAGGGAAGATCATGTCGTAGGTGTAATATTTAACTGGACAATGAAATGAATGCTAGAGGTGTGATATTTTAACTTAGCATCGAAAGTCTCATTTTCGTGGGAAAATCGAGAGAAACATTGACATAAGTATAATATTAACTTGACAAAAATTTGTATTGCGATATGAGCAATTTTGATCAGAGGTGTGCTATTAACTTGACCGAGAAATTTTGTGATTTTGAGCAATTTAGTGGACTCGTCATTCTATTGAAGAGAATTGATAAGTTGAAATTTTTATCCGCTGGGTAAATTGAGAGAAGTCACTGTTAGAGGTATAATGTTAACCTAACAGTGGGGTATGCCAGACGTATAATGTTAACATGATAGGTTCGATCTGTGATTATTTCATTGAGAAAGTAATTACAGTCTTTTTGTGGTTCTACCATTCCATGGACAGAAATTGGTAAGGGATTTTGGAGGAGAAGACGGGATCAGGCCCCTCAGAATTTTTAGCAAATCCTCAGCTATCAACAGATTTGGTATACCTTTACCAACTACCGTTTCGAGTTGGGCTAGCCATGCTATTTCCCTCAGCATGATGAGTTGTCGAGGATTTTTCGTTAGGCTTAAAGGCCAACTGTTTCCTCTATTCTTTAACCATCAGAGGCGTTGGATGAGTGTAGTGTATCTTCTGGGTTTTTCATTATGCAGATAAGCTAGGGATCACAAAGCTGGATATAAATTCCTCGGGAGTTTTGTCCAGAGATTAATCTTTCTCGTGGAGTCCTCTTTGATCTTCATTGGTTACCACACTTTGATATGAATATGAAAACAATAAAAAAGTTCTGCAAAGATGCGTCACAAACCTTCTTCAATGAGTTTGGCTTAATAAGCCATCAGATAAACTCATTCGATCCTCCATGAGAGTCGATTGATCACCACATCTTGATACGAATGTAGATATAACGAAAAGGTTCTACAAAGATGCGTCATGAACCTTCTTCAATGAGTTTAGCTTGATAAGTTATCAGATAAACTCATTTGATTCTCCATAAGAGTCGATCGATCACCACGTCTTGATATGAATGTCAAAACAATGAAAAGATTTTGCAAAGATGTGTCACGAATCTTCTTCAATGAGTTTGGCTTGATAAGCCATCAGATAAACTCATTTGATCTCCATAAGAGTCGATCGATCACCACATCTTGATATGAATGTGGAAACAGTGAAAAGATTCTGCAAAGATGCGTCAAACCTCTTTCAATGAGTTTGATTTAATAAGTCATCAGATAGACTCATTCAAGTCCACCATCTGGATACCTTATCGATGGGTCGAACTTCGATCAATCGAACAGGAGAAGGGAGGTATGTCACCATTACACATGGAAAAGTCAGGCTAGATAAGCCATCCTTCTAAATCGAAAGGAATGACCGTAAAGAAGAATGCCTAAACTGTTGCTTAGGCATGCTCGACTTTAAAATATGACATGTTCTTCTAAGTTTAAGATGGGTGCATGTCAATATACTAGAGAAGAGAGACAAGGTTAAAACTTAACACTTTTCCTTTGTCTTTTCTTCAAGTTTACATCATACATCATAATGTTACCAATGTCCGGTCGGCTCAGCGTCGATCAACTGTGATGTGATTGGTTGAAGGAGGAAGCTCTTATTTGGCATTCTTCTAGACATCTTGGATCCCAAACTCTAATCCATCTGATTGATTAGGGTGAAGCTTTGATCAGAGGTATAGTATTAACTTAATCATGTGAAGAGTGACAAAAACTAAAACTAAAGTTTCAAGCTTCTTTATTCCTTCAATGTTAACATCATGCATCACAATGTCAGCAATGTTCAGTTGCTCGGCATTGGTCAACCATGATGTGATCCGTTGAATGAGAAACCTCTTCTTTGGCGTTCTTTCAAACATCTTGAATCTCAAACCTTAATCCATCTGATTGATCAGGTCGAAGCTTTGATCAGAGTGTAGTATTAACCTGCTCATGAGAAGAGTTGTAACCCCCTGATCCCCGGTGTACGTATTACCGTATCGGTACGCGATACGACGTATAAAATTGATTTGACCTCCGTGGTATTCCGATTGAGCTGATTTCAGTTTCAAAAATCATTTTCTAATATTTGAGATTTTTCAGGATTTTCTGGAATTTTTCTGGATTATTTTGGAAAATCTCCGTAGTCGGTGTCGACCGATACCGATAACCGACCTTCCGATTTTTATTTCACAAATGGAGTTGTATTTTGAGAATCGGCTTTCACAGTAGGTCTTAGAATCACTTAATCTATGTTTGGTATTTTTGGAGATTTTTCTGAATTTATCGAAAATCCGGCCAAACCGGTGTCACCCGTATCGGCGAGACACTCCGGATTTTTAATTTGAAAACCGGATTGAGTTTTGATAAACCGTCTTCATATTACGTCTCAAGATAATATTCTTTATTTTTTATAATTTTTAGGCCCCGTTCGGAGCTGGTCGAATTTTAGGCCAATATAAAAATCATAATTATTATTTTTTTAATCCTTTTCTTTTTCCTTTCTTTTCTCTTCCCTTCTTTCTTTCTCTGGCTTTCTCTGGAAGCGACCGCCACCGCCATCTTCCACCGACCTTCCCCCTTTTTTTAAATCCCCCTCTATTCTCTCTCTCCCTCTCTCTCCAAACACTCTCTCTCTCTACTCTTCTTTACCTCTATCTCTCTCTCTCTCTCTCCTCTTCTCTCTCTCTTTCCCCTTATTTTCTTTCTTTTTTTTCTTTCTCTCTATCTACCCTCTCTGTACGCGCCCGCCGGCGGGCCCAGCGCACCGCCGGCCGTCCCCTGCGGCCGCGGCCGTCGCCGCCGGCCGCAGTCGGCCGCCGTGGCCGCGCGCAAGGCACAGGGCAGTGCCCTGTGCACTCCACTGTTTCTTCCCCCCACTCCTCTTCTCTCTCTCCCTCTCTCACTTTCCCTCTTCCTCCTCTCTCTCTCTCTCACTCACCTCTTTCTCTCTCTCGGAGCCGTCGCCGGCGGCCACCTCTCGCCGCCGGCCAGCTGGGCTGGCCGCTGGCTACTTGCGGGCAGCAGCAGCTATGGCTGCTGCTGCTGTTTCTTTTAGGGGATTGGGTTCGGGTGTAAACCCGAAACCATTAACTCCCTTTTGGGTTGGGTAAACCCGTTAACCCAATAATTCCCCCTCAACCCGTTAACCCACTTACCCATTTCATTAAGTTACGGGTTTGGGTAGCAGATCCGGACCCCGACCCGTTAACAATCCGAACCCGCTCCAGAACCCAGTACAGGTAATTTTACAGAAAAACCCCTATTACATTTCAATATTTGCGTTTTATATTTTATTTACATATTTAACCCTGTTTGTTATGATTTAGTATTCGGGCGATATTTTGGAGCATCCGGACTCCGATTCGGGCGATTCTGGATCCGTTGCGATCGTGGGAAAGAGAGCTACAGTCCTATAGCCAGTTTGTGAGTGTTTTTCTTTTTATAAATTATATTTTACTGTATTTAGTGACATTGACCTATTAATTATTGATTATGAATAAAATCCGGTAACTATTAATTTTCACTGGTCATAATCGTACAGTCATTGAAATAGGCATGACCTAGAATATTGCTAGGTATACTGACATAAACAACTCGAATACAGTCATGACCTGCACAATCACTGACACGCAGGTATACACTCTTATGACATACACTGTATCACAGTCACGTTACATGCATACTGATCCACAGATACACTATGACATTACACTGGTACTAGACATGCATGCTAGACACCGTTACTATAAGGCACAGTCGACCACTGTTCCTACATATATTAGTGCTACACATGCTTACGGCTACACAGATACTGTAGTTCACTGTACATGATAGTAGACCCTGACTACTGTTCTTACCTGTGCATGTACACAGATACTATGACACGACACACTTGTTATTTCGTAGGCATAGCCCACCGATACATAGCAAGCAACATTTCACGAAAGACCGTTATGTCATGTATCGTTATCCTCGTTATATGGATTCTCGGCATATTACTGCACGGACTACTGCATTTCATATTAGCATGATCATCATACACATTTATGTCATGCTTACATATTACAGTTACACATGCCTGTGTTGTTTCTATCTTCTTGTCATATGGATCACCATGCTTATTACATGTATTATTGTTCCATGTTCCCGTATTCATGTTATATGATTGTTACCTGTTACTGATATGGATAATCCTGTTATGACATGCGAGCTGTTGATACACGCGATGTGGGAATCCCACATCTATTGTTCCCGTTTCCCGGTATATTTCATGTTATCTTGTTCATGTTATATTGTTCTTGATTCCCGTGATATTGTTCTACGCTATCAACAGAGCTCAAGTCCAGTTATCATGTTACCCGTATCATGTACAGTAGTTATTCTTGTTACATTGTATACTTGATATAACAGATCATAAAGCTAACTTGGGTATGGGGGAGAGACTTGACGGTTGATTAGATCTTATCGGGTGATGTACTGGATCCATATTGTTTTCCCACTGCAGGGGACGGTAGTGCTATCTACCAATTGCTCCATGAGCTCTTGTTACTTGATTCATGCTCTCCTCTTAGCGGAGGGCCCTGGTCTTAGCAGCCAGGGGCTGTTTAAGGCCGTGATCCCGGGTATGCACGGGGGATACACCATATAAAAACTCACTCCTCGAGGAGATGGTTTCCAAGTAACATAATAAAACAGTATACACAATAGTGACGTTGGGAACACTTGTTATTTGGTCACTCTCTCGTTTGGATAATGGTACCCGTAGGCCATGTCCGGATGGGTTCGACTGGAGTGTGGGCTCCAGTATAAACTTGCCAGTGGTATGGGACACTGGAAGAGATTGATTAAAATCAGGTGGTACTGATTGCTACTATTGTATAAATAACATGACTTGCATGATACAGGTTTACTTCTTGTTACTGTTCCTTGCCTGATACATGTTTCCTACTGTATAGTTGTACTTATTATCGTACCTGAGCATTTATCCGATATCATACATGTATACTTGTTACTCTAACCGATACATGTTACTCTTTCTGTAGTGGCATACTATGCATGTTCTGCATTGCATATATTTTATTGTTGCAGACATATGCCCATCTTGTTGGCCCCCAGGTTACAATCACCCATGATTAGTGTATTTTGATGATTACAAACATATTAGTTATTTGTACTAATAACATTTGTTGTTTAAGTGTGTTTTCAGATTTCTATTCATACTAGAAGTCTTCTCTCACAAATACAGGTTTTGGACTCAAGTCAACTCCAATTGGCTCAAGATGCAAAATTGAAGATCAAGTGAAGATAGCCCTTCTTGAAGCATAGCTTTGAAGTCTTTTAGAAGTTTGTAAGTTTAGAATGTTAAAGTTGAATATAGGAAATTGGCTCTAGGATTTGCACTCACACTTTTTCATATATTTCCTATGTTTTGAAAATGGTTAATTCCAAGTTTATGCCTTAGTTTATATATACATGTACCAAAGCTTTATATCTTGAAAATCTTGTTTAAAACATGTGTATAAACTATTTTCTGCATAATACTAACTATATGTATTTTAAAACACTTCTCAAAATTTTTCCTCCTTCAAAAACCAGTCCAGTTTTTCAGTTTCAGGCAACATCGGTCGACCGGCCCGGTCGACCGGCGCTGTGTCTGAACATGCACTGTTTGTGCATGTCTGTCGGTCGAACCGGACCGGTCGACCGACTAAGAGCATTCTGCTCTCGGGATATTTCGGTCGACGGGACCGATCGACCGAAGAAGGAACTGTGTTTCCTCCTTTTGGGTCGGTCGACCGACCGGTCGACCGAGAGCCAACGGCTCTTTCCAGCAGGGCTGGCGGTCGACCGGACCGGTCGACCGCCAAGCCTGCAACAAGGCAACGGCTCTTTCCTCTTTGGGCAGTTCTGAAAATCTGTTTCTTTTTCTGCTTTAACAGATTTTTGGAGAGTTGTTGGGGAGCTTTTGCAGGTTGAATTAGGTGTAAAGAAATTGTTTTTAACTTATTTTCAACCCTATAAATAGAGGAGAAGTCTCTCTTGCATTTGACTTAGAAAAATCCTCAAGTTTGCATTGTTTTCAAAAGAGAAAAGAAAAGAGTTTAAAGCTTTCATTCCAATTCTTTTTGAGCTAGTTTTTCAGTTGTGTTTGATTGCTAATATCACTCTACAACTGAAGTTTTTCTCACCACACTTCATAGAGCCAAAAAATTCAATACTCATTCTATAGTAAAGTTGTAATTGAAGTGAGAGTGTTTGTAAAAGAGTTTGAGAAAGAGTGTAGTGATCTTGTTGTGATCACTTGGTTCTTGTAATCCTTTCCTTGTGGAGCAACCTCTTCGGTAGAGGTCTTTTTGTACTCGTTGGAGCTCGGTGCTCGGTCTTCGGTAGACCAAATTGTAAAGGCATCCTCGGTGGATAGTGGAAAACCTTCACGGAGGTGAAGGCGGGGACTAGAGCAAGTGTGCTCGAACCTCAAAACAAATCATCTTATTTGTGATTGCCTTTGCGTTATTCTTGCTTACAATTTCTCTGCTTTATTTGTCTTTGAATTATTTGCTTGAGAACTAACCCTTTACTTGTGCAATCTTGTCTAGTTCACTTTACTTGCTATATTGCTTGTGTGTATTTCATCATAGCATTTCATCTTTACTTGTTCGATCATATCTCATACAACACGGTTGCATTGCGCACCTCTAACCCATATCTAGGGGAATGGGAGGAAGGAGTTCAGAACCTCGCAAGGGGTATTCGGCTCTTAGTCGTGTTTTGAGAGATCGTTGCATCATTCATTTAATTAAAGTCTAAAAAGATCATTAGATTAGCATTCACACCTATTTCACCCCCCCTCTAGGTGTTTTTCAATTGGTATCAGAGCTTGGACTCTAGGATTTGGTTTAACCACCTTAGAGAAGATCCTAATTTGCTAATCATTTCATTCATATTCATATAAGTAAAAATGGCCGATGGAATTAAGACCCCTCCTAAGTTTGATGGACTTAACTTTCCCATATGGAAAGTTAAGATGACCGTGTTTTTGCAATCTCTAGGTAGCCGAGTTGCAAAAGCCGTGACTAAGTCCTTTAGTGTACCCCCCGGTGACGAATCCACTTGGTCCGAAATTGAGACTAAGGATTCGATGCCAATGCCAAAGCTCACTATGCACTTCTTCAAGCCCTAAATGATTGACATAGCTAGGGTTATACATTGCAAAATCCGCATATGAGATTTGGTCACACTTGATAGTCACTCATGAGGGAACCTCACAAGTAAAGAAGGCTAAGATTGACCTTCTTCGGTCCCAATATGAAACATTTAGCATGCAAGATAATGAAACCATAGATGATATGGTTACAAGATTTACCAAGATTACTAATGGACTCTCTTCTTTAAGTGAAGACATCAACAATGATCAAAGAGTAAGGAAGATCATCCGGGCTCTTCCTCCATGGGAAGTTAAAGCAACAACCTTGAAGGAACTCAACGACAATGAAGAGATGGAGCTTATAGGTCTCATTGGGAACCTCAAAACCCATGAGATGAAAAGGAAAGCAAGGGAGGACTGGCTCCTACCAAGAAGAAGACTATTGCCTTCAAGTGTCAATCACACACTCCGACGAAGATGATGAAGAAGAAGATGACGAAGAGCTCTCACTTCTAGTCAAAAATGTTCGGAGGATGTACAACAAGGCGAAGTTCCAAGGTAGAAGGAGATGGCAAGGAGACAAAGAAGAAAGAAAGATCATATGCTTCAATTGCCAAAGACCGGGACACATTGTGGCGGAGTGTCCGGAAAAAGCAAAGCCTTCCACTTCAAGAAGCCTTACAAGAAGAAGGCTTGAAGGCAACTTGGGATTCGGAGACCGAATCCGAAGAAGAGATCGACACCGCCAACATGTGCTTCATGGCCAATGAAAGCACAAGCAAGGTAACCCTTCCTTCACTCCTTTTGATGATGAACTCTCCATGGATGAACTAGGAGCAGCTTTTGTTGAGTTATCACAAAATTATGATTTCTTAAAGAAAAAGTATTTAAAATGAAAAAGAAAATGAATCTTTAAGTCTTCAAGTTTTTACTCTTACAAAGGAAAAAGATGATTTGGTTTCCACCTTGGCCACTACTAAAAATGATTTTTAAAAATATAAGATTTCTTGCAAAGGTAAGACCCCACTAATTGATTCTAATGAAGTTTCTATGCTTAAGGAAAGATTAGACTCATTAAGTGTGTTTTGAAAAATTGTGAATTTAACAAGAAGAAAATTGAGGCTATGTTTCCTAAGAAACAGCCCCAAAGAAAAATGCTCATGCTCATGTTCATGTTCATGCTACACAACCTAAACAACATGGCAAAACCCCAAAACATGCTCACACTACACATACACATCATGCTTTCATGTATAGAAAAGTGTACTCATGTTCACATTGTGGGCGGAAAGGACACTTAGCTAATTTTTGTTATGATAGACTAAGTGCATCACATCATAATGTTTGGGTTCGTAACACTAACTTTCAAGGACCCAAGAAAGTTTGGGAACCAAAGTCAACAATTGTTTTTAAATGATGTAGGTACTTTCCAAAGCCCAACGACGTAGAGGTTTGTGGTATCTTGATAGCGGTTGCTCAAGGCACATGACTTGGGACATCAACAACTTTGCAACCCTATCAAGATATCATGAAGGTGGCACCGTCACCTTCGGAGATGACGCCAAGGGTAAAATCATCGGTATTGGTAATGTAAAACTTGGCACCTCTCCTTTAATTGAAAATGTAGTTTTAGTTGATGGCCTCAAGCATAATCTCTTGAGTGATTAGTCAACTTTGTGATAAAGGTTTTGATGTTGTTTTTGACAATGTTGCTTGTAAAGTAATTGATAGAATTTCTAATGTTTGTGTATTTTTTTCGGTTTTCGTGAAAGTAATGTTTATATGATTGATATGTTAAATATGTCTTGTAATATTACTCGTTTGAAAGCCCTCGATGATGACTCTTGGTTGTGGCATAGGAGATTAGGGTATATTTTTCTTTTGATCATATTTCTAGATTAAATTCAAAGGAAATGGTGAAAGGTATTCCTTGCTTGAATTTTGAAAAGGACCGAGTTTGTGACGCATGTCAATTTGGGAAACAAACTAAGTCTTCTTTCAAGTCAATTAAGGATATCATGATATCACGTCCTTTGGAGTTAATCCATATGGATCTTTTTGGCCCTACACAAACCAAAAGTCTAAGTGGGAATAAATTTGCTTATGTTTTGGTTGATGACTTTTCAAGATTTACTTGGGTTTTCTTTCTTGAACATAAAAGCCAAGCATTTTCATATTTCCAAACTTTTAAGAAAAGAGTTTGAAAAAGAAAAAGATGTTTCGATTTTGAGAATAAGAAGTGATAGAGGAGGTGAATTTATTACCAACCTTTACCACTTTTTGTGATGAACATGGAATAAAGTATGAA
>JAVJIF010005312.1:0-241995 GCA_038442645.1 Agave tequilana
CTACTTTTTATGTACATGCTTTTTACTTATATCATATTCTTAGCATGTTCATGTTTTGTGTTCTTATGTGCTTCATGTGGTAATAACATGCTTAGATGTAGTTTTTATCAAAACTTGTATTATTCATGTACAATAGTGAGAACAAATTGATTCATATATATTTGCACTTCATGCTCATTGTACCCACTATATGCACATGTATAGACTAGTTTTTGATGATTCTCTCATTTAATATGCTTTGCCAAATTTTATGATTTTACTTCATGTATATGTATTTCTAATTCAAATCTAATAAATATACATGTATACCCGTGAGTCTCTTGCCTTCATGCAAACACATTTGATAGACTCTTTTAGTTTGGGATATTGTATGTGTATTGTTAGTTTTGGATAAATCATACATACACCATGAAGATTAGTCTTTTTAATGAAAAATGATTTTTCATGTTTTGTTTGTTTTATTAAAAAATGTGAATTATGATCTTTTTTGAGCTTAAATGTCTATTTTCATGAAAATGCTATTTACATGACTTTTGAACACTCACACTTTATTTATTTTTGTCATGACTTAGTTTCATGGACATATTTTTGAGCTTTATAGACTATGAGTGTAAATTTTGTGTATTTAGTTTTGTTTCATGAAAAACATATGATTTATTGTATTTTGAAGGATCTTTAACTAGTTGTTTTCAAAAATCAATTTATACTAGTTTTATTTTTCTTCAATTAGTAGTTTATGAGATATACACATGATCCTATTATTACTTCAATTGGTGTCATTGAATCGTTTCAATTGGTATTAGCTTGACTCTATTTTGTATACTCATTTTTGTTTTCTATGTATGTATGCTCTAATTTTCAATTAGTATTATCCATTCTCCATACATATATATGATGTTTCATGTGCCTTCCTTTACATTTGTATACATCTTTAAAGCACAAAGTTTATGCTAAGCTTGATCTAAAACTTTATTTTCAATTGGTAATTGACATTTTTTAAGCTTATGCATGTTTTTCAATTGGTATCAAAATGCTTCAAATTTTTATAAATTTACAATTGATATCAATATAGTTTTATGTAGTTGAAAAATTAAAAATTTGTAATGTTTATTTACAATTTGATTATTTACTTTTGGTATCTTAAAAATTTGATTTTGCAAGTGATACCTTAAAAAAAGAAAAAATTCAAATTTTTTGATTTGTATTGCCTATATGCAAGGAGAGCTTAACATCTCTTCTACATATAGATTCAATGTTGAGTGTATTGTATATTGAGAGCTTGACAACTCTATTTTATGTGGCACACGTATGTAGGGGGAGCTTCACATCTCCTCTTATGCATTACATAATATGTGTTATGTGAATTGGGGCTTGTCATCCCTTCTTCATGTAATGCCTATGTGTAGGGAAGCTAACTTAGCGTCTTCCTCTTCATGAATGTATTCGCATATAACCCTTATTGATCGATTTGTCTTACCCCTTCATTGGTTCTTTATTCGGACAAAAAGGGGAGAAAAATTTTGTTTGTTTTTACTTCAACCCCTTGTGTTGATGATTGACAAAACGCGGGAGAAGATTTGAGATTTATATGCATGTGTTAGTAAAATTTATGTTTTATGCATATATGTTTTGTTTTACAAATAGGAGAAAAAGATTTGATTTGTTTTATCTCCATACATTTGCATACATGTCTATGAGCTTTATTGCATATCTATTTGTTTTTTTGTTATGCATGAGTTAAGGGGAGCTTCTTTTGAAGCTTTACTTTATCCATGCATATATAACTTCATGAGTTTTGTCATCATCAAAAAGGGGAGATTGTTGTTGCCCAAAGGCCCATCACTCTAGTTTTGAAGATGATCAACTCATGTAGTTATGTTTACTAATGATCTTGTGTTTAATTAGTGTCAGATTTATGATCAAGATCTTAGTAGGTGTGGAGCTTCATAAAGGATTTAAAGTCACATTTTAGAGCTAGCACCGGTTGATTCACGAGCCTATGCATCAAGACCACATCAAGTACTCAAGAGGGAGTCGAGCTCGTTGATTGCTTTTGGACCAAGTCAAGATGATTGAAGACTTCAAGGAAGACTTCAAGATCAAGACTTGTGTCTAGGTATAAGAATTTTTGTTTTTAGATAAATGTAAAGGATAGAATGTTGGTGGATTGCTCAAGTATATATCACACACACACTCTTGATTTAGTTGTCTCTTCATAAAAGAATTTTCTGATTTGAAAGACTTTCATTTGGAAAAATACTTTTTGGTTTTTGAAATTTCTTATATGCATGTCTTTTATCCAAAACCATATTTAGAGCTTAATGTCAAAAACATAGATATTTCATCTTAATTGTGTAGTGGATCATATCCATACACACTATGCTTTAATGAATTCAAATATCTTGTTTTTGTATCATGAAGAAGTTTGGAAAACAAGTTTAGAAAAACAAGGTTTTCAATTGAGCCAATATTTTCAACTTATAAAAATAGTCCAAATCTTTTATAACATGCCTTGATTTTGTGCAAGCATGTTTGTTTATCAAAGTATATTGGTAAAACTATTTTTGTAGATTTTTATGTATTTTATGGGATTTTTATGTGAGCCAAAAGACCAAGTTTAATCCAAATTTTCTGTTCCAGGCTTCAGCCAAGTTGATTGGTAGTCAAAGTGCTTTTTATCATAACATTTACAATCACATTTTCATATTTTTCATTTAATTCTGCACAATTATTAATATTTTATTATTTATTGTGTGCAGGCTCGAATTATTATTTTAATAATAAATAAAGCTTAATGAAGCCCAAAAGCCCACATTTGAAGCCCAGGTGCAAAAGTGCAAATATCAAATGTCAAAAGCGCAAATACACAAGGGCTAAAGTTGCAAATATTAAGAGAGGGAAGGATAGACTTCTATCCAACCCTAAACACTTGCACGATGAGGATAAAAGCCAAAGAAGAGAGTGCAAAGATAAGAAAATTCGTGGATAAAGATATTGGGAGATTTGAGATCTATATAACTTGCTTTCAAGTTATATCCAAATCCAACGATTAAGAGCCAGGATGCAGCTTCCAGAAGGAAACGACCAGATGGACGGACCAGGAGAGGCCACGCGCCAAAGCGTGGCCAACCGACACTGTAGTGCCGCGGAAACGCGGCCCAAGCCGCGTTTCCGCGGCAATCTGGGCTTATCCCTGGACGAGTTTTCGTGGAGGAGTTCTACTGGGACTCTGATTCCTTCTGCACCTATAAATACCCCCTGCAGTGCAACGTACAGAGCGTCCAGCGCAGTACAGGGCCAAAATTAGGGTTTTCTTCTAGGTTTTCTTCTTTGTAATTAGGTTTTTTTTTTTAATTTTCAAGAGAGAGAGGCTTATGTTGAGCGTGACACTGATGTACCTTCCTCTTCTCTGCCATTGTACTGATTAATAAAGTTAATCTTTTCTTTTGTTCATTGTTCTTATGTTTTACTTTTCTTTTTGTTTTCTTTTCTTTTTTCTCTTTGATCTATGTTGATTGTATATGAGCATGCAAGTGATTTCTGAAGCACGAGTATAACGAATCTTAGCGAGAGCCAACGATATTTCATGAGATGTTTTCCTCCTCAAGGTACGTATCAATTCATGCTTGCAAGGCTTGATGATCTAATGCGAACAGGGGACTGAGATCAATCCTATGCTTTTATGCGTTCATGCCTCCAAAGCAAGGTAGAAAGTGTTAATTTCATATTGTTCTTCAACCAGGTTAGTATTTCTTTATTTTATTTTCTTTTCTTTTCTTTTTGTAGATTAAATCACAACTCTTCTCCCAATTCTTTATTGCCGACTCATTGTAAAATACCGCCTTCTTCTTAACTTAGCTTAAAAATAAATAATTTTTAGGGTAAAACTTACAAACGCTTCCATCGCTAGTTCCTCCCTGAGGATCACGACCCGCATAGCCTTGCTACCGCGGATTAGTATTGAGCACCTCGCACACCTTTAATTCTCAGATCTAATATTCATATCTTGTGTGCAGGAAAACTCAGTCAATAAATTGGCGCCGTTGCCGGGGAGGGACGGTAAGTTTTTTTCTCTAATAAAAAAAAATTTAACTAATTATTCTTTTATTCTTTTCTCTGTTTGCAGGTTTGGAGAACAGGAACACAGAAAAACAGCAGCAGCAGTGGACATATAGCTACTCTGTACCTCTGCCCTCGAAGGCAGAGCAACAGAGACTACTAGTTTGCAACGAAACCGCGGCAATAGCCGCGGATCCCGCGGCAACAGTAGAGAACTACTGATCCATCTTTTTGCAAGTTGCTGCAATTTGTAATTACTGTTTACTGCTCTGTTGATTTTGTTCTGTGATAAACCTGTAACTGCTAATTAATCAACAGTAAAAAAATTTGTTGCAAAAGTTAAAAATTGATTAGACGTTTGCATATTAGGCACGTGTCTTTTCAATTACTTTAATTTACTGTTGAAGAGTGCTGGAGCAAGGTACGTACGCATTTGCATGTAGAGTAGGACTCATCTCTTGGTTGATTTTCTGTTTTGAGTGAATCTTATCTACTTATCTTGTACACTTGCACTAATTCATTTTAAGGGCATAAACCATTAACAAGATAAGGTGGGATTTCATCACCCTTCCTTAACCCCAAAATCATATCCCAAGCACTCACTAACCCAAGCCTAACTTAAAAATTAGTAGACGTTGGCCCTAGGGACATCTCGGACTCAATAGGAGATTATCCTAAGGAGAGAACAGTGCTGGAGTTGACTCTTGTCAAATCTGTGTCTAGGAAAGGGATTGAGGGCCGAAAAGCCCGAGATTGGTGGTTATTTAATTAAGGAACGTCTTTAACGGAAACCTCCCACCACTCTTGCCCTGACCTGGCTGATTACTTGTGGTCAAAGTCTGCACCCTACCTCCCGTGGACAGTCTAACCAGTTAGGAGTCGTCTAGGTCATAGGTCTACTACCTAACTTAAGTTAGAATTTTTTCTTTTTTTTGTTTGTTTGTTTGTTTTTTTTATTTGTTTGTTTGTGTTGGTGTGATATGGCATATAATAACAATTTTTCTAATTTTAATCCATATTACACACCTTTTTCGGATATTACCAACCCGGCATATCATAATTTTGACCAACCTAGTGTGCCGGAATGGTCTTATCCGAATGTATATAACCCATACCCCCATCTTATAACCATGCTTTCCATATAGTTTCAACTCTTCACAGAGTTCATGGGTTTCGATTCCCCCGAGTCTAATTCTCAACCAATTTGTCCTCCGTCTCCACCTTGTCCACAATATTCCAAGATTCATACTCAGATCCACCCATTCAGAATAGAAAACCATCTATCCGGGAAATGATGAGTATGCACGAGTCCAAGCAATAACCACCATCATCTTAGACATGATGATGCGTGAGTCCACCGACTCACACCTTCATCACGATTACACTTCCTTTTTTCAAATCCAATCACAAAAGAGGCTTGAAGCCATGACTCAGGCTAGATTAGCCCGTGAGCATGAACTAGATATGATGGTTCAATCTTTGTGTTCTCACTGTCCGGCCAATTCTAATATCGCTGACCCACTCTCTTAGAGCCGACGAACCAAGTTGCTTTGGACAACAAGATTCTAATTCAGTGCCATCATGTGAACTTGCCGAAACTTCAAATTTTGATAACTTGGCAAGTTTTTCCCTTCCTGAAATAGATCTTGAGCATGAATATGATCATGAACCCCAACTTGATGATTCAATTTTGCTTCCTAATTCAATAATGACTCCGTGTCTCCACCTGATTTCACTTCTCCCGAGTCAACATTGGATCCTATTCCATTCAATAATGAAATTGAATCACCCATTTTAGATGATCATATTGAACTTGACCAATTGTGCAATTTTGAAAATCCTATGGATAAATTGGCAAGTTCTTTTTTATTACATTGAACCCAATGAGATATGCGACGACTAGATTCTCACAATCTCTTTACTTCTGAAACTGATTGTACAATTCTGACGGAAGATGTTGACCTTAGTTTTGAAGAATTGTATGGCGATGAGCTAGAATTCCTTAATATTGGAAGTAAAGAGATATCACCCATATTAGATCACATTCCATTGTGGGAAGAAGATTGTGGAGTTGAGTTTCAATTTCTTGACTTGGACTCAATTCTTGAACCTAACCCGACTCCTGAGCCCTTACTTGATTTGAGCATCTTCCTTGAGTCGGTATTCGTTCCCGTACTATAATGTCCAAGTCAATAATTCCATCTTTTCATACTCCATTTTGGGACAAGGAGGTGACACAATTAACTATGAAATTTATTATGAAATTTGGAAATTTGATGGGGTGGAAATACTAAAAATTGATTATACATATATTTTAGTGGGTTATGTAAGGAAAGTTTCTGGTGGGTTCCACCAAATTATCTTTTATCTTGATTGGGCCGCATTTCGTGCACCAATTAGACCACCTCCGGAACCACCACCCTAAGGTAACTTCCGCCTTCCCTTGTTCTGTTTCATGCATATATACATTCATTCATACATTGAGGACAATGCATGAGATAAGTGTGGGGTGGGCTTTACTACATACTAACATAAGTAGACACAAACAAAATTTGCTAATAAAAAAAATTTAAAAAAATATGTTATAAAAAGGAAATATTTTGACTTATTTTTTTGAAAGAAATCTAAGTTAGTTTTAAGGATTAGGAAAATCGTGATTAGGATTTCTAAAAACTTGGTCAAATTAAATAATTGTTTAAATTTTTAGGTATAGAAGAGAAATGAATAAGTAATTAGTCTTGATTTTTTACCTTAATGAAATATGCATACCTAATGCATATCTAGGATTCTAAGACAAAGACCCTTGTGCCTCATAAAAAAAAATTCACCAATTAAGCTGGATATATGTGCCTCAAGAAGCATAAGTATTCACGCCTAAAGATGAGTATAAAAAAATAAATAATAATAAAACCTTAGTTTCGTGGCCTGGTTCACTCGAATTGAGTCCGCGGGGTGTTTTCTCTCCCTGGTGCCTAAAGCCGACCGGTTTGGGAGTCATCGACTTTAAGTTCGCTACATGGGTGGATTAGAAAGCCTAAACTAAGAAAATTACTTATATGTATTAACACATCTAATAATCAATTAGTTAGGTATTAGGGCCTCAAGAAGCCTTTATACTTACACGAAAGAAAATTAGATGAGTTATACATGCAAAAAAAAAAAAAATTTATATTAAACACATCTATTAGTCAATTAGTTAGGTATGAGGGCCTCAAGAAGCCTTGATACTTACACGAAAGAAAATTAGATGAAGTTATAAAATATAAAGAGGCATAAGAGTCCAAGTTAAGGAATTCCTAGCAAATTCATAAGGATGCATATGATTTTTGGTAACGAAAAAGACTATACACAAAATCAATTTTGATCCTTACTTAAAAATGAAAACAATTTACTTTATAAAGACTAAGTTTAAGAATGAATAAAAATGAGGATCCTAAAACTTATAAACTACTTAGTCTCTTCAATAATAATTCAAATATTTACTTTTTATGGATTTTGTGGGTGCAATCCGCTGAGAACCCTCACGAGACAACACTCGTCCTCTAGGGTAACCTAGAGGTTTAACGGCTTATTGCACGTGCTAAGTGCAATCGTGATTCCTACGAAAGTGAGTTAGGTTAGATTAACTTTTTCTTTTTCTTTGTTTACTCGAGGACGAGCAAAAAGATAAGTGTGGGGGTGTGATTGGTAGTCAAAAGTGCATTTTTTATCATAACATTACCATCACATTTTCATATTTATTCATTTAAATCTGCACAATTATTAATATTTTATTATTTATTGTGTGCAGGCCTCGAATTATTATTTTAATAATAAATAAAGCTTAATGAAGCCCAAAAGCTACATTTGAAGCCCAGGTGCAAAAGTGCAAATATCAAATGTCAAAGCGCAAATACACAAGGGCTAAAGTTGCAAATATTAAAGAAGAGGGAAGGATAGACTTCTATCCAACCCTAAACACTTGCAGGATGAGGATAAAAGTCAAAGAAGAGAGTGCAAAGATAAGGAATTCGTGGATAAAGATATTGGGAGATTTGAGATCTAGATACTTGCTTCCCAAGTTATATCCAAATCCAACGATTAAGAGCCAGGATGCAGCTTCCAGAAGGAACGACCAGATGGACGGACCAGGAGAGGCCACGCGCCAAAGCGCGTGGCCAACCGACCTGTAGTGCCGCGGAAACGCGGCCCAAGCCGCGTTTCCGCGGCAATCTGGGCTTATCCCTGGACGAGTTTTCGTGGAGGAGTTCTACTGGGACTCTGATTCCTTCTGCACCTATAAATACCCCTACAGTGCAACGTACAGAGCGTCCAGCGCAGTACAGGGCCAAAATTTGGTTTCTTCTAGGTTTTCTTCTTTTGTAATTAGTTTTTTCTTTTTATTTCAAGAGAGAGAGAGAGAGGCTTATGTTGAGCGTGACACTGATGTACCTTCCTCTTCTCTGCCATTGTACTGATTAATAAAGGTAATCTTTTCTTTTGTTCATTGTTCTTATGTTTTACTTTTTCTTTTGTTTTCTTTTCTTTTTTCTCTTTGATCTATGTTGATTGTATATGAGCATGCAAGTGATTTCTGAAGCACGAGTATAACGAATCTTAGCGAGAGCCAACGATATTTCATGGAGATATTTTCCTCCTCAAGGTACGTATCAATTCATGCTTGCCAAGGCTTGATGATCTAATGCGAACAGGGGACTGAGATCAATCCTATGCTTTATGCGTTCATGCCTCCAAAGCAAGGTAGAAAGTGTTAAGATTTCATATTGTTCCTCAACCAAGGTTAGTATTTCTTTTATTTTATTTTCTTTTCTTTTCTTTTCTTTTTGTAGATTAAATCACAACTCTTCTCCCAATTCTTTATTTGCCGACTCATTGTAAAATACCGCCTTCTTCTTAACTTAGCTTAAAAATAAATAATTTTTAGGGTAAACTTACAAACGCTTCCATCGCTAGTCCCTCCCTGAGGATCACGACCCGCATAGCCTTGCTACCGCGGATTAGTATTGAGCACCTCGCACACCTTTAATTCTCAGATCTAATATTCATATTTTGTGTGCAGGAAAACTCAGTCACAAGTCGACTAGTCGACCTACCAAGTCGACTAGGGCTGAAGTCGGTCGACCGGCTCGGTCGACCGACGTGCACGACGTGCACGCCTTGACCTGGCAGATGGCCGGTCTGCTGCGACCCAGTCGACCGAAACTGAGTGCAGTGCTCTCTGTTCTTTTGGGTCGACCGGGCGGTCGACCGGAGGCTCCACGGTCGGATTTTTGCCCGTTGGCGGTCGACCGGACGCTCTCGACCGGCAGGTCTGACAGACCCCAACGGCTAGTTTTTGACAGCCTATAAATTTGGGGGTTTGGTCATTGTTTTTCTCGAAGATTTTAGGAGAGCTTTCAAGCCAGTTTTTCTGGTCCTTTCAAAAGGTTTTCTCCACATATTTGAGAGCAAATATTTCCAATCAAAAGGAAAGTTTTATCAAGAGTGTAAAAGTGATTCTTTGAGTTTTCCTCCACCATCTCAATCCTTGTTTTCTCACACAAACACTTGAGCTATCCATTGCTATATCTACCCTATGGGGTGTTATTGTGAGAGGATTTTAGGTGATCAAGAGTTGTGATCACCAAAGTTCTACTTTGTTCCTTTGAGGAGGCGGACGGTTGTGTTCGCATTGTTTCGGGTCCTAGTGGGGACTCAGTGGTTTCGAGTTCGTGTGTGAACTCCGTGTTTGAGGTGCGGCCTCGGCGAGCCGGTGGGCTTGCGGTGTGTACGGACTAGGGAGTCCGAGAGTTGTAGGTGTTGCGGCACCGGGTGATCCATTGGGATCGATTATAGTGGAAATCCTTCGTGTGTCGAAGGCGGGGATGTAGAGCAAGGGTGCTCGAACCTCGAAAAAAATCCCTTGTGTTTGCGATTGCTCACTCTCTCTCTCTCTTTGTCTTTATATCTTGCATACTTTTATTGTCTATCTTTATATGCTTGATATATTCATTTGTGCTCATTGATATACATGCGTGGGATTGTTTGCTAACACTTGTATTCAACCAAGAGAGCCAACGCGGCACCTCAACCCTTATCTAGGGGAATCTAGAGGAGTTTGTCCAGAGCCCTTCACGGGGAATTCGGCAACACGCTTGTGTTATACGTGGTGTTTAGTGTAAGAGTTTAGTTTAGGTCATAATTGTTTTTAATTCCGCATTATTTGTCATTTAGTGACCATTAGATTAGCCATCACCTATTCACCCCCCTCTAGGTGAACTTACAATTGGTATCAGAGCCAAGTGCTCTTGATTTGGGTCTTACAACCTAGAGTTAAAGATCCTCATTTTAGGCTAATCACAATATTTGTACACACACCATGGACTTCATGTCACCACCCACTTTTGACATTCTTAACATCCAAATTTGGAAGGTTAAGATATCTTTGTACCTCAAGGCCCTAGGCATTCATGTTTACCTTGCTACCACTAATGATTATTGTTTAAATGGCAAGAATCTTGAGGCTAATGCAAAAGCCCTTCATGCTTTAAAGTCAACCCTAAATGATGACTATTTATCTAGGGTTTCTAACATTGAATCGACTTTTATAGCATGGAACATCATCACCTCCCTTGGCGAAAAGGATCTATATTATGCCGGGAGCGATTCGGATGTTGGAAGTGACGTCTCCAACAAGTGCTATATGGTCCAAGGGGATAACCCCCTTGAGGTAAACACCGAATCCGAGTTAGATGATGAAGACATGTCATATGATGAGCTCACTTCTTTTTGTCAACTATTGCTTGAGAAATATGACATGATTAAGAAAGATAATAAAAATTTGAAAAAGAAATTTGATTGCATGCATATAGAAAAATTCATTTAGAACTAAGATTGCATGCTTAGAAAAGAAAATAATGTTTTGAAAAATGAAAATGTTTCCCTTATGTCTAAATTAAATGATTTGTGTGAAGGAAACACTATTTTGAAGGATAAAATTGATTTGGTGGAAAAACAAAGAGAATTATTTTTCAAGAAAATAAATCTTTGAAAAGAAAAGTTTTTGAAAATGAAAAAGATTTTGTTTCTAAAAAGAAAAAGAAATGATTCTTTATCTCATCATGCTTTACATGCCACCACTAATGAGATTAAAGATTTGAAAAATAAAATGGATTGCTTGAGTTCAACTTTGAACTCTTGTGCATTTAACCATACTAGGTTGGAGTCAATGTTTTCAAAAAACAAACTCCACACATTCATGCACAACATCATCATGCTTATGTTGCACATCATAATCACACTCACACACATAAGCATTCTAAGGTGTACATGTGTACACATTGTGGCCGCAAAGGCCATTTAGCAAAATTTTGTTATGACAAGTTGCATCATTTTAACTTTGCTAATAATAAAAATTTTTGGGTTCCTTACAAGACTAACCCAAAGGACCCAAGAAAATATGGGTACCAAAATCCTTACCTTGTATATTTGATGTAGGTGAGGGATCACAAAACGTGAGAGATTTGGTGCCTTGATGGTGGGTGCACACGAACTAAAAGGACACATATTTGGAGCACCGCTATCAAGGAGGTTTTGGTGGGAAAGACCACCATGCTTGGAGCTTTGGAGTTGGTAACAATCTCTAAACTCCTACTTTTTATGTACATGCTTTTTACTTATATCATATTCATAGCATGTTCATGTTTTGTGTTCTTATGTGCTTCATGTGGTAATAACATGCTTAGATGTAGTTTTTATCAAAACTTGTATTATTCATGTACAAATAGTGAGAACAAATTGATTCATATATATTTGCACTTCATGCTAATTTGTACCCACTATATGCACATGTATAGACTAGTTTTGATGATTCTCTCATTTATACATGCTTTGCCAAATTTTATGATTTTACTTCATGTATATGTATTTCTAATTCAAATCTAATAAATATACATGTATACCCGTGAGTCTCTTACCTTCATGCAAATACATTTGATAGACTCTTTTATATTTGGGATATGTATGTGTATTGTTAGTTTTGGATAAATCATACATATACCATGAAGATTAGTGTTTTAATGAAAAATGATTTTTCATGTTTTTGTTTTATTAAAAAATGTGAATTATGATCTTTTTGAGCTTAAATGTCTATTTTCGAGAAAATGCTATTTACATGACTTTTGAACACTCACTCTTTATTTATTTTGTCATGACTTAGTTTCATGGACATATTTTTGAGCTTTATAGACTATGAGTGTAAATTTTGTGTATTTAGTTTTGTTTCATGAAAAAACATATAATTTATTGTATTTTGAAGGATCTTTAACTAGTTTTTCAAAAATCAATTTATACTAGTTATTTATTCTTCAAATTAGTAGTTTATGAGATATACACATGATCCTATTATTGCTTCAATTGGTGTCATTGAATCGTTTCAATTGGTATCAGCTTGACTCTATTTTTGTATACTCATTTTTGTTTTTCTATGTATGTATGCTCTAATTTTCAATTGGTATTATCCATTCTCATACATATATATGATGTTCATGTGCTTACTTTACATTTGGTATACATCTTTAAAGTACAAAGTTTATGCTAAGCTTGATCTAAAACTTTATTTTCATTGGTAATTGACATTTTTAAGCTTATGCATGTTTTTCAATTGGTATCAAAATGCTTCAAATTTGTTATAAATTTACAATTGATATCAATATGTTTTATGTAGTTGAAAAATTAAAAATTTGTAATGTTTATTTACAGTTTGATTATTTACTTTTGGTATCTTAAAAATTTGATTTTGCAAGTGATACCTTAAAAAAAGAAAAAATTCAAAATTTTTGATTTGTATTGCCTATATGCAAGGAGAGCTTAACATCTCTTCTACATATAGATTCATGTTGAGTGTATTGTATATTGAGGAGCTTGACAACTCTTCTTTATGTGGTACACGTATGTAGGGGGAGCTTCACATCTCCTCTTATGCATTACATAATATGTGTTATGTGAATTGGGCTTGTCCCCTTCTTCATGTAATGCATATGTGTAGGGAAGCTAACTTAGCGTCTTCCTCTTCATGAATGTATATCGCATATAATCCTTATTGATCGATTTGTCTTACCCCTTCATTGGTTCTTTGTTTCGGACAAAAAAGGGGAGAAAAATTTGTTTTGTTTTTACTTCAACCCCTTTGTTGATGATTGACAAAAAGGGGAGAAGATTTGAGATTTATATGCATGTGTTAGTAGAATTTATGTTTTATGCATATATGTTTTGTTTTGCAAATAGGAGAAAAAGATTCGATTTGTTTTATCTCCATACATTTGCATACATGTCTATGAGCTTTATTGCATATCTATTTGTTTTTTTGTTATGCATGAGTTAAGGGGAGCTTCTTTGAAGCTTTACTTTAATCCATGCATATATAACTTCATGAGTTTTGTCATCATCAAAAAGGGGGAGATTGTTGGCCCAAAGGCCCATCACTCTAGTTTTGAAGATGGTCAACTCATGTAGTTATGTTTACTAATGATCTTGTGTTTAATTAGTGTCAGATTTATGATCAAGATCTTAGTAGGTGTGGAACTTCAATAAAGGATTTAAAGTCACATTTTGGAGCTAGCACCGGTTGATTCACGAGCCTATGCATCAAGACCACATCAAGTACTCAAGAGGAGTCGAGCTCGTTGGATTGCTTTTGACCAAGTCAAGATGATGAGAAGACTTCAAGGGAAGACTTCAAGATCAAGACTTGTGTCTAGGTATAAGATTTTTATTTTTAGATAAATGTAAAGGATAGAATAGTTGGTGGATTGCTCAAGTATATATCACATACACACTCTTGATTTAGTTGTCTCTTCATAAAAGAATTTTCTGATTTAGAAAAGACTTTCATTTTGGAAAAATACTTTTTGGTTTTTGAAATTTCTTATATGCATGTCTTTTATCCAAAACCATATTTAGAGCTTAATGCCAAAACATAGATATTTCAACTTAATTGTGTAGTGGATCATATCCATACACACTATGCTTTAATGAATTCAAAATATCTTGTTTTTGTATCATGAAGAAGTTTGGAAAACAAGTTTAGAAAAATACAAGTTTTCAATTTAGCCAATATTTTCAACTTATAAAAATAGTCCAAATCTTTTATAACACATGCCTTGATTTTGTGCAAGCATGTTTCTTTATCAAAGTATATTGGTAAAACTATTTTTGTAGATTTTTATGTATTTTATGGGATTTTTATGTGAGCCAAAAGACCAAGTTTTAATCCCAGATTTTCTGTTCCAGGCTTCAGCCAAGTCGACTAGTCGACCTACCAAGTCGACTAGGGCTGAAGTCGGTCGACCGGGCTCGGTCGACCGACGTGCACGACGTGCACGCCTTGACCTGGCAGATGGCCGGTCTGCCGACCCAGTCGACCGAAACTGAGAGCAGTGCTCTCTGTTCTTTTGGGTCGACCGGGCGGTCGACCGGAGGCTCCAACGGTCGGATTTTTGCCCGTTGGCGGTCGACCGGACGGTCGATCGGCAGGTTTGACAGACCCCAACGGCTAGTTTTTGACAGCCTATAAATTTGGGGGTTTGGTCACTGTTTTTCCTCGAAGATTTTAGGAGAGCTTTCAAGCCAGTTTTTCTGATCCTTTCAAAAGGTTTTCTCCACATATTTGAGAGCAAATATTTCCAATCAAAAGGAAAGTTTTATCAAGAGTGTAAAAGTGATTCTTTGAGTTTTTCCTCCACCATCTCAATCCTTGTTTTCTCACACAAACACTTGAGCTATCCATTGCTATATCTACCCTATAGGGAGTGTTATTGTGAGAGGATTTTAGGTGATCAAGAGTTGTGATCACCAAAGTTCTACTTTGTTCCTTTGAGGAGGCGGACGGTTGTGTTCGCATTGTTTCGGGTCCTAGTGGGGACTCGGTGGTTTCGAGTTCGTGTGTGAACTCCGTGTTTGAGGTGCGGCCTCGGCGAGCCGGTGGGCTTGCGGTGTGTACGGACTAGGGAGTCCGAGAGTTGTAGGTGTTGCGGCACCGGGTGATCCATTGGGATCGATTATAGTGGAAATCCTTCGTGTGTCGAAGGCGGGGATGTAGAGCAAGGGTTCTCGAACCTCGAAACAAATCTCTTGTGTTTGCGATTGCTCACTCTCTCTCTCTCTCTCTTTGTCTTTATATCTTGCATACTTTTATTGTCTATCTTTATATGCTTGATATATTCATTTGTGCTTATTGATATACATGCGTGGGATTGTTTGCTAACACTTGTATTCAACAAGAGAGTCAACGCGGCACCTCAACCCTTATCTAGGGGAATCTAGAGGAGTTTGTCCAGAGCCCTTCACGGGGAATTCGGCAACACTCTTGTGTTATACGTGGTGTTTAGTGTAAGAGTTTAGTTTAGGTCATAATTGTTTTTAATTCCGCATTATTTGTCATTTAGTGACCATTAGATTAGCCATCACCTATTCACCCCCCCTCTAGGTGAACTTACAATTGGTATCAGAGCCAAGTGCTCTTGATTTGGGTCTTACAACCTAGAGTTAAAGATCCTCATTTTTAGGCTAATCACAATATTTGTACACACACCATGGACTTCATGTCACCACCCACTTTTGACATTCTTAACATCCAAATTTGGAAGGTTAAGATATCTTTGTACCTCAAGGCCCTAGGCATTCATGTTTACCTTGCTACCACTAATGATTATTGTTTAAATGGCAAGAATCTTGAGGCTAATGCAAAAGCCCTTCATGCTTTAAAGTCAACCCTAAATGATGACTATTTATCTAGGGTTTCTAACATTGAATCGGCTTTTGTAGCATGGAACATCATCACCTCCCTTGGCGAAAAGGATCTATATTATGCCGGGAGCGATTCGGATGTTGGAAGTGACGTCTCCAACAAGTGCTATATGGTCCAAGGGGATAACCCCCTTGAGGTAAACACCGAATCCGAGTTAGATGATGAAGACATGTCATATGATGAGCTCACTTCTTTTTGTCAACTATTGCTTGAGAAATATGACATGATTAAGAAAGATAATAAAAATTTGAAAAAGAATTTGATTGCATGCATATAGAAAATGATTCATTTAGAACTAAGATTGCATGCTTAGAAAAAGAAAATAATGTTTTGAAAAATGAAAATGTTTCCCTTATGTCTAAATTAAATGATTTGTGTGAAGGGAACACTATTTTGAAGGATAAAATTGATTTGGTGGAAAAACAAGAGAAGTTATTTTTCAAGAAAATAAATCTTTGAAAAGAAAAGTTTTTGAAAATGAAAAGATTTTGTTTCTAAAAAGAAAAAGAAAAATGATTCTTTATCTCATCATGCTTTACATGCCACCACTAATGAGATTAAAGATTTGAAAAATAAAATGGATTGCTTGAGTTCAACTTTGAACTCTTGTGCATTTAACCATACTAGGTTGGAGTCAATGTTTTCAAAGAAACAAACTCCACACATTCATGCACAACATCATCATGCTTATGTTGCACATCATGATCACACTCACACACATAAGCATTCTAAGGTGTACATGTGTACACATTGTGGCCGCAAAGGCCATTTAGCAAAATTTTGTTATAACAAGTTGCATCATTTTAACTTTGCTAATAATAAAAATTTTTGGGTTCCTTACAAGACTAACCCCAAAGGACCCAAGAAAATATGGGTACCAAAATCCTTACCTTGTGTATTTGATGTAGGTGAGGGCTCTCACAAAACGTGAGAGATTTGGTGCCTTGATGGTGGGTGCACTTGAACTAAAAAGACACATATTTGGAGCACCGCTATCAAGGAGGTTTTGGTGGGAAAGGCCTTTATGCTTGGAGCTTTGGAGTTGGTAACAATCTCTAAACTCCTATTTTTTATGTACATGCTTTTTACTTATATCATATTCATAGCATGTTCATGTTTTGTGTTCTTATGTGCTTCATGTGGTAATAACATGCTTAGATGTAGTTTTTATCAAAACTTGTATTATTCATATACAAATAGTGAGAACAAATTGATTCATATATATTTGCACTTCATGCTCATTTGTACCCACTATATGCACATGTATAGGCTAGTTTTGATGATTCTCTCATTTATACATACTTTGCCAATTTTATGATTTTACTTCATGTATATGTATTTCTAATTCAAATCTAATAAATATACATGTATACCCGTGAGTCTCTTGCCTTCATGCAAATACATTTGATAGACTCTTTTATGTTTGGGATATGTATGTGTATTGTTAGTTTTGGATAAATCATACATATACCATGAAGATTAGTGTTTTAATGAAAATGATTTTTCATGTTTTTGTTTTATTAAAAAATGTGAATTATGATCTTTTTGAGCTTAAATGTCTATTTTCGTGAAAATGCTATTTACATGACTTTTGAACACTCACACTTTATTTATTTTATCATGACTTAGTTTCATGGACATATTTTTGAGCTTTATAGACTATGAGTGTAAATTTTGTGTATTTAGTTTTGTTTCATGAAAAACATATGATTTATTGTATTTTGAAGGATCTTTAACTAGTTTTTTCAAAAATCAATTTATACTAGTTATTTATTCTTCAAATTAGTAGTTTATGAGATATACACATGATCCTATTATTGCTTCAATTGGTGTCATTGAATCGTTTCAATTGGTATCAATTTGACTCTATTTTTGTATACTCATTTTGTTTTCTATGTATGTATGCTCTAATTTTCAATTGGTATTATCCATTCTCATACATATATATGATGTTCATGTGCTTACTTTACATTTGGTATACATCTTTAAAGCACAAAGTTTATGCTAAGCTTGATCTAAAACTTTATTTTCAATTGGTAATTGACATTTTTAAGCTTATGCATGTTTTTCAATTGGTATCAAAATGCTTCAAATTTGTTATAAATTTACAATTGATATCAATATGTTTTATGTAGTTGAAAAATTAAAAATTTGTAATGTTTATTTACAATTTGATTATTTACTTTTGGTATCTTAAAAATTGATTTTGCAAGTGATACCTTAAAAAAAAAGGAAAAATTCAAAATTTTTGATTTGTATTGCCTATATGTAAGGAGAGCTTAACATCTCTTCTACATATAGATTCATGTTGAGTGTATTGTATATTGAGGAGCTTGACAACTCTTCTTTATGTGGTACACGTGTGTAGGGGGAGCTTCACATCTCCTCTTATGCATTACATAATATGTATTATGTGAATTGGGGCTTGTCATTCCTTCTTCATGTAATGCATATGTGTAGGGAAGCTAACTTAGCGTCTTCCTCTTCATGAATGTATATCGCATATAACCCTTATTGATCGATTTGTCTTACCCCTTCATTGGTTCTTTGTTTCGGACAAAAAGGGGAGAAAAATTTTGTTTTGTTTTTACTTCAACCCCTTTGTTGATGATTGACAAAAAGGGGGAGAAGATTTGAGATTTATATGCATGTGTTAGTAGAATTTATGTTTTATGCATATATGTTTTGTTTTGCAAATAGGAGAAAAAGATTTGATTTGTTTTATCTCCATACATTTGCATACATGTCTATGAGCTTTATTGCATATCTATTTGTTTTTTTGTTATGCATGAGTTAAGGGGGAGCTTCTTTGAAGCTTTACTTTAATCCATGCATATATAACTTCATGAGTTTTGTCATCATCAAAAAGGGGGAGATTGTTGGCCCAAAGGCCCATCACTTAAGTTTTGAAGATGATCAACTCATGTAGTTATGTTTACTAATGATCTTGTGTTTAATTAGTGTCAGATTTATGATCAAGATCTTAGTAGGTGTGGAGCTTCAATAAAGGATTTAAAGTCACATTTTGGAGCTAGCACCGGTTGATTCACGAGCCTATGCATCAAGACCACATCAAGTACTCAAGAGGAGTCGAGCTCGTTGGATTGCTTTTGGACCAAGTCAAGATGATGAGAAGACTTCAAGGGAAGACTTCAAGATCAAGACTTGTGTCTAGGTATAAGATTTTTGTTTTTAGATAAATGTAAAGGATAGAATAGTTGGTGGATTGCTCAAGTATATATCACACACACACTCTTGATTTAATTGTCTCTTCATAAAAGAATTTTCTGATTAGAAAAGACTTTCATTTTGGAAAAATACTTTTTGGTTTTTGAAATTTCTTATATGCATGTCTTTTATCCAAATCATATTTAGAGCTTAATGCCAAAAACATAGATATTTCATCATAATTGTGTAGTGGATCATATCCATACACACTATGCTTTAATGAATTCAAAATATCTGTAGAAGTTTGGAAAACAAGTTTTAGAAAAATACAAGTTTTCAATTGAGCCAATATTTCCAACTTATAAAAATAGTCCAAATCTTTTATTACATGCCTTGATTTTGTGCAAGCATGTTTGTTTATCAAAGTATATTGGTAAAACTATTTTTTGTAGATTTTTATGTATTTTATGGGATTTTTATGTGAGCCAAAAGACCAAGTTTTAATCCCAGATTTTCTGTTCCAGGCTTCAGCCAAGTCGACTAGTCGACCTACCAAGTCGACTAGGGCTGAAGTCGGTCGACCGGCTCGGTCGACCGACATGCACGACGTGCACGCCTTGACCTGGCAGATGGCCGGTCTGCCGACCCAGTCGACCGAAACTGAGAGCAGTGCTCTCTGTTCTTTTGGGTCGACCGGGCGGTCGACCGGAGGCTCCAACGGTCGGATTTTTGCCCGTTGGCGGTCGACCGGACGGTCGACCGGCAGGTCTGACAGACCCCAACGGCTAGTTTTTGACAGCCTATAAATTGGGGGTTTGGTCATTGTTTTTCTCGAAGATTTTAGGAGAGCTTTCAAGCCAGTTTTTCTGATCCTTTCAAAAGGTTTTCTCCACATATTTGAGAGCAAATATTTCCAATCAAAAGGAAAGTTTTATCAAGAGTGTAAAAGTGATTCTTTGAGTTTTTCCTCCACCATCTCAATCCTTGTTTTCTCACACAAACACTTGAGCTATCCATTGCTATATCTACCCTATAGGGAGTGTTATTGTGAGAGGATTTTAGGTGATCAAGATTTGTGATCACCAAAGTTCTACTTTGTTCCTTTGAGGAGGCGGACGGTTGTGTTCACATTGTTTCGGGTCCTAGTGGGGACTCGGTGGTTTCGAGTTCGTGTGTGAACTCCGTGTTTGAGGTGCGGCCTCGGCGAGCCGGTGGGCTTGCGGTGTGTACGGACTAGGGAGTCTGAGAGTTGTAGGTGTTGCGACACCGGGTGATCCATTGGGATCGATTATAGTGGAAATCCTTCGTGTGTCGAAGGCGGGGATGTAGAGCAAGGGTGCTCGAACCTCGAAACAAATCCCTTGTGTTTGCGATTGCTCACTCTCTCTCTCTCTTTGTCTTTATATCTTGCATACTTTTATTATCTATCTTTATATGCTTGATATATTCATTTGTGCTCATTGATATACATGCGTGGGATTGTTTGCTAACACTTGTATTCAACCAAGAGAGCCAACGCGGCACCTCAACCCTTATCTAGGGGAATCTAGAGGAGTTTGTCCAGAGCCCTTCACGGAATTCGGCAACACTCTTGTGTTATACGTGGTGTTTAGTGTAAGAGTTTAGTTTAGGTCATAATTGTTTTTAATTCCGCATTATTTGTCATTTAGTGACCATTAGATTAGCCATCACCTATTCACCCCCCATCTAGGTGAACTTACAGAATGTCTGTCAAATTGCACTGAAAATTTGCGTCGAATTTGGTCATTTTGCGTTGAAAATTTTACTAGTGCGTCGAATTTTTGCGTTAAAAAGTGTCGACGCACAAAAAGCTCGAAGCAAAGTTTGCATCAAATATTCGATGCAATATGTAAATATTGCGTCAAAAATTCAACGCAAATTATATTTCCCAGAAATATATAATTTTTTATGAAATATAAATCTTGTGTCGAATTTTTGACGTAATATTTACATATTGCGTCGAATTTTCGATGCAAAATGACCAAAAAAACCAATTTTAAAATTACTATTTGCGGCAATACGACGCAAAATATATAATTATGATTTATTTAATTGTCAATAGTTTCATCGAAATAAATAAATTCGACGCAATTTGTCAGCTTCCAGAATTACGCGAAATTTGTAAATTTTTGGTTTACAAATACACTGAATGTCCTGTAATTGTGTCGAAAATTTACAGTTTTGACGCAATTTGTGGTCTGATTCTAGAATTATGTAGAATTTAAAATTTTTTGTTCTAAAAATACAATGAACGTCCAATAATTGCATTGAAAATATTATTTTCGACGCAATTATAGGGCATGGTTGCGTTGAAACTATCATTTTTGACGCAATGTGTGGACATTTTTTTCAAAACTGCAGCACACTGACATACATACATTAATAATCTGAACCAAACATCAACCATGAACTTATAATCTCAACCAAATATCATCCACCAATCTCACCAAACATACATACATCATAATTAAATACACATCAACCAAACATTTATAATGGACCAAAACCAAACATACATATCAATATGTATAAGAATCTCAAACATAACTGTACATTTATATTCTCACCAACCATATCAATATGTTTAAGAATAACAAACAACAGTCAGTATCCAAGTAAGTCCAAGTAACCTCAATCACAAGCATATCACCTAATCTCTCATGAGTCTCGTTGTCATCCTTGCTAGCACTTACGTTGCCCCTGATGTTAGGTTGCCGGGCGCTTTATTGACTCGCTATAAACTGGGCCATGAACTGCTGCATCTCTCTTTGAGCAGTCTCCAAACTGGCGATCATCTAACGGTCAGCCTCCAGCTGTTGCTCATGGTCTCCGACTCCTGCCATATGGCATGTACCTGTTGCTCAATCTGGGCGGTGTAGGCGTCCCTCCTAGCGGACTTGGTTCCTCTGGATCATCCACGTGCAGCTCGAATCTCGTCACATGTTCAAATGTCTCGAGAGTCGCTCGTGTGTTAGCGTTGCTCTCATCACTGCTATCTGCTATCGCAGCATCATAATGCCTCTCCAGTCAAATCTGGGGAAGCATTTGCTCCCCCTATCTTTAGATCTCTCCCCCGTTACATTTCAGCTATAAATACCTGCAATTTCAATGAAGAAAGAGAACGATTCAACAGAGAGCATAGGCTAGGCTTCACTTTAGTTTGTAACTTAGCGTTTTACTTTTTATTTATATAATTTTCATTTTTCTTTATGTAACTGAGACTAGAGAAGGATTTCATGGAGGAATGAGAGTGAAGCTTGTACTGAGGGTGACACCGGTGTAAGTTGTTCTTCTTTTCTTCTATTTTTACTTTTTTGAATCAAAGTTACGCTTTTAATTTCTTCTTCTCTTACTCTTCTTATATCGGGTTTTGAAGATAATTCAAATGAAACCTATAGCATTGAACCTGCCTTGCTATTATAAGTGCCCTTGATGGCTTATGGTGATGGATAATTGTTCCTTTGTTAGTTTAGTTTGCCCCTTAATTCATAGTGTAGATCAGGAACGGGGAAGATCCTATTTGCCATGTTTAGCTCGCTTTTAAGATAAGGTAAGTCTTTGCCAAGGATTCAAGGTAATCATCATCCGAAAGAGGTAAGTAGTTTTAGGGTTTTTCTTCTTTTCTTTTAGTCTTTAGTTTAGATTACCACCAATCACAACTTTCTTCTATTTAATATTTTCACTTTCTTTGAATAAACTCATTTTTCATTTTCTCCACCTTCTCTTATCTTCCACTTTTTTCTTAACTTAACAATAGATTCATTTTCCTTTTTTTATAAGAACAAAAGAAGATTTTTTAATCATTTCAAGTGAACTTAAAAGAGAACTTACAACACACTTCCATCGCTAGTCCCTCCTTGTGGATCACGACCCACATAGCCACTTGCTATCACGGTATCCCGGTAGCATTGAGTACCTTGCACTTTACTCTTAAGTTATGAAATTCTGTATTTTTCTGTGTAGGTAAAAACTTAATAATACACCAACACATATACATATACAATGCACATGTACACATCCCCATAGACATGCATACACATTTACACACACCCTTAGAGACCATACACATTCATACGTGTATACACAAGCATACCCATACATGTATAACACACACACACACACACTTAAACATATAGACACATGCACTCAGACAAACACAAAGACACTCACACACACATTAATATCCAACACATACTCATTCATACAACACACACTCATGCACCCAACCAACACACACAATAATTCATGCACACACTCACCTAAACACCACAACACATAAAAAACACACTTACATATATATACCTATTTACACCCAATATACAAACAAACACACACATACACTCAAATACATAATTTACAGAGAGAGAGAGAGAGACTCATAGAGAGGGGAAGATAGAGCGTCGGGGTAGAGGAGGAGGGTGATGGCGGCATGGGCTAGAAGGCATCGGGCTTGGCGGCTGTCGCTGGATAGATGGGGCTCAGCCAAGGTTGTGCGAAGGCCAACGGAGGGGAAGGTGTGAAGCGGCTGTGGTGTGTGCTCGACCTGAAGTTGGTGGAGAGGACGATCATGATGGCTGCGTGGGGAGAGGGGAGGTGGAGCTCTATCCACACGACGGAAGGGGGCACGGTGGAGGGTAATGATAGGGGTTAGAGGGCATGAAGCTGTTGCAGCTACTAGAGGTGTGGGTGGTGGTTGAGTTGGGTTTCGTTGACATAGCGGAGGTAGAGATGAGAAGAAGAAGAAGAAGAAGAAGGTGGAGTTATGGTGTTGGTGGTGGTGTCGTGCAGGCCAAGGGATGAGGCCACGGTGATGGAGGGGGTGACCATGCTCACGTCGACAACGGAGGCGTGCAGGCTGCGAGCTAGCGTGGGTCTACAGGAGGGGGTGCTGTGGTTGATGTGGAGGAGGTGGGGGGGAGTCGGCTCAGTTGCCATGGGGAAGAAAATAATATATGGATTTGGGTTAGGATTAAAGATAAGATCAAGATGAATATATTAGTTAGGATTAAGGATTTGGTTAATTATGATTTAGGATTTGAATTAGGATTAAGTTAGGATTTGATTGGGTTATGGGCTAATGGGCTAATAGGATATTAGGTTTGGATTGAGTTCTCATGGGCTAATGGTTTGGAGCTTCGGCCTAAGGAAATACAAAAAAAAAATAGAGAAGAGAAAGAGATGGGCTTGGGCTTGGATTGATTTGGGCTTGGCTGAAAATTAAATAAAATGAAATAAGGGTTTTGGAAAATTGAAAGATAAAAATGAAGAGAAAATCAGGAGAACTTGGGCTCATGAGAATATACATGCAAAAATACGATTAATGATAATAATAATATTAATAGCAACAATAACAACAATGTTAATGATAATAATAACATTAGCAATAATAGTGATAAATAATAACAACCCTAATAATAATAATTAAGAAAGCTAATAAAAAGTAAGCATAATGTTAATAAAATAACTTTAAAATAGTGAAAGCAATGATGAAAATTAAATAATGGTAAATAAATCCATATAGATTGTTTGAAAATACTAATACAATATTATAAACTAGGGGATATTACATTTTACCCACCTTATAAAATTTCTTCCTCAAAAATTCAACAAAGTGGGGAATCATAAAAAGAATCAAGACCAAGGGAGAAGATAAAGTTTCCACACCATTTCTCACTGCATCATGGGTCCATCATGTTTTCGCTGTGCACTTTGATTTTTGTCATCGTCTCGGATATGATTGTTGGTTCAAAGAGACAAAACTGGGTAAAAAAGGCGTTGAGATGAATATGAGAATCAATGAGAGAATCCAAAGTACTCTGAAAGAAGAGTCAAAATCAACAGTTGGACTTTCAAAGAGGAACGGTAAAATTTCAAGTAGACTCAATATCATAGTGTGAATAGTATATGTCTATTGAGTATTAATATAACTCATATCAAGTTCCGATAAGAATCAGGTCTGTTTAATTCGGAAATCGAAAGTCGAACTGACTCTGATACCACGAAAATCCTATCACGCCTCGCTTCCCAAAATATGTGAAAACAGAGTTACGACAAGAGTCGACGAGTATATACATAAGGAGAATACCCCACATATACACGCTAAGCCTAAAGAACTCGACGAGTTATCTTAACTCTTAAGCTTCTTCTGAGTTAAACCGCCAATGCGAGGCTCACGCCCGTGTTTGATTTTCAGATGCGACTCTTGCACTGGTAGGCAAGACGCGGTTTTGATGGCCTCCGCGTCTTCGCTTCATCAGCTCGAGTCTGTGTCTGCTTGTTAAACGTGGGTTTCATTGAGCCTTGCGTTTGATCGCAACACTTAGAGAATTTTCTAAGTGGTGAAGTTCAGATGCAGACTTCATGTGAACTTCGCATTTCTAAGGTTTGACGCGGGTTTCACTGAGTCTCGTGTCTGATTCTAACACGTAGAGAAACTTCTAACTTGTGGACTTTCAAACGTGGACTTCATGTGAGCCTCGCGTCTCTAAATTTAGATGCGGGTCTCACTGATCTCCGTGTCTCAGTCATTGGATGTGGTTCTCGCATTTTGGTTTTGAGACGCGAGTCTATTGCCTCTGCTGATAAGAGACGCAGACCTCGCATTGCTGATTGTCGCGTTTGTATGGTGACACTTGAGAGACGCAGACTTCATGAGTCCCTTGTTCTATAGTAGAGACGTGGGTCTCATGTCTTTGAGAAGAGACGCGGACCTCGCGTTGCTGATCATCGCGTCTGTGAGGTAGGGTCTCAAACATGCGAGCTTCTCCAGCACTGCGGTTTGGTATTCAGACACAGACTTCACGCATCTGACGCAGTTCAGAAGGGACGCGGGTCTGAGCCTCACGTCCTGTATCTGTCAGACATATGGTTTTCCTAGCTTATTCCACCTATTGTCGACGTGCGTGATGCCTTTGTCGACGTTCAGCATTTTAGTTACGCCTCACGGGTTGTTAGGGACCCCCGGTACCTGGAGCTGAGAGAATTGTTGAGAGAGGAGGGGCATGACAAGATTGGCCTTCAACAATATTAGCCTCGCGGGTCTTGTAGGAGACGTTGACACGGGCCACGCGCGCGATGCAGCTAGAAATAGCCATATTTGCACAGGCCATATTTGAAGAAGTCTCCGAAGAGACTTTAGAGCGGATCTCCGAGGAGACCCTGCGATACTGTCATGCCACCCTAGGGCTCTTGGAGCTAGAAGAGAGAAACTTTTCGTACTTTATCTGGTCGAATTCCACAATGAGTGACTAGACCATTTTTCCCATGAAACTGATGTCACCTTGCACCACAACTTACTTATCAGTAGAGAAAGTAGTCCCCAGTGGAGTCGCCATCTCTGGTATGGGGAGGAAAGTTGAAAGTATATTGTAAATTTTCTTGAATCAATGAAAAATTACAGCAACTCAAATTTCAACTATAAGAGAGAGAAGACACTCAAGCTCAGATCCCCTCTTTGTTTAAGGCTGGCTTCTTTGTATAGCGGTGGAAAGTGAATCTTGTTTTTGACCGGGTGAACGTCAAGCTTTTTCAGAACTTTTCCCTTTCGATCACGAATGGAGTAGCACAGCTCCTAATCTCAAAGAGATTTAGGCAAAAACTTGAACTCAGCAAGTTTATGTAGAAGAGTTGAACTCTTTATAAAGCCAATATTCCTCAGTTGAAAATTCTGACCTCTTTTTAATAGCAAACTGAGCTATTTATAGAGGTTTTAGGGGTAAAACTGTCCTCTAAAAATCCTCCATGATGGGGGTTAACTCGCCTCATTATGTGGGCAGTACTTAACCCAGTAATGATGGTAGTTATAACTGAGACACATAGCTCCTTTCTAGTTGAAACAAGGAATTGAGCTCTGCGTTTAGTCGTTGAAGTAACGCTGAGCGCGGGTCTTGAGCTCTGCGTTTTGGGCGTCAAGGTGGTGTTGAAACGCGAGCCTCCAACTTTGTGTTTCCTCATTAATGTGATGTTGAACGCGTGCCTTGAACTTTGCATTTGAGATGCGGGCTTCAAGCTCCTCTTCTTGGCATTGAAATGGTGCTGAGACGTGAGCTTCGAACCCTGCATCTTGGCATTGGAGGAATGCCGGGGCGCGGGCTTCGAGCCTTTCATCTTGGTACTGCATAAGTGGCTTTGATTTGCCTCGCATCTAGAGAATAAATTTTGTCATCTAATGACTTGCCTTCAGTGTTTTTTAGACAGTCTACAACCACCAAATGCAGAAGGCAAAGGCAAGCAGAGAGCTTAGGTTAGGTTTTACTTTTAGTTTAACTTAGGTTTTTCTTTGTATTTTTAATGTTATTTTCTATTTATTTGTATGTTTAGTTTAGAGAAGAAATTAATAAGAAAAAGTGAGAGAGTGATTTCAAGAGTGACACTTGATGCAACTTGGTCTTTTTTCTTATAGGTTTTCAATGTAATCGAAACTTGATTTTTTTTTATGTTTTTCTTTAGTATTTTCTCTCTTATGCTTAATCTCAATCTGTATGCTTCTAATGGCCTCGAACATGCCTTGCCTTTGCAAGAGCCACTGATGGTTTATAATGATGAATCCTCACTTCTAAACGGGTATGTTTTGTATCAATTCATACTTTATTTTCATAGTTTTAATGATCTAATATAGGCAATTTGGAATGAGGATAATCCTATATTCTATCCGGTGAATGCCTTCAAGCCAAGGTAAGTCATTGCCAAAGATCCAAGGTGAAGCAAGCATAAGAGGTAAGTATATTTTTTACTTTTTTCCTTTCTTTTTTTCTTAGTTTAAAAAAACTTTCTTAATTCTTTTAATTTTTCTCATTTAACTTTGTTTTCTTTCTTACTTAAAACCACACTATCTTCTTCTTTATTGGATTTTTCCTTAACTTAACTTAGCTCTTTTTTTTCTTTTATTTCAATAACTCAGAAGAAACAATTTTAACCGGATTTTAGTAAACTTAAAAAGAATACTTAAAAGCTTCTATCGCAGTCTCTCCATGTGGATCATGTCCGGCATAGCCACTTGCTATAGCCGTAGTATTTAGAAATGTAGCACATTTTTAATCTTCATTTCTAAACTTTACTTTTCTGTGCAGGTTTTGACTCAATCAAATTTTGACGCCATTGCTGGGGAGGACAATAAGTAATCTTTTTAATTTACTTAATCTGTTAACTTTCTTCTCTGTTTTTTTTGTACAGAGGATGATTTCAGGGATCCAGAAGCTGTAAAGAACATGATCCAGAAGCTATAAAGAACATATTGCTACACTATGACTCTGCCCAAGAACAAAGAGCAATAAAGCACTCTAGATTATTGCGTAAACATAGCAAGAGCGACATTTTCGCGATAGTAGAGTGAGAAATGCTGAACTGCTTTTTTGTAGATTGACTGAATTTAAATGTTATAGATTCTGTAACTATTTATTTTCCTATTTAATTTACTCTGCGCATAGTTTCTAACCCAACAGTAACTTGGTTGCTTGTTGATTGCACACATTTATTGCATTATTTTTTATTACATTTTCACATTTATCATGTAATAAATCTGCTAAATTCCTTATCTTAAATGTCTATTTTGTAGAAGATAATCATGGGAAGAAAGAGGATAAAATAAAATAAATATCAGTTAAATTTAGATTTAACTAGATCTATTGAGTTAGAGGAGAATGATCCCAAATCCAGTTGGTTAAATTAAGTTTTTGGTGAATCAAGTAGTTAAAGCTAAAAATCAACCGAGGATAACATCAAATACAGAGTCCAAATCCAAAGGAATAAATGGATAGAGAGAAGATTAACTGATGAGATGAAGCAATTTTGACTCAAATTCTGACTAGATATATTTTAGTATTTGAATCATAACTTATGTTACCGAAACTCAAATCTGATGATTCAAGATGATCCATAAAGAAACTTAAAGGGTTACAACTCTTAAGTTGATCACTATTTCTAATTCTGTCATTGGTTAAACTATATTCAGCAATCAATACGCCAACAAGCTGCAGATCAGAACTGAATATCCACATCAAATCAAGTTTGGAGAAAATAGGAGGATTCAATTTCAAAAATAGTCAGCTCCCCTTATCTTTAGACTCATTTCCTTATCCATTTCTATCCTATAAATACCTCACACATCAGAGGCAGAAGGGAACGATCATGCGGATAGACTTTAGGCCAAATTTTCCTTCTTTTTAGTGTATGTTTTTATTTTTCTTTTTATGTAAATTTTTAGTTTTATTTATGTAATTCAGAGGAGATCAGAGTTTTATAGGAGAACGCTAGTGAAGTTTGTACTTAGAGTGACATCGGTGTAAGTTGTTCTTCTTTTTTCTTATTGTTACAGCTTGAATCTATAGTTGCATTTGTAAGTTCTTCTTTATTTTTTGTGTTCTTCTTCTTCCTTTCTACTTTTATTCTTTTGGTACCAATTTCTATCCAAGTGAGTCTTATAGTATCGAAGAGCCTTGCCTTTGCGAGTGCCACCGATAACTCATGACGATGGATTTTTAGTCTTGTTCTATATTATTTCATACTTGTATCATCTTGATGATGTAATATGGAAGAGACGGGAATCAACTCTTATGGGCTATGCGCTGATCTCCTCTACTTCAAGATAACATCATTGCCATAGATTCAAGTTAAGTATTGGGCCAAAGGAGGTAAGTAATTTTTAACTTTCTTTTCTTTTAATTTTTTAGTTTAGATCACCAACACCACAATCTCCCAATATTTTCATCACTCTTTTTAATTTCTTTGTAAATCCATTTTAATTTTCTCCACTTTCTCAACCTTCCACTTTCTTCTTAACTTAACTTTAACCTATTTTTTTCTTTTATTTCAAAGAACTAGAAGAAGATCTTTACCATTGAATGTAACTTAAAAGAGAACTTTCTAAAAAAGCTTCCATCGCTAGTCCCTCCTTGTGGATCACGACCCGCATAGCCACTTGCTATTGCGGTAGTATTAAGCACTTGCACTCTTTATTCTAAGAAATTCTGTATTTTTGTGTGCAGGTAAAAAACCTCAATCATTTGTTAATGTTAAAAACAGTTTAGACTCTTGCATCTTAGGGTACGTGTCTAATTCTATTTTATTTTTTCATTATTGTTGAAGAGTGCTGGAGTAAAGGTATGTGTGCATTGCATGTAGCTTAGGAAACATATTTAGGTGATACATATTACTTAAGCGTATTTAATTTTGCTATATACTTGTACACTTGCACTAAAGCGGTTAAGGGCATATCCTTAAATAAGATAAGGTGGGGAAGTCATTAGGAGATTAACCTAAGGGGGAGCTTGTTAGAGTTTGACTCAAGCTAAATCTGTGTCAAAGGTTGGTAATTGAGAGACAAAACCTCGAAGAACAGTGGTTTGGCATAATTAGGCACGATGTTCAAGCACGAATACCTTCCATTGGTCTTGTCCCTACCTAGCCGATTAACTTGTAGTTAGATTGTTGCAATATACCTCTCATGGATAGTCTGATCAGTTAGGAGTCGTCTAGATCTAAGGCCTACCCTAACATAGGTAGAATTTTTCTTTCTTTCTTATTTATTTATTTCTTTTTCTTTGTTTGTTTTTGTAGTTTGTGTGAAATGGATTATAACAACATTTTTTTCAATTTTAATAGTAATCCATATTACACCCGACCTCTTTTTTAGATAACACCAACCCAGAATTTCATAACTTTAACCAACCAAGTATGCCAGATTGGTCTTATCCGAATCAATATATGGCCCGGTCCCAATATTATGAACAAGACTGGAATAATCATCATTTCTACTCTTTACCGAGTCAGTGGGGATACAACTCTCCCGAGTCATTTTATCAACCACCTTACCAACATTCAGGTTCGTATACTCCCTTATCATGATCACTTAACATAGAAAAAACCTGATTCAAAAAAATGATGGCAGACTTGAACGAAAAAATTCTAGAAGCCTTGCATAAGTCCGAGCGATAAGTTCAAAACATGAAGGACTCACAATCTCAATTTTCAAATTAAGTTCCTAACTCTATTTTTCAAGCCCCACCACAACAAGAAGAACCTATTGACTTAGAAAAGAGTATATAATCCATGATTCAGTTCCAAAATGATTATAATCAGTCCCAAAATGATTCTTTCAATAGGTTAGAAGCACAAATGGGTCATTTGGTTAGCACAATTAGTGATAGGAATGAGGAAACTCTCCCTACCCAATTTTTGACCATTCTCGATTCCCCTAGCCATATTTATAGGAACCAAGAATTATGGTGTCTTGGAGACTTTAATCAAAATTCAATTTTCTCATACCAACTTGAACTTGACCCATCCCAAACCTTTGATGAATTGGCAAGTTTTCACTTCAAGAAAATTGAACTTGATGTGAATGTGAACCCGATCCATAACTTTGTGATTCAATTTCAGTTTTTGAATCTATGCTGATTCGAGTGTCCTTCCCAATTTAGACCCATTTTCCAAGACAACACTGATTCATGTACCTATAGAGCTTGAAATTGAACTAATAATTTTGGAAAGTCATATTCCATCGAAGGAAAAAAATGTGAATTTAAATTTTTTTATTTGGAACCAATCACTGAACTAAAGCCGATTCTTGAACCTAAACTTAATTTAAGTTATATTCCCGAGTCAATATAGGTTCCCCAACTTCTCATTCTTGAGCCCAAGTCAACAATTCTACCAAGTCATGTTCTTTTTTTGGACCAAGGTAAAGATCATAATGATTCCGAGATAATATTTCAAGATTGTTCATATAATTGGGATGATTATAATGTTAGGTCTCACATAACCCTATTCAGTCTAGGGGTTGTAAACATATAAATAGAAAAGAGGTCATAAAGGGTGGGTTCTTTGAAAATTCATGTTACTTAAATTGGGCAGCAACGCTTAGCCCAATCTGACCACCACCGAAACCACCACCTTGAGGTAACATTTTTCCTTCTCTCTTTTCTTTCGTTCATTCATTCATACATTGAGGACAATGCATGAGATAAGTGTGGGAAAGGGTTCTAACATAACATAGGTTTTCCTTTAATATAAAAAAATCTTTCTTTAAACTTTTTGAAAAGAGAAATAGTATTTTGGCTTGTTTTTTGTAAGAAATTAAGTTAATTTTAAAGAATAGGAGAATCATAATTAGGATTTCATACATTTGGTCAAAATAAGAATATTTGTTTGATTTCTAGGGTTAGGAAGAAAAATTGAAAAAGTAATTTAGTCTTGATTTTTACCTTGATGAAATATGCTTACTTTATATACTTACACACTTAGGGTTTAAAAACAAAGATTCTTATGTCTTAAAAAAAAAAGAAAAAAATACATAAATATATATAAAAAATTCTCTGATTAAGCTGAGTATTTGTGCCCTCTTAAAGCATAAGTATTCATGCCAAAAAGTAATCCATATTATAAATAAAAACTCTTAGTTTTGTGACCAGGTTTGTGAAATCACCTAGAGGGGGGTGAATAGGTGATAATGCTAATCAATGCACAAATTTAAAATGTTATGATGCAACGATCACCCAAAACAAAACAAGAAGCCGGATACCCCGTGAAAGGCTGAACTCCTCCTCGTGATTCCTCTAGATAAGAGTTTGAGGTGCGCAATGAATCTTGTTGTATGAGTATTGATCGACAATATAGCAATGAATATAAAGCAAGTAAATAAAGCAAATAAACTAATCACAAACACTGAGATTTGTTTCGAGGTTCGAGCACCCAGCTCTACGTCCCCCACCTTCACCCAGAAGGATTTTCAATCACTATAACTGATTGGTAGTGAAAAGTGCATTTTTATCATCATATTTACCATCACATTTTCATATTTATTCATTTAATTCTGCACATTTATTAATATTTTGTAATTTATTGTGTGCAGGCCTCGAATTCTTATTTTTATAATAAATAAAGCTTAATGAAGCCCAAAAGCCCATATTTGAAGCCCAAGAGTCAAAGTGCAAATAACAGATTGTCAAAGTGCAAATACACAAAGGGCTGAAGTTGCAAATATCAAAGATGAGGGAAGGATAGACTTCTACCCAACCCTAAACTCTTGCAGATGAGAATGAAAAGAGTGCAGAGATAAGGAAATTCGTTTAAAAGAGATTGGGAGAATTCAAAATCTAGGTAACTTGATTATCAAGTTATCTCGAAATCCCAAGATGAAGAGCCAGGATCATACTTCCAGAAGCAAACGCCCAGATGAACGGATCGGGAGAGGCCACGCGCCAAAGCGCGTGGCCAGAAGAGCCAGTTTTTGCCGCAAAATTGCGGCAAAAACCAGGATTTTGCGGCAATTTAGATGAGATCAGTTTCCAGTTTTTGTGGGCAGGTTCATCCGGGACTCTTCGGCCTTCTGCACCTATAAAAACCCCCTGCAGTGCAACGTGCAGAGCGTCCAGAGGCGAGCCAAGGGCCAAAAGCTAGGGTTTAGTTTTCTTTTTAGGTTAGATTTTCTTTCCTCTGTAAATTTTATTTTCTTTTTGTGAAAGCTGAGAGGAGATGATGTATTCATGGAGGAAGGGATCTACTTGTACTGATGGTGACAGCCGGTGTATGTTGTAATTTTCCACCATTGTTTAATAATCAAATCGACGCTTGTTTTTGTTCTTTTTAATCTATTCTTGTTTTATTGTGTGTTTATCTTTGTCTATCATTGTTCTTCTATTTTTTGTTTTATGACATTGTTTCTTTCTCTAATGTCTTGCCCACCATGAGATCCAACTGCTTCGAGAATATCTAGCCGAGGAAGGAACCTTGATGGCCTATGGCGATGAATAGGTCTTCATAGCTTGTTTTTCATTTCATAGAGTAGATTAAGGCGGACGATCCTATAAGCCATGCTTGTACGCCTTCCAAGAAAAGGTAAATCATCCGCAACGGTTCAAATGGTAAGCAGACTGAAGAGGTAAGTTTTCTTTTTCTTTTCTTTTCTTTTTGTAGATTAAATCACAACTTCTCCCAATTCTTTATTTGCCGACCCATTGTAAATACACTTCCTTTCTAATTTAACTAATAAAAATAAAAACTTTAGAGAAACTTGCTTAACGCTTCCATCGCAGTCCCTCCCTGAGGATCACGACCCCGCATAGCCTTGCTACCGCGGATTATTATTGAGAAACTTGCACATCCTATTCTTAAAACTAAAATACTACATTTTGTGTGCAGGAAATCTCAGTCAACAAATTGGCGCCGTTGCCGGGGAGGGACGGTAAGTTATTCTCTAATAAAAAATATTTTTTATTAACTAATTCTTTTATTCTTTTCTGTTTGCAGGTTTGGAGAACAGGAAACAGGAAAACAGAGCAGCAGCAAGGACATACAGCAACCCAGTGCCTCTGCCCTCGAAGGCAGAGCACCAGGGCCTACCAATTTGCCGCAAATTTGTGGCAAAAGCCGCAAAATTGCGGCAATTGTAGTGAACTACTAACCTGCTTTTCTGCAGGTTGCTCTGAATTGCAAAAATCTGATTTCTGCTGTGATTATATTTCTCTGTGATCACTCTGCAACTGCTAATTAATAACATTAACCCATTTGTTGAAAATAAAAAAAATATTTTAGACTCTTGCATTTAGGGCACGTGTCTTTTTTAATTTTTTTAATTCTGTTGAAGAGTGCTGGCGACAGGTACGTTTGCATAGCATATAGATTAGGAAACACTCTTGGTTGTTTACTGCTTTCTTGAGTGATTACTTTTCTACAGCTTTACACGTACACTAATTCATCTTAGGGCATAACCCATAAATAAGATAAGGTGGGGATTTCATCACCCTTCCTTAACCCAAAAATCATATCCAAAGCACTCACTAACCCAAGCCTAACTTAAAAATTAGTAGACGTTGGCCCTAGGGACACTCGGACTCAATTAGGAGATTATCCTAAGGGGGAACGGTGTTGGAAGTTGACTCCTGTCAAATCAGTGTCTAGGAAGGGGATTGAGGGCCGAAAGCCCGAAGTGTGGTGGTTATTTAATTAAGAAACGTCTTTGACGGAAAACCTCCCACCACTCTTGCCCCGACCTGGCTGATTAACTTGTGGTCAAAGTCTACACCCTACCTCCCGTGGACAGTCTAACCAGTTAGGAGTCGTCTAGGTCTAGGTCTACCCTAACTTAGGTTAGAAATTTTTCTTTTTTGTTTGTTTTTTTTTCTTTTGTTTGCTTTGTGTGATATGGCCTATAACAATAATTGTTTCAATTTTAATGAGGATCCATATTATACACCAACCTCTTTTTCGGTTATTACCAACCCGACATATCATAACTCTAACCAACCTAGTGTGCCAGATTGGTCTTATCCGAATCATTACATGCCCCAGTCCCCAATACTATGAACAAGATTGGAATAATCATCACTACTCTTCACAGAGTCAATGGGGATTCAACACCCCTGAGCCATATGGTCAACCACCTGTTCAACCATTATCTTCATATACGTCTTTTCCCACATCACCAAGGTTTCAGTCCTCTATTGATCTATTCGATGTGGTTAGAAGAAAAAGTGGATCGGTTGCAATATACAATGAATGATCAAATTTCTAGACTTTCAAACATTCTTGAGCATCTTGATAGGAACAAGAATCATTCTGTTAGAAGACCTTGATCAAAATTCAATTTCATCACATCAATATGAACTTGCTCAATCCCAATCCTTGGACAAATTGGCTAGTTTTAATTTCAATGAGATTGAATTAGATTATGAATGTGAAACCCGATCCCCAACTTTGCGATTCAGTTTCCATCTTCGAATCTATGTTGACTCCAGTATCCTTACCCAATTTGGACCAATTTTCTGAGCCAACATTTATTCCCGTACCCATAGATCATGAAATTGAATCACCCATTTTTGATGATCACCATATTGAACTTGACCAATTTCATACTTGTGAAAGCCCTATTGACAAATTGGCAAGTTCTCATTTTTATGAGGTTGAACCAATGAGATATGTGACCTAGATTCCCAAATCTGTGATCAAGTTCAAATTCCCGAATCATTATTGACTCCTGTTTTTGTTACCTGACTTAGATAATCTTTTAGAGTCAGTTTTGATTCCCACACCTATCATTCCTAAACTTGAATCACCATATTGAGTCACATTCCATTGTGGGAAAATGATTGTGGACTTGTTTTCCATTTCTTGACTTGGACCCCCTTCTTGAACCATGCTCGACTCCTGAACCTTACTTGATTTAAGTTACCTTCCTGAGTCGGTATTGTTTCCTGAACCTATCATTCTTGAGTCCAAGTTACCCATCCTACCAAGTCACATTCTTTTTTGGACATAGGTTATAGACCATGACTCTCTGTGATGATTTTCCAGGACTGGTCATGTAAAGGGAGTAATTTCACGAGAGGATCTTCCATGATCCTATTCATTCTGGGGACTGTAAATATGTAAATAAAAAAGAGGTCAATAAAGATAGGTCCCCGTGAACTACCCACGTTATCTTGTTTGGGCCGCATTTCGTGGACCAATTAGACCACCTCCGGAACCACCACCCTAAGGTAACTTCCGCCTTCCCTTGTTCTGTTTTTCATGCATATATGCATTCATTCATACATTGAGGACAATGCATGAGATAAGTTGTGGGGTGGGCTTTACAACATACTAACATAAGTAGACACTAACAAATTTGCTAATAAAAAAAAAAATTTAAAAAAAATTATAAAAAGGACAATATTTTGACTTATCTTTGAAAGAAATCTAAGTTAGTTTTAAGGATTAGGAGAATCATGATTAGATTTCTAAAAACTTGGTCAAAATAAATAAAGTGTTGAATTTTTAGGTATAGGAAAAAAAAATTGAATAGTAGTTAGTCTTAATTTTTACCTTAATGAAATGTGCATACCTAATGCATATCTAGGATTCTAAGACGAAGACCTTTGTGCCTCATATATATTAAAAAAAAAAAAGGAAATCACTAATTAAGCTGGATACATGTGCCTCAAGAAGCATAAGTATTCACGCCTAAAGGTGAGTGTAAAAAAAAAAAATAATAAACCTTAGTTTCGTGGCCTAGTTCACTCGAATTTGAGTCGCGAGTGTTTTCTCACCTGGTGCCCTAAAGCCGACCGGTTTGGGAGTCACCGACTTTAAGTTCGCTACATGGGTGGATTAGAAAGCCTAAACTAAGAAAAATTACTTATATGTATTAACACATCTAATAATCAATTAGTTAGGTATTAGGGCCTCAAGAAGCCTTTATACTTACACGAAAGAAATTAGATGAGTTATACATATCAAAAAAATATTTATATATATAAATAAATAATAAAGAGGCATGAGAGTCCAAGTTAGGAATTCCTAGTAAAAACATAAGGATGCATATGATTTTTGGTAACGAAAAAGACTATACAAAAATTTCAATTCTGATCCTTACCTAAAATGAATAACAATTCACTTTATTAAGACTAAGTTAAAGATGAATAAAAATGATAATCCTAAAACTTATAGACTACTTAGTCTCTTCAATATAATTCAAATATTTTTCTTTTTATGGATTTTGTGGGTGTAATCAGCTGAAAATCCTCACGAGACAACACTCGTCCTTTAGGGTAACCTAAGGTTTAACGGCTTGTTGCACATGCTAAGTGCAACCGTGATTCCTACGAAAGTGAGTTAGGTTAGATTAATTTTTATTTTCTTTTTCTTTGTTTTTACTCGAGGACGGCAAAAGATAAGTGTGGGGGTGTGATTGGTAGTGAAAAGTGCATTTTTATCATCATATTTACCATCACATTTCATATTTATTTATTTAATTCTGCACATTTATTATTTTTGTAATTTATTGTGTGCAGGCCTCGAATTCTTATTTTTATAATAAATAAGCTTAATGAAGCCCAAAAGCCCATATTTGAAGCCCAAGAGTCAAAGTGCAAATAACAGATTGTCAAAGTGCAAATACACAAAGGGCTGAAGTTGCAAATATCAAAGATGAGGGAAGGATAGACTTCTACCCAACCCTAAACTCTTGCAGATGAGAATGAAAAGAGTGCAGAGATAAGGAAATTCGTTTAAAAGAGATTGGGAGAATTCAAAATCTAGGTAACTTGATTATCAAGTTATCTCGAAATCCCAAGATGAAGAGCCAGGATCATACTTTCAGAAGCAAACGCCCAGATGAACGGATCGGAGAGGCCACGCACCAAAGCGCGTGGCTAGAAGAGCCAGTTTTGCCGCAAAATTGTGGCAAAAACCAGGATTTTGCGGCAATTTAGATGAGATCATTTTCCAGTTTTTGTGGGCAGGTTCATCCGGGACTCTTCGGCCTTCTGCACCTATAAAAACCCCCTGCAGTGCAACGTGCAGAGCGTCCAGAGGCGAGCCAAGGGCCAAAAGCTAGGGTTTAGTTTTCTTTTTAGGTTAGATTTTCTTTCCTCTGTAAATTTTATTTTCTTTTTGTGAAAGCTGAGAGGAGATGATGTATTCATGGAGGAAGGATCCACTTGTACTGATGGTGACAGCCGGTGTAAGTTGTAATTTTCCACCATTGTTTAATAATCAAATCGACGCTTGTTTTTGTTCTTTTTAATCTATTCTTGTTTTATTGTGTGTTTATCTTTGTCTATCATTGTCTTCTATTTTTGTTTATGACATTGTTTCTTTCTCTAATGTCTTGCCCACCATGAGATCCAACTGCTTCGAGAATATCTAGCCGAGGAAGGAACCTTGATGGCCTATGGCGATGAACAGGTCTTCATAACTTGTTTTTCATTTCATAGAGTAGATTAAGAAGGCGGACGATCCTATAAGCCATGCTTGTACGCCTTCCAAGAAAGGTAAATCATCGCAACGGTTCAAACGGTAAGCAGACTGAAGAGGTAAGTTTTCTTTTTTTTCTTTTCTTTTTTTTGTATTAAATCACAACTTCTCCCAATTCTTTATTTGCCGACCCATTGTAAATACCACTTCCTTTCTAATTTAACTAATAAAAATAAAAACTTTAGAGAAACTTGCTTAACGCTTCCATCGCAGTCCCTCCCTGAGGATCACGACCCGCATAGCCTTGCTACCGCGGATTAGTATTGAGAAACTTGCACATCCTATTCTTAAAACTAAAATACTACATTTGTGTGCAGGAAATCTCAGTCAACAATAACTTTCACAAAGAATTACAACCACAAGGGAGTACCCAACTCCTCAATCACACTCCTCTAGTCCAGAGGTAGTGGAGCCACAAATACAAGAATATCTTGGTGATCAAAAGACCACAAACCCTCTTTTAAAAAACTTTTTCCCTTACAAAAACCCTAGAGAAAATATGTGTAGGATTGAAGCTCAAGTTTTGTAAGTGAAAAAGAAAATGAAATTGAAGAGAGTTTTGAACCAAAAACTTCAGTAAAAGAGAGAATTTTGAGCACAAAAACTGAGAGCAAAAATTTCTTTTGAAAGCCTTTAAACTTGATTTCTTTTGCAAAGGATTGTTGTATTCACCTCAACCCTAATCATCCCTATTTATAGGATAAAGGTAGGGATTAAAAGAGTAAACTTTTATAATGAAAAATTAGGAAAGATTAGACTCAAATCCAGCCCTCAATTCGTTTAGAGAAGAAAACCACGTTTTAAAACGTGTTTAATAAACTAGCGTTAGGGCTGAAATCAAGCTCACGGTCGACCGGTCTTTCAAAAATTATGACCGTTGCCAGCCCACGGTCGACCGCCCTGTCAACCTTACAAACAAAAACATGGTGCTTTCAGTCGGCCGAAAGTCGGTCGACCGATATGGGGTCCAGTCGACCGCCCGGTCGACCGGGAAACGTGCACACATGCACGCACCAAACGGTCAGAAGTGCGGTCGACCGCCCGGTCGATTGTTCTGACATGAAACAGAGCCGGTCGATCGTCCGGTCGACTGCAACAGGCCAAAAACAGTCTCTTTTGAAGAAATGTTTTGAAGATCTTTAAAGTTTTTTCAAATTAACTTTGATCAAAATTTTGTACACTATATTAAATAGAGTTTATAAGTATTAAGATATGTTTATAAAACTATTTTATATAAAAGAGAAATATCTTTCAAAAATCGTGTGCAAAAACTTGTGTGTGGGGAAATATAGAGCTTCAACACTACACTATCCTTTAACAAACTAAAAATAATAAAAACTAAAAAAGAAAGTCCCTGAGCCGAGTTACACCAAGCTAGAGCCTTCTCTCCTATGAAAAACGTCCTCTTGCGCCATTTGCTTTTAAGTGCCATTATCTTTGCAAAATACTTCAAAAAGCCACCATGACTAGTACAAACCTGAAACTCATTCTAAACAACTTATTAGTACCAAATAGCTTCTATGTGTTTTGTTATCATCAAAACTTAAACAAATAGAGAGTGTAACCTTTTGGGCCAACAATCTCCCCTTTTTGATGATGACAAAACATATAGGCTATAACACAAGATATAATAAAAGAGAGGTAAAAACTCCCCCTCAAATTATGCTATATTACACAAGTATAAAACAATCTATTATGAGAGAATTCATACACAAACAAGTCAATGTCATGGAACACAAACCATATCACAAATCAAACATCAAACAAAACATAAATCAAAACATAAACTACATATTTCTCCCCTTTTGTCATACATCAAAAGGGACAAATTTGCAAGAAAACTTTCTTATTCAACAACACAAACATTAAGTTAACCACATATAAAAGAAAATCTTTTATAATCAAGTGGTTTAGTGAAAATATTAGCAAGTTGCAAATCGGAAGAAACATAATCATCTCAATATCACCTTTCTCAAAATGATCTCTAAGAAAGTGATATCTAATCTCAATGTGCTTGGTCTTACTATGTTGATTTGCATTCTTAGCATATGAATAGTACTAGTATTATCACAAAATATTTTTATATGGTCATAATGCAAATCATAATCAAGGAGAGTATGTTTCATCCAAAGGACCTGTGCACAACAAGCCCCCCCGCAACATACTCCACACTCGGCAGTTGAAAGGGCTACCGAATTTTGTTTCTTAGAAGACCATGAAACAAGACAATTACCAAGAAATTGACATGTTCTACTAGTACTCTTCCTATCCACTCTACAACCCGCATAGTCGGCATCCGAAAAACTCGTCGTTGAGAAATCTCCGTTTTCGGATACCATAGACCCATTCCAATAGTGCTCTTAATATAACGAATAATCGTTTTAACCGCAATTAAATGAGATTCTTTGGGACACGATTGGAATCTAGCACAAAGACACACCTAAACATAATATCCGCCCTACTAGCCGTTAAATACTACAAACTACCAATCATGCTTCTATACAGTTTTATATCAACACACTTACCTTGGTCATCCTTATCAAGCTTGGTGGTGGTGGCCATGGGAGTGTTGCAAATTTTTAAGTCTTCAAGTCCAAATTTCTTGATGAGTTCCTTGGAATACTTGGATTGACATATGAATATCCCATCACGCATTTGCTTGATTTGGAGTCCAAGAAAATAGTTCAATTCACCCATTAATGACATCTCAAATTCACGTTGCATGCATTGTTCAAACTCCTTGCAAAGTAACTCATTAGTAGAAACCAAAGATTATATCGTCAACATATATTTGAACTATAAGAATGTCATTATCAACATGTTTAGTAAATAATGTGGTGTCTACTTTGCCTTTAACAAAATCATTTGAAAGAAGAAAACTAGAAAGCCTTCCATCCCAGCTCTTGGAGCTTGTTTTAAACCATATATTTGAACTATAAGAATGTCATTATCAACATGTTTAGTAAATAATGTGGTGTCTACTTTGCCTTTAACAAAATCATTTGAAAGAAGAAAACTAGAAAGCCTTTCATACCAAGCTCTTGGAGCTTGTTTTAAACTATACAATGCTTTATCAAGTTTGAAAATAAATTTTGATGAACATGATCTACAAAATCGGGAGGTTATTTAACATAAACTTCCTCATCAATAAAACTATTCAAAAATGCACTTTTTACATCCATTTGAAAAAGTTTAAAATTTTTAAAAGATGCATAAGCTAGTGTGATCCGTATGGCTTCAAGCCGTGCTACGGGTGCAAAGGTCTCCTCAAAGTCGATTCCTTCAACTTGAGTGTAACCTTGGGCCACTAACCTAGCCTTATTCCTAATAACATTTCCTGACTCATCCATCTTGTTCCTAAGAAACCACTTAGTACCAATTATTGGTCTATCATGGGTCTAGAAATAAGGTGCCAAACTTGGTTGCGCTCAAATTGATTGAGCTCTTCTTGCATAGCTAGCAACCAATATGAATCACCCTTGGCTTCGAGGATGTTTTTGGGTTCAAAATGAGATATGAATGCAAAATTACCACACAATTCATGGAGTTTGGAGCGAGTAGTTACCCCCTTTGATACATCACCTATGATGAGATCTTTGGGATGATTTGTAGCGTATCTCCAATCTTTAGGAAGGGTTGAGAGTTTTCCACTTCATCCTTTTGGACTTCACCAATGGGTTCTTGCTTGTCTTCTTGGATGGGTGAGTCCTTCAAGGATATTTTCTCCATGTTCTCACCTAATGAGTCAATCTCTACAACATTCTCAACAATAGCATTAGTTTCTTCAAATTTAACATGCATAGTTTCTTCAAAAGTATGAGATGATTTATTGAATACTCTATATGCTTTGCTAGTACTAGAATAGCCAACAAAGATTGCTTCATAAGCCTTAGCATCAAGTTTACCCAAATTATCTTTAGTATTCAAAACAAAACACTTGCATCCAAAACTTTAAAGTATGAAACATTTGGTTTTCTTAAATGATAAATTTCAAAAGAGGTTTTGAAAGTATTTTCACACAAATAAATACGGTTTGATATGTAGCATGCGGTGTTTATGGCCTCGGCCCATAAATATTGAGGGAGCCCATATTCACTTATCATAGTCCTAGCCATTTCTTGAAGAGTTCTATTCTTCTTTTCAACTACTCCATCTTGTTGTGGAGTCCTAGGATATGACATTTCATGCTTAATTCTCTTTTCATCACAATAAGTCGTGAAGAGTTGGTTAACAAACTCACCACCTCTATCACTTCTTATCCGTAAAATCGAAAATCCTTTTTATTTTTCAACCCTCTTTCGAAAAATCTTAAAATGCGAAAAAGTTTGATCTTTATGCTCCAAAAAGAAAACCCAAGTGAAACGAGAAAAATCATCAACTAAAACAAAAACATATCTACTTTCATTTAAGCTTTTAGTTTTAGTTGGTCCAAAAAGATCCATGTGATCAATTCTAATGGCCTAGTTGACATGATATCCTTGATTGGTTTGAAAGAAGACTTGGTTTGTTTCCCAAGTTGGCACGCTCCACAAATGCGGTCTTTTTCAAACTTCAAACAAGGAATACCCTTCACCAATTCCTTAAAATTAATTCTAGCAAGGTGATCAAAAGATGCATGTCCTAATCTTCTATGTCATAACCATGAAATCTCATCAAAAGTATTCAAACATTTAGTAGAACAATCCAAATTAAGCATGTCAATAATATAGACATTATTTTCACGAAATCCAGTAAGAATACAATCATTGGTTTTACAATCAAAAATTTTGCAAGAAGATTCATTAAACACAACTTTGAGACCACGATCACATAGTTGACTTATGCTAAGCAAGTTATGTTTAAGCCCATCAACAAGAACAACATTTTCTATTAAAGGAGATGCACCAATCTTAATGTTACCTAAACCGATGATGGTGCCCTTCGAGTCATCTCCGAAGGTGATGGTGCCACCTTCATCGTACCTTGATAGGGTTGTGAAATTGTTGATGTCCCATGTCATATGCCTTGAATAACCACTATCAAGATACCACCGCTCCTTACGTCTTGGAGCCTTGGTGTGTACCTACATCAAATAATTTAGGACTTGATTTTGGTACCCATATTTTCTTGGGTCCTAGAGAGTTAGTGTTTCGAACCCACAAAAGATTATTTGTCCTATTTATATGATCATAGCAAAATTTAACCAAATGGCCATTCCGGCCACAATAAGTACATTTATAAATTCTACCATATTTAAAAGCATAATGAGCATGTGGCTTACGAACATGTGAATTGTGAGCATGAGTAGTTTTAACATGAGTGACATGTGAAGTATTGGCATGATGAACATGTGAATTTTTGGCATGAGTTGTTTTTATCATTTTTAGCATGTGGAGTGTGCATATGCTTCTTTGAAAACATTTCTTCTAATTTATTAGTGTTAAAAGCACATTCTTTTAAAACATTCCCAAAATCATTGATTTTAGTTTTTAATATGGATAATTCATTTTCATCAATTTTTGGATATTTCGCTTTACACGCAACTCTATAAGCATCAAAATCTCTTTTTGTTGAAATAAGATTAGAAGAAAGTTCATCCTTTTCTTTTGAAGAAATAGCAAGTTGATTTTTAAGCATTTCAATTTCCTTTTTCAATTTTGAACACTCTTCCTTTTTATCATCAAAACTTTCTGAAAGTTCAACGAAAGCATGTACTAACATGTCTTTACTTATTTCACTTTCATCATCAAGTTGTTGAGTGGTTACCTTAGGTGTGTTTGCCATGAAACACACGTTTGCAGTGTCGACTTCATCTTCGGATTCACTTTCCGAATCCCAAGTTGCTTTGTATACCTTCTTTTCAATCGGCCTCTTTTGCTTCAAGGAGGAGGTTATCTTTTCTTGAAATCTGGACAATCAGCCATGATGTGTTCGGGTTTCTGACTGTTGTAGCATGTGATCCTTTTCTCCTCCTTTCCTTCCCATCGTCTTCTATAGTTGAGCGTATTCTTGCGGTATATTCTCTTTACATTTCTTACAAAGAGAGATAGCTCCTCATCATCTTCTTCATCTTCTTCATCATCGTATTTGGAGGAGGAAGACTTAAAAGCTATTGACTTTTTCTTTTGAGGTACCGCATCTTCTCTAGCCTTCTTCTCCATCTCATGAGTCTTAAGATTTCCGATAAGACTTATGAGCTCCATCTCATCTTTGTCATTCAACTCCTTTAAGGTGGTAGCTTTGATTTCCCATGACGAAGGAAGAGCACGAATCATCTTACGCACCTTTTGGTCGTTGCTTATTTCATCACCTAGAGAAGAAAGAGCATTAGTAATCTTAGTAAACTTGGTAATCATATCATCAATAGATTCATCTTCTAACATTCTAAAACTTTCATATTGGGAACGCAAGAGATCTATTTTAGCTCTCTTGACTTGTGATGTTGCCTCATGAGTGACCAATAAGTGTTGCCAAATCTCATAGGCGGATTTGCAATGGATAACCCGTGTTAGATCATCCTCATTGAAAGCTAAAAGTAGGGAATTTTGAGCCTTTGAATTAGCATCAAATTCCTTGAAGGTGAGTGCGGACCAAGTGTCCTCCTCACTTTCGGGTCTACATAAGGCTTGGTCAAGGACTTAGCAACTAGACTACCTAGAGATTGTAGAAAAATAATCATCCTAACTTTCCATATGGGAAAGTTGAGTCCATCAAATTTAGGAGGGGTCTTAATGTTATCGGCCATCTTTACTAGTGTATGAATGAAAATAGTGATTAGCAAATTTTAGGATCTCTCTAAGGATGTGAAGCCAAAAACTAGAGTCCTAGCTCTGATACCAATTGAAATCACCTAGAGGGGGGTGAATAGGTGATAATGCTAATCAATGCACAAATTTAAAATGTTATGATGGAACGATCACCCAAAACAAGACTAGAAGCCGAATATCCCGTGAAGGGCTCTGAACTCCTTCCTGATTCCTCTAGATAAGAGTTTGAGGTGCGCAATGTAATCTTGTTGTATGAGTATTGATCGACAATATAGCAATGAATATAAAGCAAGTAAATAAAGCAAATAAACCATCGCAAACACTGAGATTTGTTTCGAGGTTCGAGCACCCAGCTCTACGTCCCCGCCTTCACCCAAGGATTTCCAACCACTATAACTTTCATAAAGAATTACAACCACAAGGGAGTACCCAACTCCTCAATCACACTCCTCTAGTCCAGAGGTAGTGGAGCCACAAATACAAGAATATCTTTGTGATCAAAAGACCACAAACCCTCTTTTGAAAAACTTTTCCCTTACAAAAACCCTAGAGAATAATGTGTAGGATTGAAGCTCAAGTTTTGTAAGTGAAAAAGAAAATGAAATTGAAGAGAGTTTTGAACCAAAAACTTTAGTAAAAAGAGAGAATTTTGAGCACAAAAACTGAGAGCAAAAATTTCTTTTGAAAGCCTTTAAACTTGATTTCTTTTGCAAAGGATTGTTGTATTCACCTCAACCCTAATCATCCCTATTTATAGGATAAAGGTAGGGATTAAAGAGTAAACTGTTATAATGAAAATTAGGAAAGATTAGACCCAAATCCAACCCTCAAATCATTTAGAGAAGAAAACCACGTTTTAAAACGTGTTTAATAAACTATCCGTTAGGGCTGAAATCAAACTCACGGTCGACCGGTCGGTCGACCAGTTTTTCAAAAATTATGACCGTTCCAGACCACGGTCGACCGCCCGGTCGACTGTAACAAATAGAAACATGGGTGCTTTCAGTCGGCCGAAAGTCGGTCGACCGATATGGGGTCCGGTCGACCGCCCGGTCGACCGGGAAACGTGCACACATGCGCATCCAAACGGTCAGAAGTACGGTCGATCGCCCGGTCAACCGTTCTGACCTGAAACAGAGCCGGTCGACCGTCCGGTCTACCGCAACAGGCCAAAAATAGTCTCTTCTGAAGAAATGGTTTTGAAGATCTTTAAAGTTTTTCAAATTAACTTTGATCAAAATTTTATACACTATATTAAATAGAGTTTATAAGTATTAAGATATGTTTATAAAACTATTTTATATAAAAGAGAAATATCTTTCAAAAATCGTGTGCAAAAACTTGTGTGCGGGGAAATATAGAGCTTCAACACTAATTACTATCCTTTAACAAACTAAAAATAATAAAAACTGAAAAAGAAAGTCCCTGAGCCGAGTTACACCAAGCTAGAGCCTTCTCTCCTATGAAAAACGTCCTCTTGCGCCATTTGCCTTTAAGTGCCATTATCTTTGCAAAATACTTCAAAAAGCCATCATGACTAGTACAAACCTGAAACTCATTCTAAACAACTTATTAGTACCAAATAGCTTCTATGTGTTTTGTTATCATCAAAACTTAAACAAATAGAGAGTGTAACCTTTTGGGCCAACAGTTTGCTCGAGTCCTTAAAGTCTTTGGGGTGTTATCTCACCCAGTGCCCTACAACCATCTAGTTTGGAGTTACCGATTAAAGGCTTGTTAAATAGGCGAATTAGAAAGCCTAATAGAACTAAGGGATATTACAGCCAAAGTATGTAAAATAAGGCATAAGAGAGTGAGAGTTGAAAAATCCGGAGTTAAATATTCACGGTCATGAAGGTGCATATGACTTTGGGTAAATAATAGACTAGATGAGAAATACATTTTGACTTTTATCTTGAATGATAACAAATTTTTGAATAGAGTCTAAGTTTAGGAATAAATAATTTGGTATTTCTATAACTTATAAATTACTTGAATTTTTCCAAAAATTCTTCAAATATTATCTCTCTTTCAAAATGTGATTTCAAAATATTAACACTTTGTTTCCCTTTCTTATGGATTTTGTGGATGTAATTCACTGAAAATCCTCACGAGACAAAGCTCATCCTCTAGGGGTAACCTAGAGGTTTAAAGGTTTATTACATATGCTCAGTGCAGTCGCGACTTGCGAAAGTGGTCTAATAAATTCTTCCGTTTAGTTTTCTTCTTTTGCTCGAGGACGAGCAAAAGATAGGTATCAGGGTATGGTTGCACACATTTATTGCATTACTTATTATTACATTCCTACATTTATCTTGTAATAAACTCTGCAATTAACTTGTCTTAATGTCTAAATTATGTTGGGTGATTATTAATGTAGGGAGAGAAGATAATACCAAATAAATATCGGCTAAATTAAATTTATATGGATCTATTTGGTTAGCTGAAGATCATCACAAATCTAGTCCAACTAAATTAGATTTAGTTGGATTTATTTTTTCTCCAACTTTATCTCCAACTTTATCTCCAACCTTATCAGAAGTTCTTTTCTGTTGGGAAAGAGATTTTGTCCCACATCTCCACACGCACTCTCCACTTTATCTTCTTCTGTAAATACCACCAAATGCAGAAGGCAAAGGAAAGCAGAGAGTTTAGACTAGGTTTTACTTTTAGTGTAACTTAGGTTTTTCTTTTATTTTTAATGTATTTTTTCTATTTATTTTTAAGCTTAGATTAGAGAAGAGATTCATAAGAAAAAGTGAGGGAGGGATTTTAAGAGTGACATTTGATGTAACTTGGTCCTTTTTCTTATAGTTTTTCAATTTAATCGTAGCTTGGTTTTTATGTTTTCTTTAGTATTTTTTATCTTATGCTTAATCTCAATCCATATGCTTTTGATAGCCTCAAACATCCTCGCGTTTGCTAGAACCACTGATGGCTTATGTTGATGGATCTTCACTTCTAAATAGGTAAGTTCTGTATCAATTCATACTAACTTTTCATAATTTTAATGATCTAATATAGGCAGTTTGAAATGAGGATAATGTTAGGATTTTGTCTTATTTTTCAAGAAGAGATGATGCTCCAAGAAAATTCAATTGAGTTAGAGAAGACGATGGCTTGAAGTAGAAGAAGCAAATTAAGATGAAGCAGTTTTTTTTAGGCGATTGTGAGTTTTCTTTTTCAGGAAGAGTATGAATATGATTTAATTTCTATTCAATGAATGTTTGTTTTTAAAGATTAAAAGTTTAGAATCCTTCTAAATCAAGGAGATCAATTCCAAAAATGATACATCAAGATTCTTCAACCATCCAAAGGCCAAGATCATCTCATAGTCCAAATAGGAGTTGTATTATAAAATCTTATAAATAAAGGTTGTATCAAGCATTGTAATTGCCTCAAATCAAAACAAGTCTCAAGGAGTTACTACAACAAAGAATCTCAAGCAAAAGAGACCAGAGGAAACTAAGAAAGAAAGGAGCAAGTTGAAGGTGCATAGAGAGAATATAATACTCTTGTAATCTAAGTCTAGATTCAAGTTGAAGGTGAATACTCTTGTTGTATCAAGAGGAAGGTTGGTTGTAACCAAGCATTGTAATTGCCTCAACCAAACAAATCTCAAGGAGTTTCTACAATAGAGAATCTCAAGAAAAGGAGACCAGAGGAAGTCAAGAAAGAGATGAGCAAGTTGAAGGTGTATAGAGAGAAGGTAATACTATTGTAATCTAGGACTAGATTCAAGTGAAAGGTGGATACTCTTATTGCATCAAGAGGAAGGTTAGATCTCTTTGTACCAAGTCTATTAATAAAGCTCTTTCAAGTTCTCTCCCCGTGGACGTAGTCCAAGTTTGGATCAAACCATGTTAAATCCTTATATTCTTTCTTTATTACACTTTTGTCTAGGTATTGCTAGTTTGCTTTGCATCAAGCTTTTTTTTTGCAAGTACTGTTCATATTACCAAGTTTTGCTAAAGTTGATCCTGGGAGTCACAACAATTGATATTTGAGCATATCAATTTCGTAACAATTGGTATCAGAGCTAAAGGTTGACGAAGGGTGATATATCAAAGATAGAAAGTTCTATGAGAAAGTTCGAGGTTGAGAAGTTCAATGGAAAAGGAAACTTCGGCTTATGACAAAAGGGGGTGAAGGCGTTGCTGGTGTAATAAGGTATTCACAAGACCTTGCAGGGTAAGTCAGCAAAACCTGCAGGTAATCAAATGAGAATTGGGAGGAGATGGCTCTAAAGGCGGCAAGCACGATGCAACTATGTCTCGTAGACGAGGTTATGTACAACATGATGGATGAAAAAACGGCTACGAGATTGTGGTCAAGATTAGAAACATTGAATATGACAAAAAGTCTCTCTAACAAGCTATATCTCAAGAAACAACTATATGGGCTACGCATGAAGGAAGGGATAGTAGTGTTGGATCGTCTAAACTTCTTCAACAAGGTCATTAGCGAGCTTCTAACTGTTGATGTCAAGATCAATGAGGAGGACAAGGTGTTGATACTTCTCAGTTCTCTTCCAGAGTCATAGGATTATATCATCACCGCCATGCTCTACGATAAGGAAACTCTCATCTTGGAGGAAGTCATGTTAACTCTCTTATCTAATGAGATTAGGAGAAGGGCAAATCAAGAAGAGCAGATAGAATCGGTTTGGTGGTCACGGAAGGAAAGGAAGAGGAGAAGGAAGAAAATGTCCAAGCTCATCAAAGGCGTGTCACTCTTATCACAGGGAAGATCATTGGAAGTATGACTGCAAGTATCGACAAGAGTGGCTGAAGAAGAAGGGGCAAGCTGCGGAGGTAGACGGAGCAAGTGGTGTAGAGAACACCGAAATATTAATGGCTTCTTATGAAGACAACACTTCTCAAAGTAAAGGCTGGATATTTTATGCAGGTAGTATGGTTCATGTATGTTCCCAGAAAGAGCTATTCAATAACCCTTAGTTATAAATGAGGAAGGGATTGTCAAGATGGTGAATAGCTCGGCTTGCGAGGTCATCAGTACTGGACAGTCAAGGTTACACGAAGAGATGGAATAGTGCATGCTCTGGAGGCGGTCCGGTATGTCCGAGAGGCACGGTATAATCTAATATCCATAAGGGTGCTCGACGAAGAAGGATGCCGGATCCAAGTGCAACAAGGCATCATCACAGTCAGCTAAGGAGACAGGGCAATCTTAGAAGGAGAGAAGTATGAAGGGTTATACAAGCTGAAGAAAGAAAACTCATTTCGAGGTGGAGTTTCAAGGATAAGCTTGGCAGGGAGTTCATCGCGAGGTGGAGCTTCAAGGAAGACTGCAACGGGACGTGAACCAGGTCAAAGTGTTGTGGCAAAGAGAAAGGGTGCACTCAGGCAAGGCTGAGATGGCCCAAGCCATGGCAGTAAATCAGCCAAAGGCCCCAGGGAGAGGTGGCAAGAGTTAAAAGCTTCACCTTACAGTTACAACAAAGGAAAAGAATCAAGGTATTAATCTGAAATCTCAAGTTGTTTTACTAAAGGTTCGAAAAACAAGTCAAGGTGGAGATTGTTAGGATTTTGCCTTGTTTCTCAAGAAGAGATGATGGTCTAAGAAAATCTAATTGAGTTGGAGAACACAATGGCTTGAAGCAAAAGAAACAAATTAAGATGAAACAGTTTTCTTTCAGGCGATTGTGAGTTTTCCTTTCAGGAGGAGTGTGAATAGAATTTAATTCCTTTTCAATGAAGGTTTGTTTCTAAAGATTAAAAGGTTTAGAATCCTTCTAGATGAAGGAGATCAATTTCTAAAAGGATTGATCAAGATTCTTCAATCATCTAAAGGTCAAGATCATCTTATAGTCCAAATAGGAGTTGTATTGTAAAATTCTTTAAATAAAGGTTGTAACCAAGTATTGTAATTGCCTCAAACCAAAACAAGTCTCAAGAAGTTTCTACAACAGAAATTCTCAAGTAAAGGAGATCAGAGGAAGCTAAGAAAAATAGGAGCAAGTAGAAGGTGCATAAGGAGAAGGTAATACTCTTGTAATCTAGGGCTAGATTAAGTGGAAGGTGAATATTCTTATTGCATCAAGAGGAAGGTTGTTTGTAACTAAGCATTGTAATTATCTCAACCAAACAAGTCTCAAGGAGTTTTCACAACAGAGAATCTCAAGAAAAGGAGATGGGAAGAAGCCAAGAAAGAGAGGAGTAAGTTGAAGGTGCATAGAGAGAAGGTAATACTCTTGTAATCTAGGGCTAGATTTAAATGGAAGGTAAATTCTCTTGTTACATCAAGAACAATGTTAGATCTCTTTGTACCAAGTCTATTAATAAATCTATCTCATGTTCTCTCCCCGTGGACGTAGGCCAAGTTTGAGCCGAACCATGTTAAATCCTTGTGTTCTTTCTTTATTACTCTTTTATCTAGGTATTGCTAGTTTGCTTTACTTCAAACTTTCCTTTTCAAAAATACTGTTCATATTGCCAAGTTCCGCTAACGTCAATTCTGAGTCACAACAATTGGTATCAGAGCATATCGATTTCACAACAGATAATCTTATATTCTTTGCGGTGAACGCCTTCAAGCCAAGGTAAGTCGTTACTAAAAATCCAAGGTGTATCAACCATAAGAGGTTAGTATACTTTTACCTTTTTTTCTTTCTTTTTTTCTTAGTTTAAAAACACATTCTTAGTTCATTTAATGTTTTCTCATTTAACTTAGTTTTTCTTCTTACTTAAAACCAATACCATCTCCTTCGTTATTTCTTGGGATTTTTCTTAACTTAACATAGTTCTTTTTCTTTTCTTTTATTTCAAAAACTCAAAAGAAACTATTTTTAACTAGATTTTAATAAACTTAAAAATAATATTTAAAAGCTTTTATCGAAGTCTCTCCTTGTAGATCACGACTCGCATAGCCACTTGCTATAGCGGTAGTATTGAGGAATCTAGTACATTTTTAATTTTCATTTCTAAACTTTACTTTTCTGTGTATGTTTTGACTCAATCACTTAACACATATACATGAGGGTATTTTTGCCCTTCATATATACGTTGAAGTAATATCTGTCTACCCGCAGGATCGTGGCGATATAGGATGATGTCCGAGCCTAGGTTTTAACCTTCAATACAACCAATCGACAAATTAATGTGACATTAATTTGTAACTGGGTTACACAAATCATTACTATACATTCCATTCACAAGCATGATGTTATCCATTACTTCTTTGGTATCCATTCCTTGAATCCTAAGCCTCCTCTCTTTTCACTTTCTAGGCCCTTCCCGTTCTCTTTTTTGACTGGCTCAAGTCATGTAACGACGAGGGATTCATAACGGACCGGGCACTTCCTAAAATGGTCCTAGTAGGGAGAATGCCAACATGATGAGAATACTCTTGGGCATGATAGGGAATCAACGATAGCAACATAGCTTCTTCGACGAGGGTTGTTAGTTGTACCCCGAGAGCAGAGGCCTTGGAATATTTTATACTTCCAGAGCGACCAACTGTATTTATTAGTACCGAGAAGTCGTTGGATGCATAGAAATGGGTGATAGATACGACAGATATCATGAGGGCAGCTCGGATCCCCGATGAAACCAGGTGAAAGTAGCTAAGAAACTACTAAAAATGTGGCCAAGACCTAGTGGCTAGCTGAGAAGGCGAGAGTGGAAAATCCCATCACTAGGGACCAGTTCTCAAAAATCTTTTAGGATAGGTTCTTCCCTACAACAACATAGAAGGAGATGGAAGAACATATCATTAGGCTGCAACAATAAAATCGATCTTTAGATGAGTACACTGTGGAACTTTTATGACTCTACGGTTCGCGCCATACATGATGACCACTGAGGAGAAAAAGGCCAGCAGGTTCCAACAGGGCCTGAAAATGAATATTCAGATGCTCATAATGCCCCAGCAGCTGAAGACATACTCCCAGGTCCTTGCTGTAGCCTCGTAAAGTAGAGTGGGGACAAGAGAAGCAGGAGCCAAAATTTAGAACAAGATTATTGAAATGGCCCTTTCCATAGATGAACCGAGAGAATCCAGTCAGGGCCATCGGTGCCCCGTTAGCCAAGCTGCCACTCCAGCTTCTCCCTCAGTAAATAGTATGCGGGTACTGCCAGAACCCGAACACACCAGGAACACCTGCCAAATGGCTAACGGACTAACCTGCCGAATGGCTAACGTACTATGTCTGGCATGTCGATTCGGCAATCACTCGATAGGTGATTGTCTTTTCAAGAGGACATGGAATGCCGCTCCAGCACCAACAACACTTCTAGCACGAGCAGCACACCCAACACTTGCGGCACCGCCAATGAAAAGGAGCCAAGGGCCTACAGGCAAAGGAGCCCCACTCCCCCCCAGTGTCAAGCATTTAGCCAAGCTCAGAGAGGAGCAAAGACCAGAATAGTACGCGAAGGAGGTCAAGCCTATAACCATACCACCAACGAAGCTGAAGCTTCCGAATAAGTAGTGGCAGGTAAGATATTGCTCCACTCTGACCCGTTTTGGCCCTCTTCGACTCTGGTGCATCGTATTGCTTTATATTAAGTAAATCTCTTGCATTGCATTGCATACCCCTTGTGTGTATGGATGACCAATGGGAAATTCGTAAAGAGTAGAGTTGTGACAGGAAGTTGGAAGCAAATTTCTTGTATTAGAAACTGGAGGATATGATGTGATCCTAGGAATGAGTTGGCTCAATAAGTGCCAAACAGTGATCGACTGTTGGAACAAGAAAGTAACCTTCAGAATCCCACACCAGTCAGAATTTCAATTCAAAGGAGAGTACAAGTCCTCCGAGAGGAAGAGACAAACAGATCGTGCCACTGGAAAAGTCAAGGCAACGAGGATACCTGTGTGGGATAAGTTTTCGGATGTGTTTGAGAAGATATAAGGACTTCCACCCGACAAAGCTGTGGAGTTTTCCAATGATTTTATTCTCGGAACAACCCCCATATCCAAAGCACCATAACGGGTGGCACCTATAGAATTGGCAATATTGAAGAAACAATTGCAAATATGAAAGATGTGGCAAGAGATTGTGTATCGACTATAAGGAATTGAATAAGGTGACTGTTAAGAACAAGCACCCTTTGCTGAGGATCGATGATTTCTTTGATCAACTCCACAGAGCCCAAGTAATTTCGAAATTAGATTTACTGTCTGGATACCATAAGTTGAAAGTAAGGAAGGAAGACATCTGAAAGATAGCTTTTAGGACTCATTATGGTCATTAAGAGTTTCTGGCTATGCCATTTGGAGTGACTGACGGCTCAGCTTATAGATCTCATGAACCATGTCTTTTCACCCTACCTGGACAAATTTGTGGTAGGCTTCATCGACAACATTCTGGTTTACTCTAAGAATGAAAAAGAGCATACCGAACACATGAGAGTAGTATTACAGATACTACGACAGGAGCAACTCCATGCCAAACTAAGCAAGTGTGAGTTCTGGCTGGAGAGTATATCATTCTTGGGCCACATTGTTTTGAAGGAAGGAATCTGAGTGCCCCCAGTAAGATTCAAATTCAGATAGTGAAGAATTGGCCAGCGCCAAAGTCAGTAACTGAAATCAAGAGCTTCATTGGATTAGCCGGATATTACCGAAAGTTCGTGCAAGACTTTTCTAAAATTGTGGCCCCATTGATCAAGCACATCAGAAATGGAGAAACGCATATATGGACTGAGGAGTGTGCATTTGCATTTGAGAAACTGAAGGACAAGTTGATCACAGCCCCGATTTTGAAGAAACCCTCAGGGACAGGTGGGATTGTCATATACGGTGACACATCCGAGAAGGGCCTAGGATATATGTTGATGCAACATGGGCATGTGATAGCTTACGCATCCAGACAGTTGATACCACATAAGAGGAATTACACAACACATGATCTGAAACTGGGAGCGATGATCTTCGCGTTGAAGATATGGAGGAATTACTTGCTGGCAGACCAAGTGCAAATATACACTGATCACAAAATCTTAAAGTACATCTTCACCCAGAAATAATTAAACATGAGGCAAAGAAGAAGGCTTGAATTGATGGCCGATTATGACATAGACTTACAGAATTATCTCGGCAAGGTCAATGTGGTGTCCGACGCCTTGAGCAGGAAACCTGAAGCCAACATGTCAGTGCAACTCATACAACAAAAGGATTTACTCGAGAAGATGAGATGATTGGATTTATTAGTGATTCAACGGACCAGTACAATAGACCAACTAATGGCATAACAGGTCCAGCCAACCATGATAGAAGAAATTAGAGAAGCTCAGAAAATAGATTACAGATTACAGAAATTCAGAGAACAAGTGGAAGCTGGATTGGGGTCAGATGTCCGCATTCATACAGACGGTGCACTCTATTTCGGTAATAGGATTTGTGTAACTCAAGGGAAGATTCAATAGAAGGTCTTAGCACAAGCTCATAGTTCAGCTTATTCTATACCCCAAGAGGGATGAAGATGTATCAAGATATGAAGCAACACTTTTAGTGAAATGCGATGAAGAGAGACATCGCACAATACATGGCAAGATGTTTAGTGTGTGATTGAGTTTTTACCTGCACACAAAATATAGAATATTAGATTTAAGAATTAGAGATGTGCAAGGTGCTCAATTCTATCCGCTGTAGCAATGGCTATGCGGGTCGTGATCCTCAGGGAGGGACTAGCGATGGAAGCGTTTAAGTAAGTTCTCTAAAAATTTCTTCTTTTAGTTATTAAAAGGAAAATAAGAAAATAGTAGTTAAAGTTAGGTTAGGAAGAAAGCGGTAGGTTAAGAAGATGGAGAAATAGAAGCGGTATTTACAATGAGTTGGAAAACAAAGAGTTGGAAGATGGTGATTTAATCTACAAAAATAAAAGAAAACTATAACACATACCTACTTCTTCAGCCTTGTTTACCTTTGATCCATTTGCAACGACTTACCTTGTCTCTGAAGGCATTCAAGCATGGCGTATAGGATCTGTTCATCACCATAGACCATCAAGGGTACTTCTTTGGCTAGCAGTCTCGAAGCGATCAAATCTCATGGTTTGCAAGACATCAGAGAAAAACAATAAAAGAAAACAAGAATAGAAAAATAATAGAATAAAACAAGAATAACAAAAACGAACCTTGAGTAGATTTTATTAACAATGGAAGAAAAGTTGACTTACACCGATGTCACCTCAGTACAAGCATGAACTCCTTCCTCCATGAAAGCATCCTCTACTCTCAGTTACATAAAAATAAAAATTACAAAAAAGAAAAATAAAAACCTAAACTACAAACTAGCCTAAAAACCCAAGATTTAGCTCTGTAGTTTGCTGCACTTTTGAGATCTGCCCGTCCTCTGTTGCTATGCAGGGGTATTTATAGGAGAAAACCAGGGGATAAGAAGCGTATGAAGATAAGAGGAGCAAAATATCTCTGAATTTGAATTCTTCTTTTATCTCCAAACTTGTTTTGACTTATCCATAGAATTTCAATTCTGTCCTGCAACTTGTTATCATGTTGATCATCGAATATGGCTTATCTTCTGACTGAATTGGAAAGTTTGATCAACATAAGAGTTGTAGGCCTTCAAATCTTCTTTCTGGAGCATCTTGAATCGTTGGATTTTCATATCTGTAGCAAAAGTTATGATCTGAATACTAAAATGTGTACAGTCTGAATCCGAATTTTTTGAAATTTATCTTTGCACTCTTCTCCTTTTATCTTTAGCCTTTTTCTGCAAGCAATTAGGGTTGAGTAGAAGTACATCCCTTTCCTCTTCTTTTAGCAATTAGGAGTTCTTTCTTATCCTTCCTTTTCCTCCCTTAGATTTTAAATAAAGAATTTAAAAATATAAGTTTAGATTAGGTTAGATAATAAGAAACTTCTAAATTACTACAATTTTTTGCACATGGGCTTGCACATGGGCTTTTTGGGCTTCTTTTAAGGCTTTATTCTTTTATTTTTATTTCTCAAGGCCTGCACACAATAAATAATAAAATATTAGTAAATGTGCAGAATTATAGGAATAAATATGAAAATGTGATAGTAAATGTATTGAAAAATATGCACTTTTTACTACCTATCACACCCCACACTTATCTTTTTACTCGTCCTCGAGTAAAAATTAAAAAAAAGAAAAATTAATCTATCCTAACTCACTTTCGTAGGAATCACGATTGCACTTAGCACGTGCAACAAGCCGTTAAACCCCTAGGTTACCCTAGAGGATGAGTGTTGTCTCGTGAGGGTTTTCAGCGGATTACACCCACAAAATCCATAAAAAGGAAAATATTCGAAATATATTTGAAGAGACTAAGTAGTCTATAAGTTTTAAGATTATCATTTTTATTCATTCTTAAACTTAGTCTTCATAAAGTAAATTGTTATCCATTTTAGGTAAGGATCAAAATTGAATTTTTGTATAGTCTTTTTCGTTACCAAAAATCATATGCATCCTTATGAATTTTTACTAGGAATTCCTTAACTTGGACTCTCATGCCTTTTTATTATTATTATTATTATTTTTTTCTCTTTTTTCTTTAATATGTATAACTCATCTAATTTTCTTTCGTGTAAGCATGAAGGCTTCTTGAGGCCCTCATACCTAACTAATTGACTATTAGATGTGTTAGTACATATATAAGTAATTTTTTTTCTTAGTTTCCTTAGGCTTTCTAATCCACCCATGTAGCGAACTTAAAGTCGGTGGCTCCCAAACCGGTCGGCTTTAGGGCACCAGGTGAGAAAACACCCCGCGGACTTAAGGATTCGAGTGAACTAGGCCACAAAACTAAGGGCTTTATTTCATAAAATCACCTTTAGGCGTGAATACTTATGCTTCTTGAGGCACATGTATCCAGCTTAATCAGTGAATTTCTCTTTTTTTTTATTATTTATTATAGGGCACAAGAGTCTTTGTCTTAGAATCCTAGATATGTAAATGTATTAGGTATGCACATTTCATTAAGGTAAAAATTAAGACTAATTAATTATTCAATTTTCCTCTTATACCTAAAAATTCAACAATTTATTTATTTTGACCAAGTTTTTAGAAATCCTAATCATGATTTTCCTAATTCTTAAGATTAACTTAGATTTCTTTCAAAAGATAAGTCAAAATATTGTCCTTTTCATTTTTTTTAATATTTTCTACCTATGTTAGTATGTTAGTAAAGCCTCCCTCCACACTTATCTCATGCATTGTCCTCAATGTATGAATGTATGCATGTATGCATGAAAAAGAAGAAGGGAAGGCAGATGTTACCTCAAGGTGGTGGTTCCGGTGGTGGTCTAATTGGGCCAAGCGTTGCTACCCAATTAAGATAATGTAGTATTTCACGGAGGAACCCACCAAAAATTTCTCTTGTATAACCCACTAAAATGTATGTATTATCATTTTTTAATAATTCCACCCCATCAAATTTCCAAATTTCATAATTATTTTCAGAGTTAATTGTGTCAACCTCCTTGTCCCAAAATGGAGTGTGAAAAGATGGAATAATTGACTTGGATGTCATAAGTACGGGAACGAATACCGACTCAGGAAAGAAACTTAAATCAAGTAAGGGTTCAGGAAGTGGGTCCTGATTGTAGTGAAAAATGCATTTTTATCATAACATTTACCATCACATTTTCATATTTATTCATTTAATTCTGCACATTTATTAATATTTTGTGATTTATTGTGTGCAGGCCTCGAGTTCTTATTTTTATAAGAAATAAAGCCTAATGAAGCCCAAAAGCCCATATTTGAAGCCCAAGAGTCAAAATGCAAATATCAATTGTCAAAGTGCAATTATGCAAGGGCTAAAGTTGCAATTATTAAAGATGAGGGAAGGATAGAATTCTACCCAACCCTAAACTCTTGCAGGATGAGGATAAAAGCCAAAGAGAGTGCAAAGATAAAAATTCAAAGAATTCGGATTCAGACTGTACACGTTTTAGTGTTTAAATCATAACTTTTGCTACAGTTATGCAAATCCGATGATTCAAGATGCTCCAGAAAGAAGACTTGAAGACCTATAACTCTTATGTTGATCAAACTTTCCAATTCAATCCGTAGATAAGCTGATTTCGGCGATCAACATGATAAGAAGTTGCAGGACAGATTTGAATTTCTGGAGATAAGATCTTTTTGGGAGAGTTGTACTAGGACTCTACATCTTCCAACACCTATAAATATCCCTGCAGATGCAACACAGAGAGTACACAGTCCAGAGAAGAGCCAAGGGCCAAAGTTAGGGTTTTTAGGTTTTCTTTCCACCTCTGTATATTTTTTATTTTCTTTTTGTAAAAGCTGAGAGGAGATGATCTATTCATGGAGGAAGGGATCTGCTTGTACTGATGGTGACAGTCGGTGTAAGTGTTATTTTTCCACCATTGTTTAATAATCAAATCAAGACTTGTTTTATTTTATTCTTGTATTATTCTAGTTTCTTTTATTCTTATTTTAATCTTGTATCTACTTTCTTCTATTTGTTCTCTAATGTCTTGCCCACCATGAGATCCAACTGCTTCGAGAATACCTAGCCGAAGAAGGAACCTTGACGGCCCAATGGCGATGAACAGGTCTTCATAGCTTGTTTTTCATTTCGTAGAGTAGATTAAGAAGGCGGACGATCGCATAAGCCGTGCTTGTACACCTTCCAAGAAAAGGGAAATCATAGCAACGGTTCAAACGGCAAGCAGACTAAGAGATAAGTTTTCTTTCTTTTTTTTTCTTTTCTTTTTTATAGATTAAATCCATCTCTCTCCAATATTCTTTTCCACAACTCATTGTAAATACCACAACTCATTGTAAATACCATCGTAACTAACAAAATAACTAAAAAAAGATAAATTTTTAGAGAAACTTGCTTAACGCTTCTATCGCAGTCCCTCCTTGAGGATCACGACCCGCATAGCCCTGCTACTGCGGATTAGAACTGAGAATTGCACATCTATTTCTAAAACTAAAATACCATCTTTTGTGTGCAGGAAATCTCAGTCAACAAATTGGCGCCGTTGCCGGGGAGGGACGGTAAGTTTATCTCTAAAACAAAATTTTAATTTTTAACTAATTCTTTATTCTTTTCTGTTTGCAGGTTTGGAGAACAGGAAACAGAAACATAGCAGCAGCAGTGGACATATTGCTATTCTGTGCCTCTGCCCTCGAAGGCAGAGCACCAGAACCCACTGTTTTGCCGCGGATCCGCGGCCAGAGCCGCGGAAACGCGGCAACAGTGGTGAATTACTGATCCAAATTTTTGCAGGGTGCTTCAAGTTAAAAATTCTGCTTTCTGCTCTGTTCTGATTTGTTCTGTGATATACCTGTAAATTGCTAATAATTCAACAGTAAATTATTGGTTGTTAAAAATAAAATTTGATTAGACATTTGCATATTAGGCACGTGTCTTTTCAATTATTTTTATTTACTGTTGAAGAGTGCTGGAGGAGCAAGGTACGTATGCATTGCATGTAGAATAGGACTCATCTCTTGGTTGATTTTCTGCTTTGAGTGATTCTTATCTATTTATCTTGTACACTTGCACTAATTCATCTTAAGGACATAACCCATTAACAAGATAAGGTGGGGATTTCATCACCCTTCCTTAGCCCAAAAATCATATCCCAAGCACTCACTAACCCAAGCCTAACTAAAAAAGAGTAGACGTTGGCCCTAGGGACATCTCGGACTCAATTAGGAGATTATCCTAAGGGGGAACGGTGTTGGAAGTTGACTCCTGTCAAATCAGTGTCTAGGAAGGGGATTGAGGGCCGAAAGCCCGAAGTGTGGTGGTTATTTAATTAAGGAACGTCTTTGACGGAAAACCTCCCACCACTCTTGCCCTGACCTGGCTGATTAACTTGTGGTCAAAGTCTGCACCCAACCTCCTGTGGACGGTCTAACCAGTTAGGAGTCGTCTAGGTCATAGGTCTACCCTAACTTAGGTTAGAATTTTTCTTTTTTGTTTGTTTATTTGTTTGTTGTGTTTGTGTTGGTGTGATATGGCATATAAGAATAATTCCAATTTTAATCCATATTACACCCCTAACTATTATTCGGATATTACCAACCCGGCATACCCTAACTTTGACCAATCTAGTGTGCCGGAATGGTCTTATCCGAATGAGTATAACCCACACCCCCCATCTTATGACTATAATTTCCATAATAATTTCAACTCGTCACAGAGTTCATGGGGTTTCGAGTCCCCCGAGTCTAATTCTCAACCAAATTGTCCTCCATATCCATCTAGTCCACATTCTTCCCAAGATTCATACTCAGATCCACCCATTCAGAATAGAAAACCATCTATCGGGGAAATGATGAGTATGCACGAGTCCAAGCAACAACCACCATCAATCTTAGACATGATGATGCGTGAGTCCACCGATTCACAACTTCATCACGATCTCACTTCCTCTTTCCAAATCCAATTCCAAAAGAGGCTTGAAGCCATGACTCAGGCTAGATTAGCTCGCGAGCATGATTTAGATATGATGGTTCAATCTTTGCGTTCTTACAGTTCGGCAAATTCTGATATCGCTGACCACTCTCTTAGAGCCGACGAACCAAGTTGCTTTGGACAACAAGATTCTATTTCAGTACCATCATGTGAACTTGCCGAAACTTCAAAATCTGATAACTTGGCAAGTTTTCCTTTCATGAATTAGAACTTGAACATGAATATGATCATGATCCCCAACTTGATGATTCAGTTTTATTTCCTGATTCAATAATGACTCCAGTGTCTCCACCTGATTTCACTTTTCCCGAGTCAACATTGGATCCTATTCCAATTCATCATGAAATTGAATCACCCATTTTAGAAGATCATATTAAACTTGACCTAGATTCTCACAATCTCTTTACTTCTGAAACTGATTGTACAAATCTGACGGAAGATGTTGACCTTAGTTTTGAAGAATTGTATGGTGATGAGCTAGAATTCCTTAATATTGGAAGTAAAGAGATATCACCCATATTAGGTCACATTCCATTGTGGGAAGAAGATTGTGGACTTGAGTTTCAATTTCTTGACTTGGACTCAATTCTTGAACCTAGCCCGACTCCTGAGCCCTTATTTGATTTGAGCATCTTCCTTGAGTCGGTATTCGTTCCCGTACCTATAATGTCCAAGTCGATAATTCCATCTTTCCATACTCCATTTTGGGACAAGGCGGTTGACACAATTGACTCTGAAATTTATTATGAAATTTGGAAATTTGATGGGGTGGAAATTTTAAAAAATGATCACACATACATTTTCGTGGGTTATACAAGAAAATTTTTTGGTGGGTTCCACCAAATTATCTGTTATCTTGATTGGGCCGCATTTCGTGGACCAATTAGACCACCTCCGGAACCACCACCCTAAGGTAACTTCCGCCTTCCCTTGTTCTGTTTCATGCATATATGCATTCATTCATACATTGAGGACAATGCATGAGATAAGTGTGGGGGTGGGCTTTACTAACATACTAACATAAGTAAACACTAACAAAATTTGCTAATAAAAAAAATTTTAAAAAAAAATTTAAAAAAAAAATGTTATAAAAATGAAATATTTTGACTTATTTTTTGAAAGAAATCTAAGTTAGTTTTAAGGATTAGGAAAATCACGATTAGGATTTCTAAAAACTTGGTCAAAATAAATAAATTGTTTAAATTTTTAGGTATAGGAGAGAAATTGAATAAATAATTAGTCTTGATTTTTACCTTAATGAAATATGCATACCAAATGCATATCTAGGATTCTAAGACAAAGACCTTGTGCCTCATAAAAAAAAAAAAAGAAAAAAAAAAGAAAAAAAAATCACCAATTAAGCTGATACATGTGCCTCAAGAAGCATAAGTATTCATGCCTAAAGGTGAGTAAATAAAATAAAGTCCTTAGTTTTGTGGCCTAGTTCACTCGAATTTGAGTCCGCGGGGTGTTTTCTCACCTGGTGCCCTAAAGCCGACGGTTTGGGAGCCATCGACTTTAAGTTCGTTACATGGGTGGATTAGAAAGCCTAAGAAGACTAAGAAATATAATATATGTATTAACACATCTAATAATCAATTAGTTAGGTATGAGGGCCTCAAGAAGCCTTGATACTTACACGAAAGAAAATAAGATGAGTTATACATGCCAAAAAAAAAAATTATATTAACACATCTAATGATCAATTAGTTAGGTATTAGGGCCTCAAGAAGCCTTGATACTTACACGAAAGAAAATTAGATGAAGTTATAAAAATAATAAAGAGGCATGAGAGTCCAAGTTAAGGAATTCCTAGTAAAAACATAAGGATGCATATGATTTTGGTAACGAAAAAGACTATATTAGAAATTCAATTTTAATTCTTACCTAAAATGAAAAACAATTAACTTTATTAAGACTAAGTTTAAAGAATGAATAAAAATGAGGATCCTAAAACTTATAGACTACTTAGTCTCTTCAATAATAATTCAAATATTTTTCTTTTTATGGATTTTGTGGGTGCAATCCGCTGAAAACCCTCACGAGACAACACTCGTCCTCTAGGGTAACCTAGAGGTTTAACGGCTTGTTGCACGTGCTAAGTGCAACCGTGATTCCTACGAAAGTGAGTTAGGTTAGATTAACTTTTCATTTCTTTTTTCTTTTTCTTTATTTTTACTCGAGGTCGAGCAAAAAGATAAGTGTGGGGGTGTGATTGGTAGTGAAAAATGCATTTTTATCATAACATTTACCATCACATTTTCATATTTATTCATTTAATTCTGCACATTTATTAATATTTTGTGATTTATTGTGTGCAGGCCTCGAGTTCTTATTTTTATAAGAAATAAAGCCTAATGAAGCCCAAAAGCCCATATTTGAAGCCCAAGAGTCAAAATGCAAATATCAATTGTCAAAGTGCAATTATGCAAGGGCTAAAGTTGCAATTATTAAAGATGAGAGAAGGATAGAATTCTACCCAACCCTAAACTCTTGCAGGATGAGGATAAAAGCCAAAGAGAGTGCAAAGATAAAAATTCAAAGAATTCGGATTCAGACTGTACACGTTTTAGTGTTTAAATCATAATTTTTGCTACAGTTATGCAAATCCGATGATTCAAGATGCTCCAGAAAGAAGACTTGAAGACCTACAACTCTTATGTTGATCAAACTTTCCAATTCAATCCGTAGATAAGCTGATTTCGGCGATCAACATGATAAGAAGTTGCAGGACAGATTTGAATTTCTGGAGATAAGATCTTTTTGGGAGAGTTGTACTAGGACTCTACATCTTCCAACACCTATAAATATCCCTGCAGATGCAACACAGAGAGTACACAGTCCAGAGAAGAGCCAAGGGCCAAAGTTAGGGTTTTTAGGTTTTCTTTCCACCTCTGTATATTTTTTATTTTCTTTTTGTAAAAGCTGAGAGGAGATGATGTATTCATGGAGGAAGGGATCTGCTTGTACTGATGGTGACAGTCGGTGTAAGTGTTATTTTTCCACCATTGTTTAATAATCAAATCAAGACTTGTTTTATTTTATTCTTGTATTATTCTAGTTTCTTTTATTCTTATTTTAATCTTGTATCTACTTTCTTCTATTTGTTCTCTAATGTCTTGCCCACCATGAGATCCAACTGCTTCGAGAATACCTAGCCGAAGAAGGAACCTTGACGGCCCAATGGCGATGAACAGGTCTTCATAGCTTGTTTTTCATTTCGTAGAGTAGATTAAGAAGGCGGACGATCGCATAAGCCGTGCTTGTACACCTTCCAAGAAAAGGGAAATCATCGCAACGGTTCAAACGGCAAGCAGACTAAAGAGATAAGTTTTCTTTCTTTTTCTTTTCTTTTCTTTTTTGTAGATTAAATACAACTCATCTCCATATTCTTTTCTACCACCCATTGTAAATACCACTTCCTTTCTAACTTAACAAATAAAAATAAAAACTTTAGAGAAACTTGCTTAACGCTTCCATCGCAGTCCCTCCTTGAGGATCACGACCCGCATAGCCCTGCTACCGCGGATTAGAACTGAGACTTGCACATCTATTCTTAAAACTAACATATAATATTTTGTGTGCAGGAAAATTGAATTTCTCAAGAAGCCTTGATACTTACACGAAAGAAAATTAGATGATGTTATAAAAATAATAAAGAGGCATGAGAGTCCAAGTTAAGGAATTCCTAGATTCACAAGGGTGCGTATGACTTTTGGTAACGAAAAAGACTATATTAGAAATTCAATTTTAATCCTTACCTAAAATGAATAACAATTGATTTTATAAAGACTAGGTTTAAAGAATGAATAAAAATGAGGATCCTAAAACTTATAGACTACTTAGTCTCTTCAATAATAATTCAAATATTTTCCTTTTTATGGATTTTGTGGGTGCAATCCGCTGAAAACCCTCACGAGACAACACTCGTCCTCTAGGGTAACCTAGAGGTTTAACGGCTTGTTGCACGTGCTAAGTGCAATCGTGATTCCTACGAAAGTGAGTTAGGTTAGATTAACTTTTTCTTTTTCTTTGTTTTTACTCGAGGACGAGCAAAAAGATAAGTGTGGGGGTGTGATTGGTAGTCAAAAGTGCATTTTTATCATCATATTTACCATCACATTTTCATATTTATTCATTTAATTCTGCACATTTATTAATAATTAGTAATTTATTGTGTGCAGGCCTCGAATTGTTATTTTAGCAATAAATAAAGCCTAAAGAGCCCAAAAGCCCAGATCCAAGCCCATGTCTGAAGCCCAGGTGAAAAAGCGCAAATACAAAGAGTCAAAATGCAAATACAAGGGCTGAAAGTTGCAAATATCAGAGATTAGGGAAGGATAGACTTCTATCCAACCCTAAACACCTGCAGGATGAGGATAAAAGGCCAAGATAAGAAGAAAATTCGTGGGAGGAAGATTTGAAGAAATCTGGATTAAGGGTAACTTGATTACCAAGTTACCTCGAAAATCCAGATTTAAAAGGCCAGGATTACAATTCTAGAAGCAGGCGCCCACATGGACGGACCAGGAGAGGCCACGCGCCAAAGCGCGTGGCCAGAAGCCACAAAAGTGCCGCGGAACCGCCGCAAATCCGCGGCACTTTGATCTCATCCAGATCCCAAATTTCGTGGGCAAGTTCGTCCAGGACTCCTCGGCCTTCTGCACCTATAAATATCACCTGCAGTGCAACGTACAGAGCGTCCAGCGTCCAGCAAAGGGCCAAAGTTAGGGTTTTTAGGTTTTCTTTCCACCTTTGTATATTTTTTATTTTCTTTTTGTAAACCGAGAGGAGAGGATGTTCTCATGGAGGAAGGAGATCTACTTGTACTGAGGGTGACAATCGGTGTAAGTTTTGCTTTTCCACCATTGTTAAATAAATCAACTCAAGGTTCATTTTGTTCTTTTTATTTTTATTCTTGTGTTATTGTTCTCTAGTTTTGCTTAATCTCTGTTCTTCTATTTTTATTTTATGTGATTGTTTCTTTCTCCGATGACTTGCAAACCGTGAGATCTGATTGCTTCGAGAATACCTAACCGAAGAAGGAACCTTGACGGCCCATGGCGATGAACAGGTCTTCATAGCTTATTTTCACTTCATAGAGTAGATTAAGAAGGCGGACGATCCCATAAGCCGTGCTTGTACGCCTTCCAAGAAAAGGGAAATCATAGCAACGGTTCAAACGGCAAGCAGACTAAGAGATAAGTTTTCTTTCTTTTTTTTTTCTTTCTTTTTTTATAGATTAAATCCATCTCTCTCCAATATTCTTTTCCACAACTCATTGTAAATACCACAACTCATTGTAAATACCATCGTAACTAACAAAATAACTAAAAAAAGATAAATTTTTAGAGAAACTTGCTTAACGCTTCTATCGCAGTCCCTCCTTGAGGATCACGACCCGCATAGCCCTGCTACTGCGGATTAGAACTGAGAATTGCACATCTATTTCTAAAACTAAAATACCATCTTTTGTGTGCAGGAAATCTCAGTCAACATGTCCAAATCAATAAGTTGAAGCTCAAGTCCACAATCATTTTCCCACAATGGAATGTGACTCAATATTGGTGATTCAAGTTCAGGAATGATAGGTGTGGGAATCAAAACTGACTCTAAAAGATTACCTAAGTTGGGTAACAAAACAGGAGTCAATAATGATTCAAGAATTTGAACTTGATCACAGATTTGAGAATCTAGGTCACATATCTCATTGAGCTCAATATCATAAAAATGAGAACTTGCCAATTTATCCATGGGACTTTCAAAATTATAAAATTGGTCAAGTTCAATATGATCATCAAAAATGGGTGATTCAATTTCATGATGAATTGGCACAGGATCCAATGTTGACTCGGGAAAAGTAAAATCAGGTGAAGATACCGAAGTCATTATTGAATCAGGAAGTAGAATTGAATCACCAAGTGGGAGATCATGATCATATTCATGCTCAAGTTCTATTTTAGGAAAGGAATAACTTGCCAAACTATCAATTGGAGTTTCGGCAAGCTCAAATGATGGTACTGAATTAGAATCTTGTTGTCCAAAGCAACGTGACTCTTCGGCTCTAAGAGAGTGGTCAGCGAAAGCAGAATTGGCCGAACGGTGAGAACGTAAAGATTGAACCATCATATCTATTTCATGATCACGAGCTAATCTAGCCTGAGTCATGGCTTTAAGCATCTTTTCATAGTCAATTGGTGTATCATTTTGTGATTGGACTTGAAAAGAGGAAGTGTTGTTGGGACAATCGTGATGAAGTTGTGAGTCGGTGGACTCACGCATCATCATGTCTAAGATTGATGGTGATTGTTGCTTGGACTCCAGCATACTCATCATTTCCCGGATAGATGGTTTTATATTCTGAATGGGTGGATCTGAGTATGAATCCTGGGAATATTCTGGACAAGGTGGATATGGAGGACAAGTTGGTTGAAAATTAGACTCGGGGGAAGCGAAACCCATGAACTCTGTGAAGAGTTGAAAGTGGTATGAAAATTATAGTCATAAGATGGGGGGTATGGGTTATATTCATTCGGATATGACCATTCGGCACTCTAGGTTGGTCAAAATTATGATATGTCGGGTTGGTAATATCCGAAAAAGAAGTTGGTGTGTAATATGGATCCTCATTAAAATTGAAAAAATTGTTGTTATAGGCCATATCACACAAACACAAATAAAGAAAAAGAAAACAAACAAGCAAACAAAAAAAAGAAAAAAAAATTCTAACCTAAGTTAGGGTAGACCTATGACCTAGACGACTCCTAACTGGTTAGACTGTCCACGGGAGGTAGGGTGTAGACTTTGACCACAAGTTAATCAGCCAGGTCAGCGCAAGAGTGGTGGGAGGTTTTCCGTCAAAGACGTTCCTTAATTAAATAACCACCAATCTTCGGGCTTTCGGCCCTCAATCCCCTTCCTAGACACTGATTTGACAGGAGTCAATTTCCAACACCGTTCCCCCTTAGGATAATCTCCTAATTGAGTCCGAGATGTCCCTAGGGCCAACGTCTACTAAATTTTTAGTTAGGCTTGGGTTAGTGAGTGCTTGGAATATGATTTTTGGGCCAAGGAAAGGTGATTAAATTCCCACCTTATCTTGTTATGGGTTAGTGCCCTTAAGATAAGTTTGTGCAAGTGTACAAGATATGTAAATAAGATTCACTCAAAGTAATGAAAATCAACCAAGAGATGAGTCCTATTCTACATGCAATGCGAACGTACCTTGCTCCAGCACTCTTCAACAGTAAAAATAAATGAATTAAAAAGACACGTGCCTAAAATGCAAACGTCTAATCAATTTTTTATCTTTTTCAACAAGTATTTTACTGTTGATTAATTAGCAGTATACAGGTTTATCACAGAACAAATATAACAGAGCTGACAAATCAAATTTCAGATTGCAGCAACCTGCAGAAAATTTAGTAAGTAGTTCTCTACTACTGCCGCAGATCCGCGGCTATTGCCGCGTTTGCGCGGCAAGGTAGTAGGCTCTGCTGCTCTGCCTTCGAGGGCAGAGGCACATAGTTGCTATATGTCCTTGCTGCTGTTTCCTGTTCTCCAAACCTGCAAACAGAAAGAATAAAAGAATTAGTTAATAATTTTTTTAGAGAAAAACTTACCGTCCCTCCACGGCAACGGCGCCAAAATTTTGATTGAGTTATTACCTGCACACAAATATAGAATATTAGATTTAAGAATTAGAGATGTGCAAGGTGCTCAATTCTATCCGCTGTAGCGATGGCTATGCGAGTCGTGATCCTCAGGGAGGGACTAGCGATGGAAGTAAGTTCTCTAAAAATTTCTTCTTTTAGTTATTAAAAGGAAAATAAGAAAATAGTAGTTAAAGTTAGGTTAGGAAGAAAGCGGTAGGTTAAGAAGATGGAGAAATAGAAGCAGTATTTACAATGATTTGGAAAACAAAGAGTTGGAAGATGGTGATTTAATCTACAAAAATAAAAGAAAACTATAACACATACCTACTTCTTCAGCCTTGTTTACCTTTGATCCGTTTGCAACGACTTACCTTATCTCTGAAGGCATTCAAGTATGGCGTATAGGATCTGTTCATCACCATAGACCATCAAGGGCACTTCTTGGCTAGCAGTCTCGAAGCGATCAAATCTCATGGTTTGCAAGACATCAGAGAAAAACAATAAAAGAAAAACAAGAATAGAAAAACAATAAAATAAAACAAGAATAACAAAAACGAACCTTGAGTAGATTTTATTAACAATGGAAGAAAAGTTGACTTACACCGATGTCACCTCAGTACAAGCATGAACTCCTTCCTCCATGAAAGCATCCTCTACTCTCAGTTACATAAAAATAAAAATTACAAAAAAGAAAAATAAAAACCTAAACTACAAACTAGCCTAAAAACCATAGATTTAGCTCTGTAGTTTGCTGAACTTTGAGATCTGCCCGTCCTCTGTTGCTATGCAGGGGTATTTATAGGAGAAAACCAGAGGATAAGAAGCGTATGAAGATAAAAGGAGCAAAATATCTCTGAATTTGAATTCTTCTTTTATCTCCAAACTTGTTTTGACTTATCCATAGAAGTTCAATTCTGTCCTGCAACTTGTTATCATGTTGATCGCCGCATATGGCTTATCTGCTGACTGAATTGGAAAGTGTGATCAACATAAGAGTTATAAGCCTTCAAATCTTCTTTTTGGATCATCTTGAATCGTCAGATTTGCATATCTATAGCAAACGTTATGATCTGAATACTAAAATGTGTACAGTCTGAATCCGAATTTTTTGAAATTTTATCTTTGCACTCTTCTCCTTTTATCTTTAGCCTTTTTCTGCAAGCAATTAGGGTTGAGTAGAAGTCCATCCCTTTCCTCTTCTTTTAGCAATTAGGAGTTCTTTCTTATCCTTCCTTTTCCTCCCTTAGATTTTAAATAAAGAATTTAAAAATCTAAGTTTAGATTAGGTTAGATAATAAGAAACTTCTAAATTACTACAATTTTTTGCACATGGGCTTGCACATGGGCTTTTTGGGCTTCTTTTAAGGCTTTATTCTTTTATTTTTATTTCTCAAGGCCTGAACACAATAAATAATAAAATATTAGTAAATGTACAGAATTATAGGAATAAATATGAAAATGTGATAGTAAATGTATTGAAAAATATGCACTTTTTACTACCTATCAGTGTGTCAGCAAGTGAAGGTCGAATACCAGAGAACAGCCGGACTTCTTCAACCATTATTGATACTAGAGTGGAAGTGGGAGCATATCACCATGAATTTTGTCACAGCATTACCCTGCAGTCTGAAAGAGAACAATGCAGTATCGGTAATTATTGACCATCTCACGAAGTCTACATATTTCATGCCATTCAGAGCGGGACAATCTACAAAAGTTCTCACAGAAAAGTGCATGCGGGAAATAGTTAGACTACACAGAGTTCTAGCCAGCATTGTGTCAGACAGGGACACCAATTTTAAATCACACTTTTAGGAAAGTCAACAGGAAAGTTTGGGGACCCGTCTGAAATTCAATACATCCTAGCATCCAGATACAGATGGGCAATCCAAGCGGATGATTTAGATCCTAAAGGATATATTGAGAGCATGCATGATAGAATTCAAAGGGTCGTGGGAGGATCACTTACACCTAGAAGAGTTCTCCTACAATAACAGTTACCAAGCTTGTATCAAGATGGCACCATTTGAAGCTCTGTACGACAAGAAGTGTAGGTCACCACTGTGTTAGGATGAGGTTACTGGAAGAAGACATCTGGGGACAAAAGTTTTAGTTCAGACAGTGCATGAGGTTAGAATCATCCAAGAGCACCTTAGAGCAGCACAAAGCACGCAGATAAGTTGGGCAGACACTGGCAGAAGGCCATTAGAGTTCAAGACAGGTGAGCATGTGTTCTTGAGGACATCCCCGACCAAGGAAGTGATCAGGTTCAGGATGCGTGAAAAGTTAAGTCCATGGTATATGGGCCGGTTTGAGATTTTGAAACATGTAGGAGAAGTGGCCTATAGATTGACGCTACTTCCGTCACTGGAGGGCGTCCATGATGTATTTCATATGTCTCAGCTGAGGAGGTATGTCAGGGATGAGAGCCGCATGTTGGACCATTCAGGATTGAAGTTACAGTCTGATCTATCTTATACCGAGCCTATAGCTATAATGGATCAAAGTGTTAAAACCCTGAAGAATCAGGCAATTCTGTTGATGTTAGTGTCATGGAGCATGCATAGTCCAGGTGAAGAGACTTGGGAACGGGAAGACATCATTCGCGAATGTTACCCCCAACTTTTCAAGTCTTGAGTTAGTAAACCTTCACCTGACAGTCTTTTGTCTTATCGACCCTTATCTTTTCCCGTGTACGCCTCTAACCTTAACGAAATTACGAGGATGAAATTTTGTAAGGTAGGTTGGTTGTAACACTGATTGAGTTTTACCTGCACACAAAATACGGAATTTCAGAACCTAGAATGAAAAGTGCAAGTTACTCAATTCTACCGCAATAGCAAGTGGCTATGCGGGTCGTGATCCACAAGGAGGGACTAGCGATGGAAGCTTTTTTAGTAAGTTTTCTTTTAAGATACAAAGGATGGTTAAAATTCTTCTTTTAGTTCTTGTAAAGAAAAATGAAAAATTGAGTTAAAGTTAAATTAGGAAGAAGTTGGTAGATTAAGAAGATGGAGAAACTAGAAATGATATGTACAAAGAAATGAAAAAGGAGTAATAAAAGAAGTGGTAATTGTGATGTTTTAAACTAAAGAATAAAAGGAAAAGAATCTAAAAGTTACTTACCTCCTTTGACTAAATGCTTACCTTGAATCTTTTGCAATGATGTTACCTTGAAGTGAGGCGATCAACGTATAGCCCATAAGAGTTGATTCCCGTTTCCTCCACATTATATCATCAAGACGTTGTAAGTATGAAGTGATACAGAATGAAACTCAAAATCCATCGTCATGAGCTATCGGTGGCACTCGCAAAGGCAAGGCTCTTTCGATGCTTTAAGACTTACTTGGATAGCAATTGGTACCAAAAAAAGAAAAGTAGAGAAGAAGAAGAAGAACAAAAACAAAGTACATACAAAAGGGAAATTACAGATTCGATTTTATAACAATAAGAGAAAAGAAGAAAATCTTACACCGGTGTCACTCTCAGCACAAGCTTCGTTCTCATTCTCCTATGAAACTCTGATCTCCTATGATTTACATAATTAAAACTGAAAATTACATGAAAAGAAAAATAAACACCTGCACTACAAAGAATGAAAAAGTGGACTAAATTCTATCTCTGAAAATATTTGAATTAAAATGAAAATTTCCTTCTCATCTTTGGTAACGAAAAAGACTATATTAGAAATTCAATTTTAATCCTTACCTAAAATGAATAACAATTGACTTTATAAAGACTAGGTTTGAAGAATGAATAAAAATGATAATCCTAAAACTTATAGACTACTTAGTCTCTTCAATAATAATTCAAATATTCTCCTTTTTATGGATTTTGTGGGTGCAATCCGCTGAAAACTCTCACGAGACAACACTCGTCCTCTAGGGTAACCTAGAGGTTTAACGGCTTGTTGCACGTGCTAAGTGCAATCGTGATTCCTACGAAAGTGAGTTAGGTTAGATTAACTTTTCTTTTCTTTGTTTTTACTCGAGGACGAGCAAAAAGATAAGTGTGGGGGTGTGATTGGTAGTGAAAAGTGCATTTTTATCATCATATTTACCATCACATTTTCATATTTATTCATTTAATTCTGCACATTTATTAATAATTTGTAATTTATTGTGTGCAGGCCTCGAATTATTATTTTAACAATAAATAAAGCTTAAAGAGCCCAAAAGCCCAGATCCAAGCCCATATTTGAAGCCCAAGAGTCAAAGTGCAAATATCAGATTGTCAAAGTGCAATTATACAAGGGCTAAAGTTGCAATTATCAAAGATGAGGGAAGGATAGAATTCTACCCAACCCTAAACTCTTGCAGGATATGCATAAAAGCCAAAGATGAGAAGGAAATTCGTTTAAAAGAGATTGGGAGAATACAAAGTCTAGATAACTTGATTTCCAAGTTATATCCATATCCCAATATTTAGAGCCAGGATCGAACTTCCAGAAGCAGGCGCCCAGATGGACGAACCAGGAGAGGCCACGCGCCAAAGCGCGTGGCCAGAAGCCACTAAAGTGCCGCGGACCCGCGGCAAAAGCGCGGCATTCTGGATGAGTTAGAATCCCAGATTTCGTGGGCAAGTTCATCCAGGACTCCTCGGCCTTCTGCACCTATAAATATCTCCTGCAGTGCAACGTACAGAGCGTCCAGCGTCCAGAGAAGAGCCAAGGGCAAAAGTTAGGGTTTTTAGGTTTTCTTTCCACCTATGTATATTTTTTATTTTCTTTTTGTAAAAGCTGAGAGGAGATGATGTATTCATGGAGGAAGGGATCTGCTTGTACTGATGGTGACAGTCGGTGTAAGTGTTATTTTTCCACCGTTGTTTAATAATCGAATCAAGGCTTGTTTTATTTTATTCTTGTATATTCTAGTTTCTTTTTCTTATTTTAATCTTGTATCTACTTTCTTCTATTTGTTCTCTAATGTCTTGCCCACCATGAGATCCAACTGCTTCGAGAATACCTAGCCGAAGAAGGAACCTTGACGGCCCAATGGCGATGAACAGGTCTTCATAGCTTGTTTTTCATTTCGTAGAGTAGATTAAGAAGGCGGACGATCCCATAAGCCGTGCTTGTACACCTTCCAAGAAAAGGGAAATCATCGCAACGGTTCAAACGGCAAGCAGACTAAAGAGATAAGTTTTCTTTCTTTTTCTTTTCTTTTCTTTTTTGTAGATTAAATACAACTCATCTCCATATTCTTTTCTACCACCCATTGTAAATACCACTTCCTTTCTAACTTAACAAATAAAAATAAAAACTTTAGAGAAACTTGCTTAACGCTTCCATCGCAGTCCCTCCCTGAGGATCACGACCCGCATAGCCCTGCTACCGCGGATTAGAACTGAGACTTGCACATCTATTCTTAAAACTAACATATAATATTTTGTGTGCAGGAAAATTCAGTCAACAAATGGCACCGTTGCCGGGGATTTTACCTTAATGAAGTATGCATACCAAATGCATATCTAGGATTCTAAGACAAAGACCTTGTGCCTCATAAAAAAAGAAAAAAATTTTTTCACCAATTAAGCTGATACATGTGCCTCAAGAAGCATAAGTACTCATGCCTAAAGGTGAGTAAATAAAAATAAAGTCCTTAGTTTTGTGGCCTAATTCATTCGAATTTGAGTCCACGGGGTGTTTTCTCACCTGGTGCCCTAAAGCCGACCGGTTTGGGAGCCACCGACTTTAAGTTCGCTACATGGGTGGATTAGAAAGCCTAAGAAAACTGAGAAATATTATACATGTATTAACACATCTAATAGTCAATTAGTTAGGTATGAGGGCCTCAAGAAGCCTTGATACTTATACGAAAGAAAATAAGATGAGTTATACATGCCAAAAAAAAAAAATTATATTAACACATCTAATAGTCAATTAGTTAGGTATGAGGGCCTCAAGAAGCCTTGATACTTACACGAAAGAAAATTAGATGATGTTATAAAAATAATAAAGAGGCATGAGAGTCCAAGTTAAGGAATTGCTAGTAAAAATTCAAAAGGGTGCATATGACTTTTGGTAATGAAAAAGACTATATTAGAAATTCAATTTTAATCCTTACCTAAAATGAATAACAATTGACTTTATAAAGACTAGGTTTGAAGAATGAATAAAAATGATAATCCTAAAACTTATAGACTACTTAGTCTCTTCAATAATAATTCAAATATTTTCCTTTTTATGGATTTTGTGGGTGCAATCCGCTGAAAACCCTCACGAGACAACACTCGTCCTCTAGGGTAACCTAGAGGTTTAACGGCTTGTTGCACGTGCTAAGTGCAATCGTGATTCCTACGAAAGTGAGTTAGGTTAGATTAACTTTTTCTTTTTCTTTGTTTTTACTCGAGGACGAGCAAAAAGATAAGTGTGGGGGTGTGATTGGTAGTGAAAAGTGCATTTTTATCATCATATTTACCATCACATTTTCATATTTATTCATTTAATTCTGCACATTTATTAATAATTTGTAATTATTGTGTGCAGGCCTCGAATTATTATTTTAACAATAAATAAAGCTTAAAGAGCCCAAAAGCCCAGATCCAAGCCCATATTTGAAGCCCAAGAGTCAAAGTGCAAATATCAGATTGTCAAAGTGCAATTATACAAGGGCTAAAGTTGCAATTATCAAAGATGAGGGAAGGATAGAATTCTACCCAACCCTAAACTCTTGCAGGATGTGCATAAAAGCCAAAGATGAGAAGGAAATTCGTTTAAAAGAGATTGGGAGAATACAAAGTCTAGATAACTTGATTTCCAAGTTATATCCATATCCCAATATTTAGAGCCAGGATCGAACTTCCAGAAGCAGGCGCCCAGATGGACGAACCAGGAGAGGCCACGCGCCAAAGCGCGTGGCCAGAAGCCACTAAAGTGCCGCGGACCCGCGGCAAAAGCGCGGCATTCTGGATGAGTTAGAATCCCAGATTTCGTGGGCAAGTTCATCCAGGACTCCTCGGCCTTCTGCACCTATAAATATCTCCTGCAGTGCAACGTACAGAGCATCCAGCGTCCAGAGAAGAGCCAAGGGCCAAAGTTAGGGTTTTTAGGTTTTCTTTCCACCTATGTATATTTTTTATTTTCTTTTTGTAAAAGCTGAGAGGAGATGATGTATTCATGGAGGAAGGGATCTGCTTGTACTGATGGTGACAGTCGGTGTAAGTGTTATTTTTCCACCGTTGTTTAATAATCGAATCAAGGCTTGTTTTAATTTATTCTTGTATTATTCTAGTTTCTTTTATTCTTATTTTAATCTTGTATCTACTTTCTTCTATTTGTTCTCTAATGTCTTGCCCACCATGAGATCCAACTGCTTCGAGAATACCTAGCCGAAGAAGGAACCTTGATGGCCCAATGGCGATGAACAGGTCTTCATAGCTTGTTTTTCATTTCGTAGAGTAGATTAAGAAGGCGGACGATCCCATAAGCCGTGCTTGTACACCTTCCAAGAAAAGGGAAATCATCGCAACGGTTCAAACGGCAAGCAGACTAAAGAGATAAGTTTTCTTTCTTTTTCTTTTCTTTTCTTTTTTGTAGATTAAATACAACTCATCTCCATATTCTTTTCTACCACCCATTGTAAATACCACTTCCTTTCTAACTTAACAAATAAAAATAAAAACTTTAGAGAAACTTGCTTAACGCTTCCATCGCAGTCCCTCCCTGAGGATCACGACCCGCATAGCCCTGCTACCGCGGATTAGAACTGAGACTTGCACATCTATTCTTAAAACTAACATATAATATTTTGTGTGCAGGAAAATTCAGTCAACATGGCCACAACCACGGGCTGGTAACTCTTGGATTCGCGTTTTGGCTTTATCTTCAACTAGATTTCTCATTTCAGCTCTTGGATTTGACGAAACGATCTTTGATTGTTGGCTTTAACCACTTGATTTGGGAAGATCCATTTCAACCGATTTTCAACCTCTCTGATTTGCCAAGATCTGCCCTGATTCCCTGATTTTGAATTTATTCTGAATTAAATCAGAATTTGGTGGGCTTTTTGGGCTCGTTTCTCTTCACTCTCCTTTAGGAATGGGCCTACAGATAAATTAAACAATAATTAGGAACAAGCAGAGTTTATTTTATAATAAGTATGAGAATATAATAATAAATGTGCAATCTTAGCGACCGATCACACCCCCATACCTATCTTTTGCTCGTCCTCAAGCAAAACAACTAAACTATACTAAAGATTATTAGACCACTTTCGCAGGTCACGCAATTACACTGAGCATGTGCAACAAGCCGTTAAACCTCTAGGTTTCCCCTAGAGGACGAGTTTTGTCTCGTGAGGGTTTTCAGTGGATTACACCCATAAAATCCATAAAGAAAGAGAAACAAAGAGTTAGTATTTTGAAAAGCATTTTGAAAGAGAAAAATATTTGAAATATAATTGTAAGATTTAAGTAATCTATAAGTTATAGGAAAACTGAAATTTTCATTCCTAAACTTAGTCTCTATTCAAAATTTGTTATCAATCAAAATAAGGAGTCAAATTGTACTTCTCATGTAGTTTATTACTTTACCCTAAGTCATATGCACCTTGTGACCGTGAAAATTTTGACTAAGGGTTCTTTAACTCTAACTCTTATGCCTTATTTATTTATATATATATTTTTTATTTTTTTTGGTGGTATCATTCCTTAGTTCTATTAGGCTTTCTAATTTGCCCATGTAACGGGCCTTTAATCGATGACTCCCAAACCAAACGGTCTTAGGGCATCGGGTGAGAAAACACCCCAAGGACTTAAGGACTCGAGCAAATAAGGTCACAAAACTAAGGATTTTATTATATGAACCACTTTTAGGCATGAGTACTTATGCTTTATTAGGCACAAACGCCCAGCTTAATCAGAGGATTTATATATATATATATATATATATATTTTCAAACTTATCTAATCATCTTTCGCATAAATACTAAGGCTTGCTTAGGCCAAAGCACCTAGCTAATCAATAATTAGATTTGCTTATCTTTTATATATATATTTTTTCTTCTTTTTTATAAGGCATAAGAATCTTTATTTTTGAACCCTAAGTGTATAAGTGTATGAAGTGTGCATATTTCATTAAGGTAAAGATCAAGACTAAATTACTTTGACAAATTAGCTTCCTAACCCTAAAAATCAAACAAATAATCTTATTTTGACCAAGTTTAAGAAATCCTAATTTTGATTTTCCTATTCGTTAAAATTGACTTAATTTCCTACAAAAAATATGTCAAAATATTGTTTCTATTTCCAAAAAGTTTTAAAAGTAAAGAAAATGTTAAAATTTTTTTAATAAAAAGAAAAACCTAAGTTATGTTAGAACCCTCCCCCACACCTATCTCATGTATTGTCCTCAATGTATGAATTAATGTATAGATGCATGAAAAAGAAAGGAAAGGAAAATACTATCTTAAGGTGGTGGTTCCGGTGGTGGTCTGATTGGTCCACGAAATGCGGCCCAATCGACTTTGCATGGAGTTCAGAGGAACCCACCAAAAATCTCTCTAATATAACCCACTAAAATGATGTATACATGAAGGATTTTTATTAAAAATTTGACCCCATCTAATTTTCAAATTTCATAATTGATTTCGGAGTCAATTTTGTCAACCGCCTTGTCCCAAAATGGAGTGTGAAAAGATAGAATGATTGATTTGGACTTAGGAAGTACGGGAACTAATACCGACTCAGAAAAGTGACTTAAGTCAAGTAATGGTTCAGGAGTCGAGATTGGTTCAGGAAGTGGGTCCAAATCAAGAAGTTGAAACTCAAGTCCACATTCATTTTTTCACAATGGAATGTGACTTAATATTGGTGATTCAAGTTCAAGAATGATAGGTGTGGGAATCAAAACTAACTCTAAAATATTACTCAAGTCGGGTAACAAAACAGGAGTCAATATTGATTCGGGAATTTGAATTGGATCACAAAATTGAGAATCTAGGTCACATTTCTCATTCAGTTTAATTTCATAAAAATGAGAACTTGTCAATTTGTCAATGGGACTTTCAAAAGTATGAAATTGGTCAAGTTCAATATGCTGATCATCAAAGATGGGTGATTCAATTTCCTTATGAATTGGTACAGGATCCAATGTTGACTCGGGACAAAGATTGAAATCAGGTGAAGACACCGGAGTCATAATTGAATTTGGAAGTAGAATTGAATCACTAAGTTGAGGTTCATGATTATATTCATTCTCAAGTTCTATTTCAAGAAAGAAATAACTTGCCAAACTGTCAATATCATTTTCAAAATTTGGAGTTTGGGCAAGTTCAAATGATTTTGCTGAAATGGAACCTTGTTTTCCAAAACAACGTGACTCTTCAGCTCTAACAGAATGGTTAACGACATCAGAACTGGCCAAACGGTAAGAACGTAGAGTTTAGACCATCATATCTATGTCATGATTACGAGCGTTTGAGCCTGAGTCATGGCTTCAAGCATCTTTTCATAGATGATAGGTTCATCATTTTGTTACGATTGGTCTTGAAAAGGTGAAGTGTTGTTTTGAAATTGGTGGTAAAATTGTGAGTCTATTAGATTTTGTGAGTGTTGTTTGGACTCACGCATACTCATTTCCAAAATTGATGGTTTTCTATTTTGGACTCGTGGAACTGAGTATGAATCTTGGAAATATTGTGGACAAGGTGGATAAGGGGGACAAGTTGGTTGAAAATTGGACTCGGGGGAGGTGAATCCCCATTGACTCTGTGAAGAGTTGAAATTATTCTGAAAATTATGGTTATAAGATTGGGGGCATGGGTTATATTGATTCGGATAAGACCAATCCGACATTCTAAGTTGATTAAAGTTATGATATGTCGGGTGGTAATATCCGAAAAAGAGGTTGGTGTGTAATATGGATTACCATTAAAATTGGAAAAATTGTTGTTATAAGCCATATCACACAATAAAACACAAACAAAGAAAAAACAAAAAAACAAATAAGCAAACAAAAAAGAAAAAAATTCTAACCTAAGTTAGGGTAGGCCTTTGACCTAGACGACTCCTAACTGGTTAGAGTGTCTATAGGAGGTATAATGCAGACTTTGACCACAAGCTAATCAGCCAGGTCAGGGCAAGATTGGTGGGAGGTTATCCGTCAAAGACGTTCCTTATTTAAGTAACCACCAACCTTCGGGCTTTCGGCCCTTAATCCCCTTCCTAGATACTGATTTGGCAGGAGTCAAATTCCAACACCTTTCCCCTTAGGATAACCTCCTAATTGAGTCCGAGATGTCCCTAGGGCCAACGTCTACTCATTTTTAGTTAGGCTTGGGTTAGTGAGTGAGGAGATTGTTTGTGGGCTAAGGGAGGGTAATGACTTTCCCACCTTATCTTGTTCATAGGACAAGCCCTTAAGAGTGATTTAGTGCAATGTACAAGAAAAGCAATGTTTTCCATTATGTTTGCAAAGGGGGAAAACTTACAAATAAAAGTTTGAGGAGCTAAATTACAAGTATTCTCAAAAGATTACAAGTAGATCTCCTCAGAGATTTTGAGAAAATGTGCCGATAGGAGTCTGGTCAGCGCGCGACCACTTTGTCCCTTTGACGATGCGAGCGATGAGATTCCCTTCTCGCCTGGTTCTGGGAATCAGAGAATAGAGGATTGGTAGAACCCTCTTGCTACTTCTCAAAACCGCCTTCTGTGAGGAATTCCTTCTCGCCTGGTTCCGGAGATTCCTTGAAGAAAAGAGGTTGCTAGGGTATCACCACCCTGAAAAGAGAAGTATTTCTCCTGAAAGGTCTCTGAATTAGAGAACGCACGGTGCGTTATGAAGAAGTCTCTGCTTGTGGAGTCCTCTCTCTCTCTTTTTTATCGATCGATCCTCGGAAGCCCTCTCTTCTGATGCGATCCTCCCTCCCTTGTGCCCCTGACGGGCTATTTATAGGGAGAGCAATGGTATAATCGTCCCCTTGAAGATATGAAAACAGATTGAACCGAATCTGTTTGAATCTGGAAAGTAGCCTTGCTGAGAGGCTAGGATAGCTTCTGCGGAGCTAGAAAATGGCAAGTCGGTTGATCTTTCCGATTTGTTTTGATCCTTTCCATCTCGTTGGAGGATTTTCTCTGATTCTCTTACTCGTTTCAAGAGAGTCAAGAGATTGCGGCAATTACCTGCCATATTTGAATCCTGATTGGATTTGATTTGATTGAATCCAATCTCATCAGGAGATTTGATTGGTCAAAGGTTGACCATAGCAGGCTGATAGCGGAGCTGCCCGCTTTAAAGCTCATAGCGGAGCTAGAGGCAATCTTTGGCGAGGTCCGAAAAGAGGCTTTTCGGCGAAGCTGTCAGTTAGCTTCCTGGCGAAGTTGGATGATGCTAGCCTCTCAATCGAGGCTATCTCCTTGGGCTAATGTAATGCTAAATGCTAGCATCTTAGACCTGCTGAGGTCTGTTTAGAAACAATCCGGGTTCACTGTTCTGCTTGTTGGATCAGTGGAGTCCAAGCCGCTTCCTTGTCCCTTGGAGGTGGGTGAAAACTGGTCTTCAGCTCGTCTTGTCCCTTGTCTTTTGTAAATGTCAACAAGTTTAGACATCGTTCGGACCAATGAGAATCTTGTCTTTTTTAAGTGTCAACAAGACCCCCTTCAAAGTTTTCGAGAGTCTGCAATAGCTCAGACTCCGAAACACTTTGAACTGCTGTGATGGTGGTGTGGAGTATGAACATCGCCATGATGGTTGAATTCAGCTTCGCTTTCAATCCTGCTTTGGGATGAATTCGCCGAAGAATTGTACTGGTTCGCGAGTAGCTTCGCGTCGGGGTAGCTCCGCATCTGGGCTTCCAAGAAATAAGTTCGCTTTGGAACTCCTGTTGCCTTTTCAAAGCCAACTGCCGTGGGCTGATTTACGAGGAGGATCATTCCTTCTTTCGCGCCAATCGAGGGAGATGTTCTCCGATTTGCACGTTTCCAAGGGAGGATATTCCCTTTCTTCAAGGCGCCATAAGTGCCTTTCATGAGGGAGACGTTTTCTCCCTTTGCACGGTTCCAAGGGAAAACCGTCCCTTCCATCAAGGCGCAATAAATGCCTTGAATGCGCCCGTGCTTCCACGCTCGGGGTGAGAGTGCTCAGGCCATGGGGCCTATAAATAGGACACTTGAGGTCCTCTGAAGAGAAATGTTTTGCCTTTCTTCTCTTCTCTTGGTTGTGAGAGATACTCAGATCTCTGAATTAGTGGGAAAACCCACTCTGGTTGTCTAACCGGCCAAGGACCAGTAAGTCTTGATCGTTTCAACGACTTCACCGATTTTAGGAAATTCATCTCCCTTGGTTTAGCTTTGACAGCTGCTTTAGGGATTGGCTTCCCTTGCTCTTCATCTTGCACTTGGCTGATCTGCAGAGAAGGATCTCATCATAGCTTTCTGTGAAGCTATCATCTGATTTGATCAGAGAAAGATCACTGCATGTTAAGTCCGCTACACAGGCAGAACTTAGGACTTGGTCTCTTCAAAGGTTGAGCCAGTCTTGCCATATTGGTGAATGTTGAGACTGTGTCTGACTTTGCCATAGAGGTGAGGCTAGGACTTGGCGTTTGCTGAGCCAGCCCATGGTTGCTGCGCAGGCGGGGCTTATCCTCTGCTTTGACTGAAGTCGGATCACTTTGCCGCTGAGGAATCTGACTTAATGTTTTTGCAGCTCTTTCTGTGCTTGACTGCTAACTTGCTCCAATTTGCCTTACAGTGAGCTATGCTTGCCAGTCTGGTAACTTGATGGAAGAAACCATGAAATTTCCTTATGCTTCCCCGGTTGAAGCTTTACTTTTAAGCAGGAGGAACAATTCGGGGCAGCGGTTGCGCGTCCCAGAGGCTGTTGGCAGCCTCTTATACGAGATGATTCGTTCTGAGGTGAGGCTGGTAGCCGCTTTGTCGGAGATGATCCGCTTCGGGGTAGTGGGCGTCACCTGTGAGATCACTGACATCATTGCCGACTTTCAACTTTGGTGGCCTTTGGGGGCGATCCACTTCAGGAAAGCGGGTATCGCGCCTGTTAGATCACTGGTATCACTGCCGATTCCCATTATACATGATCTATCATGTTGGCGGCGATAGGTTTTTATTGCCAGGCTTCAAAAAAAATGGGCCTGGCAAGATCTGCCATTTTGTGGAGAAAAATGACCGTGCCCTTGCGGCACCACTGATTACAGCCTTATGCAGGAGGAAGGCCCTCCCTGTCCCGTTGGTCTGGCCTGGGAGCAGATAAAACCGCTTGTATGCGAATGACCTTGTTAGGTAACTTGGTGTGTTATATGAAACACAACTTTGATGTAATATCAAATGTACCCTTGCTTTTGAATCAATGAAAGTTCATCGTCTGATCATCTGACTTTTGCTTACTTTCACTGAGAGTTTGGCCATTGCTGGGCTAAACTGTGTGCGGAGCTAAGGACATAGTCCTTCCTTCGAATGATCTTCGCGAGACTGGTGTGTATTGCGAGCAGCACGTTTTTTAGAGGGCTAAGGTAGGCTTTTCATCGAAGCCCTTGAAGGATTGTGCGAAGTCCGCACTTTTGCACTAGTGCGAAGTTAACTCTTAGTAGAGTTGAACCGGCGCTTCTCGGGAAGGCGCTTCGGGCGCTGTTTCGAATTAATTCGAAACGGCGGCATGGGCCTTTTTTCGAGGCCTCGTTTCAGGTGCTGATTGGCCTATAAAAGCCCGATTGGGCTGAATATGGAAAGGTCTTCCTTTTTTCAGAGAACTTTCTATCTCTTCCTCTCCTTCTTCCCTTTCATTCAGAGATCTTGGAGGACTCTAGCAACTCTTCAATGGCGCCCAAAAGACGAGCGGGTAAGGAAGCAGCGACTTCTGCAGCGGAGGGCGTTCCTCCTCCGGTCATCGAGCGACCTGTCGCTGGTAAGAGACTCTTCTTAGAGATGGTGGTCTTGCTCCTTTGGAGTCGATATTTGACCATTAGGACGATCGAGTATGATCTGTCCTTATCAGAAAACTCGTTTCCCTTCAACTTCCCTATTTTGCTTGCACCAGGGAGTTAAGAACTGAACAGTTCTTCTTTGGGCTTTCGCACGAAGCCATAACTTGGGCCATCTCCGTACTGTTTGAGGAAAAGGACTTGAATAAGTCCTCTCAGTCATGATGACTTTTGACCATAATGCCCTTTTGATGACATCAGCCCTCAGGGCTATACCACTTCCTGCTTACGCGAAGTTGGTGCTTCGGATTTCTTCCTGCGAAGATGCAGTTTCATCCACGAGATCAAGCTTCATCGAAGCTATCGCCTTGCTGGCTTTTCTCGCTGAGCGAGGCTATGCCTTAGTGAATTTTTGTATTCTCATATCCACTTGATTGATGAACTAATCATAGCTCATTTCTGTTTTTGCAGTGCATTACGCCTCCGGTATCCAGAACAGTCTGTTCGGTGTAGCCAGTCGAGCAGGCGGAAGCATCAGCTTGCAGTTCTATGGGCAGGCTTCGTTGTTCAGTGAGCCGAGCTCCCTTGTATGGGATACGCTCATCCAGGAGGGTCGTCCGCAGGCCATGCGGAGCATCTTGACTACGGCTCCACTTAAAGATATCGACCGTCAGGCTTACAGAAAGCCTGACTTCATGTTCGGGGATGCTGCACCAGATCCCGATCGCCAGCTGCAGGCCGGTGAAGGCCAGTGGATCTTCCAGTTGGACGGCGAGAGATTCTATCTCCCGTCCTCTAAGCGGCATTTTGCTTTGTCTTCCTTCGCGAGCGCGACTCAGGCTCGGAAGATGGCGTGGGGCGTGAGTCTAAACGCCGAGTCTGTAAGTGTCGGGAGGTTGACATTCCAGTCCGGCTACTCGAGGGCGGGCCATCCTCGTAGCATAATGGGGCTATACCCTGGGAAGGTATCGCGGGACCTTCCAGTAGGAGAGAACCCAGCTGCGGCGCCGACCTTTGGCACTCAGTTCTGCGAAGTTGACGGGAACTACCCCGCCACCGATTTCAGGACTCCCGGTTGGGTCCACCCTCCTAGATCGTGGTGGGCGGAGTTGACCAACTATATCCTCACCCATTTTAAGGGGACTTAGAGAGGTTAAACCTCCATGAGGCCGTCAGGGCGACCTGCTACGGCATCGAGATGAAGGTGGCGTGCTTCTACGCCATCCTTGAGTTGTAATTCCCGGCCTCGGGGACTTTCTTCACCCCAGTTGGTGAATTGGGCATGGCCCTGCACGAGATGCGGGAGATCTCTGCTTTGCCCTTCGAGTCTCTTCCATACGAAGAGTACTTTCCCTGTGAGGCGGAGTTGGCTATTCTGGAGAAGCAGGAGCCTGCTCTGCTCGAGACATATCGGGAATTGATGCGCCATTTGCACATTTGCTCCAGCATCCACACTGGTGGCAAAGGTAGCTCGAAGAGCTTGAAGAGCTAGGGGAACTACTTGTTCCCGGATATGACTAGTGCGCCTGAGGCAGCTCATTGCGGAGTTGCTGAAGAAGACATCTTGGCACGGATGGAGGTGCACGCTGAAAAGGACATCGTCGTGGCAGAAGATGATGGTCCTTTCGAGAAGGGTGATGTTCTTCGGAGCTTTCACCATCAGGCCCGTCGGCCTATGTCTCGCAAGGCGTTGCTGGCCGGCTTCTTAACTATCTGGTTAAAGAAATGTGTCGTGCCTTCTTCTTCGGGTGACATCGTCCACCCGACTGTGCTGCTGCCTGCCGTCCGCTTGGTTCATGGCCACCGTCTGGGTCTTCTCCCGGCCATGGTGTGTTGTATTCAGAGGGGCCTTCGTGCACTGACGGAGGCTTTCTGCAGGCCAATGGCGTCAAGGCGAGGGAAGGGTGCCGTCCTGCCTTGTGATGGACCCAATCCTAGGGTAGGTTTACCGTACACCTACTTGATGGCGTGGTTCGCCTTGCACTGCCCCAGTTTGATTGGAGCTGGGGAAGACCCTCCGCAGGGTGTTCAAACGGCGCTTCTCCGTCGCTTTGAAGGCCGTTCGTGGCAGAAAACTTATGTGGCCGAGGCCCGTAAGTTAGTGCATCATTATGACGCTTATAGCCTATTCCGTTGTTTTCCTCGCCTGCGAGGTGCAGGATACAACGAGGAATTCCATGATGTGGAGTCAGGTCGGTCTCCCATGAGTCGGGGTGTTTTCGAGTGGCTGGTCTGTATCCGGCCCTCGCATTTGCTGTACAGGAGTGGGGATACCTGCTACCTGGAGCCCTACGTCCCGAGCCGATTTGCCCGCCAATTTGGGTATGACCAGTTGTATGTGGGCAACCCCAATCCGGACCTGGCTTTCATGGGGAGCCTCATTGATGGGGCTCGTGGTTGGCGGTTCTTTACCGCGAATGACACTGGAGCGTGGCTGCGCACGCCGCTGAGGGATCCCGGCCTTTGGACGACCCTGTGTTTCTGCCAATGGTATGCGGCTTCGAACTCCACACCTGCTGGGTTTAATGCCAACCGTTCGGGTGTGAAGTTAATTTCTCATCGGATGAGGCAGAAGGCTTCTGATAAGATGGAGGGCAAACGAGTCCGTGTTCCTGGCATAGAGGAGTTCATCGCTGTAGATGACAGCGGGGCTTCTGATGCGGGAAGCCCTTATTTCGAGGCAGAGATAAGGGCTGATGCCCACGAAGCTGATATTCGTGAAGCCGGGTCTGGTGTAGTGGGGACAGCTCCCTCACAACATGTGGAGGAAGTGGAAGAAGAGGACTCTGATGTCCACTTCAAAAGGAAGCGTGGGAGTGGATCCCGTAGGAAGTCGTCGGCGAAGAGGCCCCGTCGCCAGACTCCTACCATCGTGGTAGAGGGTGAGCCCTCTGCTGCGCTTCCTTCTGCTGCTCCATTAGTGGCTGAGCCGTCGGTTGCTGAACCGACTACTGGTAAGATTGGCCCCCCATCTAATATGCCTTCAGCGCACTTTAAATAACTCATCATTTGCTTTTTGTTGCAGGAGCTGAGGAGCATGGGGAGCAAGGGGACCAGTATGATCCTCTATTCGCTTATGGAGCTGCTGCTGGTTCCTTTACTCGCTCGGAGGAATCTGGAGGTGATGTGGCCGACATTGGCCCGTCGGGCGCTGGGACTTCTAAAGGAAGTCCTATGGCATCCAGCTCTACCGGGTGGCCTGCGGAGGAATCGGCGAGCAGACCGGCTATCCGCGTTGATTCTGGTAAGAACTTCGCGATGGAACCTCTAGAGACTGATGAGGCTGACGAAGTAACATCAGCCTTTGGTAAAATGACGACCTTTTGATCTCCTCTTGTTTACTGCATCCGCTTTTTGACCATGGCTTTGTTGCAGGTGTTCGGCCTCAAGATGCGTCGGCTTTGAAGGAGCCGGAGACTTCCCCTGGAAGATCAGAGGGTGGGTTGAGTGCTTCGTCCGCGGCGGATGTTGCCATGTTGGACGTGTTGTATGGCGACTTGCCTTCTTATCAGCCCACGTCAGCTAAAAGGCGAGAGGCTGAAGGGGCGGCAGTCCCGGAGGTATCCTCACCCCAATCACATCACCGAGTGAGGTGCCGGCAATTTTGCCCAGTGTGGGGCTGAGGGTAATCGCGGACCCTAGTTCCCCGACTTTGATTGTCGAGCCTGCTGTTCAGGAGGTGGTTGCCAGTCCTTCCTCCACGGTGGCTGGCGTGCTGGTGTCGCTGAGGACTCCGCCGAGGTCACCTTTGGCTTGCCCTGCTGCTGTCAATGTTCCCGCTCCTTCTTCTGCGGCGGTGTCGACTGGGTTGGTAGATTGCTCAGAGGTTGTCTCAAGGGTTGATGAAGCTGAGAATGATTTCATCGGTAATCTGGTCGACAGCTTCTATAACAGTTTGGAGCAGACTATCGGTCTAGTCTTGAAGGGCTCGCCTGTGCCATTCTCGAAGCTGAAGATGGTCCTCTCCCGTGGCATTGAGTGTATCCGGGATTTTGAGGGGTACCATCAAGCTGCTGCTCTAGAGCTCCTGGTAGATGATCTTGAGAAGGACGTGGAGGAATGGCGCCATTTCCATCGTTCCGACGCAGCGTCTTTGGCTGATGAACGGCTCACACGTCTTGTCGCCCAGAGGCGCGAGGCTCAGCTCGCCGCTCAAGAGGCTGCTGAGGCTATCTCCTCTGAGTTGAGGTCCTTGGAGACAGAGGAAGCAGAGGTTGGGAGTGCAATTGACGCTTCCAACAGTGCTCTTCTTGATGCCGAAGATAAGGTTAAGAGGGCCGAAGAGATGATCCGGAAGGCAAATCTCCTCTTATCCAAAGCTACACAGATGCGTCATGAAGAGTCTGCACGGCTTAAGCAGCTCAGGGCTCGAAGTGAGGAACTGGCGGAGCAGAAGTCGTCACAGAGGGCGACTTTGGCGGAGGTCGAGGCTCGTCTGGCTCAGGCGGTGGACTTCGATGAGGCTGAGCTAAGATCACAGGCGCTGGCCCAGGCTGCTGATGACAGGAGAACGAGGCTAGCTTCGCTCGGGGATCGGATTCGATCTTACCATATACGCCTGTAGGCCATTGTATATGCTCCTTCATATATCCCATCTTTTTGGCTTTAATATAAAATTTTCCTTTTGACTTCTGCTGTTTGGATAATGAGACATGACTGTCTGTTGGTTCAGAGGTCGCAATGACATAACCAATTGAGATGTTGCCAGTCTCGAGGTTAGCCCATTGCGGGGCTAAAAGGGAAGATACTTCCCTTTTGTAAATGTCAGCAAGCATCGAGATTGAGACTTAGCTGTCTGCTGGTTCAGAGGTCGCAATGACATAACCAATTGAGACGCTGCTAAGCTCAATGGTAGATGAAACTTGGCTATCTGCCAGTTCAGAGGTCGCAATGACGTAACTGGTTGAGAAGCCACCAAGCTCCAAAATAGGTGATACTTGTCTTTTGTAGATGTCGACAAATATCGAGACCTGTCTTTTGTAAATGTCAACAGGACTCGGGATTGAGACTTAGCTGTCTGTTGGTTCAGAGGTCGCAATGACGTAACCAATTGAGACGCCACTAAGCTCAATGGTAGATGAGACTTGGCTATCTGCCAGTTCAGAGGTCGCAATGACATAACTGGTTGAGAAGCCACCAAGCTCAAAATAGGTGATACTCGTCTTTTGTAAATGTCAACGAGTATCGAGACCTGTCTTTTGTAAATGTCAACAAGACTCGGGACTGAGACTTAGCTGTCTGCTGGTTCAGAGGTCGCGATGACGTAACCAATTGAGACGCCACTAAGCTCAATGATAGATGAAACTTGGCTATCTGCCAGTTCAGAGGTCGCAATGACGTAACTGGTTGAGAAGCCACCAAGCTCCAAAATAGGTGATACTTGTCTTTTGTAGATGTCGACAAATATCGAGACCTGTCTTTTGTAAATGTCAACAGGACTCGGGATTGAGACTTAGCTGTCTGTTGGTTCAAAGGTCGCAATGACGTAACCAATTGAGACGCCACTAAGCTTCAAAATTGCAATGGAGTTTGGGAAAAGTCTCGTTTTCACGGGGAGAAACGAGGGAATCACTGTCATAGGTTTAATGTTAACGTAACAGCGAGATATATATGTGGTCCTACCATTCTATGGATGAGAATTGGTAGGTGATTTTGGTGGTCTCATTCTCACGGGGAGAAACGAGGGGATTGCTGTCATAGGTTTAATGTTAACATAACAGCAGAATATATGTGGTCCTACCATTCTATGGATGAGAATTGGTAGGTGATTCTAGAGAGGGAATCAAATGGGAGCAGGTCCCTTAGGATTTTTAGCAAACCCCCAGCTATCAACGGGTTTGATGGAGCTTGGAGAAAGAGAGAGGCTCTCTTTGTGCGCATTCCGGACGCGCGGATCTCGATCAGAGATGTAATGTTAACCTGATCAAGAGCAAGATCCTTGATTAAGGATAATACTTCTTTAAGAATTTGCCATTGATCGGCATCATGAGGAGGTCGCCATCTGCAGTTGTAAGGCGGTATGCTCCGTTTGAATAGACTGTCTCTATCACAAACGGTCCTTCCCATTTAGGCTGAAATTTGCCTTTGGTCTTATGCGTCATGATCATCGGTCGTCTGACGGCTAAGACCAGGTCTCCTTTCTGGAAGACTCTCTGCTTGACCTTCTTATTGAAGGCTTTTGACATCCGAGCCTGATATAGCTCGATGTGTTGCTGAGCTTGTAGCCGCTTCTCGTCTAGGGCTTCGAGATCTTGAAGACGCAGGCGATCATTGTCTTCTGATGTCATCTTAGTAGTCAAGGCTACCCGCAATGATGGCACCTGGATTTCCAATGGGATGACCGCTTCGCACCCATATACCAGGGAGAAAGGCGTATTGCCTGTCGGTGTCCGAATCGTAGTCCGGTAGGCCCAAAGGCATTCGCCGAGCTTTTCGTCCCAATCTCCCTTGTTCGAGGAGACAAACTTCTTGAGCAGCTTGATGATTGTCTTGTTGAATGCCTCTGCCAAGCCGTTGGCGGCAGGATTGTAGGCGGTTAAAGCAACATTCTGAATTCGGTATTTATCGCAGAACCGATAGAACCCTTGGCTTGCGAATTGGGGACCATTGTCATGGATGATCCGTCTGGGTACACCAAATCGATGGATGACATGGTGTTTGATGAAGCTAACCAGATTGGAGGTTTTAACTTCGGTCAACGGTGTGGCCTCTGCCCATTTTGAGAAGTAATCGGTTATTGCCAGGATAAACCGGTGACCTCTTGCCGAAGAGGGACTGATTGGCCCTACGACATCGATTCCCCATGCTTCAAATGGCCATGAAGCAGAGCAATTCTGAAGGTTGGTGAATGAAGTCTGCATGGACTTGGCACGCTTTACACCTTCGTGCATATTGGGTGGCATCGGCCATCATGGTCGGCCAGTAGTACCCAAGTCTGTGCAGCCTGTCTTTAAGCTTTGGACCCAGCTAGTGAGCTCCGCAAATGCCGTCGTGCGCTTCTTGGAGCGCTTCCTGTGCCTCTGAATGAGAGAGACAACGGAGGAGGACACCGTCATATGAACGACGGTAAAGTGTCTTCAAGGTTGGATCATAGTGGAAACGGAGCGACCTTCGTCTGATGGATGCCGCTTCTTTGGGATCGTCTGGAAGCAGACCGTGCAGAGCGTAGTCAATGAGAGGGAAGCGCCAATCCCTCGGCTCAAGACCCACGGAGATATTATGGACCTCTTGGATCCTTAGCATATGCTTGGAGCATACGAGATGCCGGGTTGCGACTGTGAGGTGATACTCGGTGTCGGCCGGTAAGGCTAGCGTTGTTGCTAATGCAGCGAGGGCATCCGCCTTGGTATTTTGAGATCGGGACACGTGCCCGATGTAGAAGCCTTCAAATAGGCTAGCCAATTCGATGGCTGTATGGTAATAAGGCACCAAATCCTCATGGCGGACTTCGTATTCGCCTTTAACCTGATTGATGATCAGTTTTGAATCGCCATAAGCTTCGAGGTAGCGTACCCCCATTCCCTGGGCGAGCTGGAGGCCGATGAGCAGAGCATTATATTCCGCTACATTATTAGAGCATGATTCTATCAAAGAGAATGCTCTGGGAAGGATATGATCCTGTGGGGAGATGAACACAACCCCCACTCCGGCAATGATCTTCCCTTTGGGGCCCATCCGCGATGCACCGTCGAAGAACATCTGCCACACTTCCTCTGCTGAGGTTGCATTAGACTCGAAGACTTCATCAGGGATGTCTTCGTGAAGTTTTGAATGTTCTGGAACTGGATGAGCAGCTAAGAACTCTGCAAGGGCCTGGCCTTTAACTGCCTTCTGAGGAGTAAAGGTGATGTCGTATTGAGACAACAGAAGTGCCCATTTAGCCAACCTTGAATTCAGCGACCCTGGCTTCGTCATGAGAAGACGTAAAGGGTTCACCCTGGAGATGACATGTATGGTTTGGCCAACCAAATAATGTCGTGTCTTCTGGACAGCGAAGACGAGAGCTAAACACTCTTTCTCAATAGGATTGTAGCGAGATTCCGCTCCTATGAGAGTCCTGCTCAGATAACAAATGGCCTGCTCATGGCCATTGTCGTTCTTCTGAGCGAGGAGGGCACCGAGGGAATAGTCCAGAGCTTTTACATAAAGCAAGAATAGTTTCCCTGATGTAGGGGCCACTAAGACCGGAGGTTTTGTGAGATACCTCTTAATGTCTTCATAGGCTTCTTGACAAGCTTGGTCCCATATGAAGGCAGTACCCTTTTTCATGAGACGGGTAAAGGGCTGGCAACGGCCCGAAAGATTTGCTATGAATCTTCTGATGTAGGCTAATCTGCCTTGCAAGCCTCGGAGCTCTTTGAGATTCCTTGGTGGATGCATGTCCTGGATGGCTTTGACTTTGTCTGGGTCCAGATGGATCCCTTTTGATGTGACAATGAACCCAAGGAATTTGCCGCTGGATACTCCTAAGAAGGATTTTGTCGGGTTCATTTTCAGCTGATGAGCCCGCATTATGTCGAACATCGTTCTCAGATCGCGAAGATGTTCATTTTTGCTGCGGCTTTTGACGGCAATGTCATCAACATAGCATTCCACCGTCTTTCGGAGATGGTCGCGGAAGATCATGCTCATCGCCCGCTGGTAGGTTGCTCCGGCGTTCTTCAGTCCGAAGGGCATTACAGTGTAGCAGTATTCCCCCAATGGCGTTCAGAAAGAAGTATGCTTCTCGTCATCAGGATACATCTTGATCTGGTTGTACCCTGAGAAGCCATCCATGAAAGACATCCTCTCGAACCCGCATGTGTTGTCGATCATGACATCAGTGATCGGCAGTGGGAATTCATCTTTGGGACAGGCCGTATTGAGATCACGGTAGTCGATGTAGATCCGTATTTTCCCGTTCTTTTTGAGGACGGGGACGATGTTAGCTACCCAGTCTGGATGTTGTTCCTCCCGGATGAAGCCACAAGCAATGAGCTTATGAACTTCGGCTTCAATAGCCTCCATGATGTTTGGGCGGAACCGACGTTGTTGCTGCTTGACCGGCTTAACGTCGTTCTTGATGTTTAGACGGTGCATGGCGACCTGTGGATCAAGTCCGGGCATGTCTTCATAGCTCCAGGCGAAGACATCTATATACTCTTTTACGAGCATTATCAATTCTTCCTTTTCGATGAGTGATAAGCTTTCACTTATGAAAATAGGTTTGGGGTGATCTTGACTACCCAAGTTGACCTGGATCACCTTGTCTTCGGTAGGTGGCTCGCGCAGCTCGAACCGCTTTTCCCATTGGAGACTTAATTGCTGGGCCTAAGGTTCCTCATCAGTAGCTTCTGCAGGTTCCAATTGACTGGCTGAAGTCATATTCACGGTGAGGCCGTTGAACATTCCTCCTATGCTGATGTCAGAGTCCCACTCGGCAGATGAGCCCGATTGTAATGGAATTGGTTCGTCGTCTTTGACTTGAACCGTTACTGATGATGTGGGTGTGACATACCCTAACCCCCTGCGTGTACTATCATAGTAATTTGCAGGTTTCCCTCTTGGGACGGAGTTACGCATCAAGCTGCGTCTTCCTTTTCCGAAGTTCAGGCCGCCTGCCTGCTTCAAGTCATATCCCATCTTCTCCATAATATGGCGTGCCGGTTGCGCATAATGGAAGAACTGTGGGGTTTCTGAGTCCGAGCTTGACTCTGTAGCTGCAGGTCCCCGTGGCTGGGTTCTACCGAAGATTATCGGCAACTGACCTTGTTTGGATGGAGGGATTACCAGCGTGGCCCCTTCTATAACCTCCACAGATGTAGTAGCCGAACTTGGCTCATGTACGGGCATGTGCAGAGAGCCCTCTATGATGGATTTAATTGACCCAATACTCGCAGGATAACCAAAAGAGATACTCTCATTAATTACCCATTCGCCCTCTTCATCAGAAGGGATATTACATTGGGGGTCATTGAGGAAACATGCTGTAATTGGTTCGCCAATCAAAATGGCTGGCACGCCTGTTTCGGATTCTGAATCCGCCTCATTGCCACTTTCATCATCGTCTGGCAATGGCTCTGCAGGCGTTCCGTCGGCCTCTTGATACAGGAGGGCGTCGGTGGAGTAGTTTTCCACCCCCTTGAAGGGTTGCTTTTCAGCGAAGACAGTTCGTACTGTCACATCATCTTCAACATATTTGAAGCATTGGTGGAGGGTGGAAGGAACGATCCAGTTGGCATGGATCCAGGGTCTTCCTAGCAGCAAGTTATATGATGTGTCAGCGTCAATGACATAGCACGTCACTTCTGACTTCAAGCTTCCGATTCTGCAGCGGAGCCGAATCTTTCCAAGCGGATGGCTGCTCCCGGCGTTAAAACCGTATATTGTAGTGGTGGTTGCGGACAACCTGTACAATGGTATGCCGAGGAAATAGAGGAGCCTTTTGGGGATGATGCAGAGTGCAGAGCCCGGATCGACTTGTACTCTTTCAATGCATGTTGAACCGATATATCCGGTATAGTACAGAGGTCGATCGTGCTTGTTGTCCTTGAGAAGCATATCTTCCGCCGTGAAGGTGATAGCAGGCACCTTTGATTATGCGTGATGGCACTCTGAGCAGGAAGGCCGCATCTCATCACCAGGAACCTCAGGCATGCATGTCAGAAAGGACTCCGAGTTGGCCAGCGCATCTCTGAGTGCCTCTCTTGTCTCTTTAGAGAGACGAAGGAGCTCGTGTATTGTGATACGAGCCGGGATATTGGCTAAGTGGGCCAATATATCAAAGCGAAAGGGCGTGGCTAACCCTTGGCCTGGCGGTTTCTTCAACGCATGGTCGAACCGCACTTTCTTAGGCTTCTCCTTTCCCTTGGCTGGAATTGGAGTGGATGCCGGCATTGGTACTGACGTCGTTTGCTGCTGTATCTCGTCAGTAGGCTTGTCATACTGCCTTTGATATGACTTTCCAGATCGGGTGCCCGTCTGTTGGGGCGCATCTGCCTGCGCTGTACAGGCATGCTTCTCTCCTTCTGAATCGCTGAGGGAAGCCGAAGTAAGATTACCATCATCTGGCAGGACAGAGATGACATTGCAGGACTTGCCCTTTTTGCTGGAGTCCTTCGACGTCCGCTGTATGTCTTGGACGAGGTCAGGGTGTATCCACATAACTTCCCCTGTCTCCAATGTCAAGGGGACGAGACCCTTGTCATCTTTAGCTATGGCTGAAGAATGCTTGACTTCCAACCGCGGTGTGGGGGCTGAATAGGTCCCGTCAGGAACCATGACCTTTTGGGCTGTGCCGAATTCAAGGGTCACCATATTGGCAGTGACTTTCTTCTGCTCCGTCTTCAGTGTGAGGACGCCGGCATCTATTAGGGCTTGTATCCTGTCTTTGAGGACATAGCACTTGTCAGTAGGATGATGGACCATCCTATGATAAAGACAGTATTTGGGGTCATTTGTGCGCCCTATCTCATTAGGACGCCGAGCATCCGGTAGCTTCATCTTATTTCCTTTGTGGAGCAGATGGAATATCGTGACCACCTGATCATCTCTGAAGGAATACTGCTTTGGAGGAAACTTGGGCTCTTGGCTGTTGACGCCGCTCTTCTTGGCCTTTAACTGCATGTCTCTGGTCAGCTCGACGGACATAATCTCCTTCCCTTAGCTTGAGAAGACTGCGGGAGATCGCTACGCCCTTTGTTGTTCGCGCACCATTTGCTTCTAGGGGCGGATGGCTCAAACTTCTTAGCCGATTTCTCGGCTATCTCAGCTTGTTCGACCAATTCCTTCCAAGTATGGGCTTTGACAGCCCCCATGCGGACTTCTACTTAATCCAAGAAGTTGTGCCTGCATGTCTGTAAGAGCATGGGTAATGGCATCCCTGCTGGGCACATCAGAGATAGATTTCTGAACCGCTCAATGTATTCACGAACAGATTCGCCTTTCCTCTGCACAGTGGAGAGGAGTTTGTCCATGGTCACTTCGGTGTCATCCTCATAGAAGCGAGAGAGGAACCGATTTTCTAGGTCAATCCAGGAATTGACAGAGCCCGAAGGGAGGCTTCGGAACCAGTCGAATGCCACTCCCTTTAAGGTGCCAATGAACAGCCTAGCCATGATGGCATCGTTGCTTATAACATTGCCGGTCTGGGACAGGAAATAGTAGATGTGCTGATTGGGCGAGCTCTTACCATCATACGTATGCAACGTTGGTGGTTTGAACTTTGGCGGATATGGCACCGAATCCCACTCCAGTGGGTAAGGACGAACTGCCCCTACTTTCTTTAATTCATCCCTCTGAGCCAGGGATGAAATTTGAGCTTGAAGGCCTTTAAGGACTTCGGCATCCAGGGAAGAGCCTCCCTTAGATCTCTCCGTCTTGGGCGGATCATTGCTGAGATGTCCCTCCTCGTCATGATTACTCCCAGTATCATCATTCCGGTTGCTGAGGAGCTGAGCGAGCATCTGTTGAATATTGTCCAGGGCCTCTTGCTGAGTTCTAGAGGTTTGCTCCTGAGCTTCCAAACGCCGACGAAGATCGTCATTGGCGTTATCGGCCATATTAACCGATGCTTAGTCCGTTCGCACAGAACTGACTATTGCTGAAGAGGCATACCCGCTGTCTTCATCTTCTCCATCAGATGATTGGGGCGACCGCCTGAGTTGTGGAACGGTTGGGACCGTCGAGGAGGAAGGCTGCTCATAATTATAGGGTATCGCTACCCTGGATCTGGTGTTTCGAAAAACATCCTCTTCGCGCACCAAGACTTCACCTAAGCCCGGGCTATAATCTGGATCTGGGGAGCCGAAAGGGGTATCATCAGATGTATGACCCTCCCTGTGTCGCTCTCGTCCTCTTCCGGTCATGTTGACGGACGCGAAGGCTGGGCCTCGCGAAGCACTCCTTTCATGATGCTTCTTTGTGGCATGTGTGGACAACCGGTTAAACGCCGATTGACTGTGCGGAGATGCAGCCTTGATCGGATATTGCCGACAACGGGCTGAATGGATTGTCACAAGTCGGCATCCTCTTTGACAACAAGGGGAGGTGGTTTGGAGAGACTCCAATTCCCGCTTGTTTGCCAAGAATTGTCGCAGGTTAGGCTCAACAGAGCCTGAACAACCCCGTGGAGAGGCCTTTCTGGAGCGTACAAGGGATGATGCTCCGTTCCTCTTATCCCTGCAGAAGGGATTAGTACTGAATAGTACTTTGGCGCTAGCTTCGCCGACAGGTGCGAGCTTAGTGCTTGATGAATTGGGGAGCGGAGCACGCTATGGTGCTTTGCCCGCTATTCTGCTGCGAAGGGGATCAACCTCAGATAACACTGCGGTCTTAGCCTTGCGGCCGCGAACCCAGTGAATTCGTTGTGGTACAATAGCTTCGCTTGTGAAAGAGAGGCTGACAAAAGGCTTTGCTGCCCTTGATTCAGGTGACGGTATGATTGCCGTCGTGATTTCATGGCTGGCAGCATCGTCAGGGCAGATGGGCATCTTACCCTTTTCTTCGCGGGAGAGACGCAGTCTCGGCATGACTACTCCGGGAGCTTTGGTTGAAGACTCCTGTTTAGGCTTCCATATCAGCCTTGACAGGGGACGCCTAGGTTCGCAAGGAACCTGAATAGCCACAAGCGGGGCTGTGGGGTGCTGGCAAGATCCTGCCTCTGGTTTCTGATTTGAAACCTTGGCCATGAAGACCTTCCTGTGCTTCCGTGCTCGAAGCGTCAGGCCACCCCCAGAGAGGACTTCTTCAAATCTTCCTTGATCGATCTGGATAACCAGGTTCTCAAAAGTGCAGGATCTGGGCTGCGGGCATGTTTCCTTGTTGCGCCAGAGAACTGTGACAGGTTTGCAAAGAACCTTTTCCGTCTCCGCAGAGACTTTGCTTGAAGATTTAGCCAGAGAAGATCTGGCTGCACCGGCTTTTCTGAATTCAGAGATAGACCCGAAGGTCTGTTCGTCGCATTGCGATACTTGATTCTCAGCAGAGGAGAATACAATTCCCCAGCGGAGTCGCCATCTTGTTTTCCATTATGTTTGCAAAGGGGGAAAACTTACAAATAAAAGTTTGAGGAGCTAAATTACAAGTATTCTCAAAAGATTACAAGTAGATCTCCTCAGAGATTCTGGGAAAATGTGCCGATAGGAGTCTGGTCAGCGCGCGACCACTTTGTCCCTTTGACGATGCGAGCGATGAGATTCCCTTCTCGCCTGGTTCTGGGAATCAGAGAATAGAGGATTAGTAGAACCCTCTTGCTACTTCTCAAAACCGCCTTCTGTGAGGAATTCCTTCTCGCCTGGTTCCGGAGATTCCTTGAAGAAAAGAGGTTGCTAGGGTATCACCACCCTGAAAAGAGAAGTATTTCTCCTGAAAGGTCTCTGAATTAGAGAACGCACGGTGCGTTATGAAGAAGTCTCTGCTTGTGGAGTCCTCTCTCTCTCTTTTTTATCGATCGATCCTCGGAAGCCCTCTCTTCTGATGCGATCCTCCCTCCCTTGTGCCCCTGACGGGCTATTTATAGGGAGAGCAAGGGTATAATCGTCCCCTTGAAGATATGGAAATAGATTGAACCGAATCTATTTGAATCTGGAAAGTAGCCTTGCTGAGAGGCTAGGATAGCTTCTACGGAGCTAGAAAATGGCAAGTCGGTTGATCTTTCCGATTTGTTTTGATCCTTTCCATCTCGTTGGAGGATTTTCTCTGATTCTCTTACTCGTTTCAAGAGAGTCAAGAGATTGCGGCAATTACCTGCCATATTTGAATCCTGATTGGATTTGATTTGATTGAATCCAATCTCATCAGGAGATTTGATTGGTCAAAGGTTGACCATAGCAGGCTGATAGCGGAGCTGCCCGCTTTAAAGCTCATAGCGGAGCTAGAGGCAATCTTTGGCGAGGTCCGAAAAGAGGCTTTTCGGCGAAGCTGTCAGTTAGCTTCCTGGCGAAGTTGGATGATGCTAGCCTCTCAATCGAGGCTATCTCCTTGGGCTAATGTAATGCTAAATGCTAGCATCTTAGACCTGCTGAGGTCTGTTTAGAAATAATCCGGGTTCACTGTTCTGCTTGTTGGATCAGTGGAGTCCAAGCCGCTTCCTTGTCCCTTGGAGGTGGGTGAAAACTGGTCTTCAGCTCGTCTTGTCCCTTGTCTTTTGTAAATGTCAACAAGTTTAGACATTGTTCGGACCAATGAGAATCTTGTCTTTTTTAAGTGTCAACAAGCAATACTTAAGCAATGTAAACAATCCAAAGTGTTCTTATACTAGATGCTATGCACACGTACCTTTGCTCCAGCACTCTTCAACAGTAATAGAAAATGTAAACGAATTAGACACGTGCCTAAATGCAAGTCTAAACCGTTTTTAGCATTTAACAAACATCATTTTACTGTTGTGCTAGAAATGTATATACAGTGAGTCAAACAAGGAGATAAACACTACAGATATTTAAACTATGCAATTCAGCCAACCTGCAAAAAATACAGGTTAGTAGTTCACTCAGTTTGCCACAAGACTGTAGCAAATCTGAGGGCTTCTTGGCTCTGCTTTCTTGAGCAGAATCCAAGGCCACTTATATGTCCACTGCAGCAAGAATTCCTTGTTGTTAAATCTATACATAAAAAACAAAGAAGAAGGTTAACTAAAAATGTAAACTTTAAAGAGAATAACTTACCGTCCCTCCCCGGCAACGACGCCAAAATTTGATTGAGTTATAACCTGCGCACAAAAATACAGAATTTCAGAACTTTTAAAATTAAAGAGTGCAAGTTACTCAATTCTACCGCAATAGTAAGTGGCTATACGGGTCGTGATCCACAAGGAGGGACTAGCGATGGAAGCTTTTTAGTAAGTTCTCTTTTATGCTACCATTAGTGGTTAAAGTTCTTCTTTAGTTTCTTAAAAAGAAAAGAAAAATAAATTACAATGAAGTTAGGCAGAAAGTGAGAGATTGGGAAGATGGAGAAACCAGAATTGGATATGTACAAAGAAATGAAAAAAGAGTGATAAAAGAAGTGGGTGTTGTTGGTGTTGGTGATCTAAACTAGAGAAATAAAAGAAAAGAAAGAAAAGATTAAAGAAATACTTACCTCCTTTGGTTGATGACTTACCTGAAACCCTTACATGTTCTACCTTGCTTCGGAGGCGTTCAACGCATAAACCTAAGATCGAGCTCAGTCCCCCTTCGCATTACATCATCAAGATGAACAAGAATGAAATGATACGGAGTCTTGAGGAGGAGAACATCATCATGAAATAGCGTTGGCACTCACACAAACATTGTTATACTGATGCTTCTAGATTCACTTGAATGCTCATCATAACCAAAAGAGGAAAAGTAGAAAGAAGAAGAAGGAAACAAAAGTAAAGATAAACATAAAAAAAATTACCTTTTATTGCTTGCAGAAACGATGGAAGAAAGGAGGAGGTACATCGGTGTCACTCTCAACATAAGCCTCTCTCTCTTACTTACATGAATCTTAATCTAACCTAAGCTTACAAAGAAATTAAAATTACATAAAAAGAAAACAAAAACCTACACTATGAAGAATGAAAAAGTGAACTAAATTCTATCTCTGCATGGTCGTCCCAGTTTACAGTGAAAACCCTGCCTTTTATAGGCAAAAACCTAGAGGGGGAGGCGTGAGGAGATAGGGGGAGCAAACGCTCCCCCAACTGAAATGATAAGGCCACAGAAACGCTGGCGGCCTGGCTGTGGCCAGGTGGCCACAGCTAGGGGTTGGTAACTCCTGGATTCGCGTTTTGGCTTTATCTTCAACTGGATTTCTCGTTTCAGCTCTTGGATTTGACGAAACGATCTTTGATTGTTGGCTTTAACCACTTGATTTGGGAAGATCAATTTCAACCAGTTTTCAACCTCTCTGATTTGTCAAGATCTGCACTGATTCCCTGATTTCGAATTTATTCTGAATTAAATCAGAATTTGGTGGGCTTTTTGGGCTCGTTTCTCTTCACTCTCCTTTAGGAATGGGCCTACAAATAAATTAAACAATAATTAGGAACAACCAGAGTTTATTTTATAATAAGTATAAGTATATGATAATAAATGTGCAATCTTAGCGACCGATCAAACACCCTGTTCCCAGGATACGTACCCAGATATGTATTCCAATCTTTCACTCGTATTCATTCTATTTTCCTGTATTTATTTTATCATTATTTGATATTGGACTCATATTTAGTGGATTATGAACCCAGCTCCGGCCTGAGTCTAGGCCCGCACTTGAGTCCAGTCAGAGCCCAGGAACCTAACCCTCTACCTTATTATATTATTATTTTATTTCATTTTTATTTTCCTATTTATTTCTTTTTTCTTTTTTTCTTTTCCTTTTTCCTTTTCTTTCATTTTTTCTCTCTCCTTCCTATTACCCTATGCCCAGCCTACTTCTCCCTTTTGTTAGCCAACCACCAACCTCCCCAAACCTACTCCCCCATGCCACCTTCCCTCTCCCCCAATCACTATTAACCCCACCTACTTCCTCTCTCACCCACCTCTCACTCTCGTACTCTCATACTCACACTCTTACTTTCACACTCATCCACTCCCTCGCTCTTCACCTGGCCGACCTCAGCCAGCCCAGCCTCACCCTGCAAGTTATCGCGTGCCACCTAGCCAGCCAAACCGCCAGCTTCCTCCACCCAACTCCGACCAACAACACCACCTCCACCTTCACCCCTTCTCTCCTTCATGCAACCCCAACAACCACCTCACTACCTTTCCCCTACTCCCCTCTCCGGCTAACTCATCCATCGCTAGCACCCTATGACACCATCTTCCTCAGCCAACTTCCCACCATCACCCCCAAATGCCTCCCCCATAAATCATCACCTCCCTCACCACCATCAGCCATACCACCATCTTCTTATCACCCCCACCTCTCTCCTCCACCTTTACTCTCTCCCACGCCGCCCACCTCTGACTAGCAGCGTAATCGGTCACCACCTGACCCCTCAGACAGCACTGCTACCCCCTCCACGGCCTCCCTCTCCCTTTCTGCTCTGAACTCTCTCTACCTTCTCTCTCTTATGTTCTATTCCTTCTCTCTCTTCTCTCCTTCTTCCTCTCTCACTCTCTTTAACTTTCTCTTCCCCCAGCTCGTGCTCTCCCCTGGCTTTCTCTCGCTCCCTTTGGCTCTCGTTCTCTTTCTCTGTCACTCTCTCCTTTATTTCTCTCCCCGTCTTTCTTTCTCTTTCTATTTCTTTATCTCTCTTTAGTTCTCTATTTAACTTTCTTTCTCTAGTTATCTCTCTAGGTCTCTCTCAGCTCTCTCTACATCTCTCTCCTCTCTCTCCCAGTTGGAGTTTTATCAGAGTTCTGGTCATTCGTGCTCGGTTGTCGGCGAGGCGAATGCTCTCGCTTTATATTATGTTCCCCGCTTCGACGGGTGTATATTGTGTACTTCTATGACATTGTATCATATTAATGATTCTGTGAATTTGTATTTGTATCAGTGAAATAATTATATTGGAGTGATGAATATTTATAATAATGATAGTCGATTCTTGTACATATGCATGCGTTGGTACTAACGTTGTGCAGGTTGCAGGTACCGAGCATAGCCCTCGAGAGAACCTACCTAATAGGAATTGGACTTATACCATTTAGTTTGTGATAGCATCGCTGCGAGCTAACCACTCTGTTGGTTATCTAATAGGAACTGGCGTTGTACCCGCCAGGTTTAGTGATATCTTTTTAGAATGGTTCGTCCACTCATCCTCCAGGCTCCACCACTCTATGGATATTACATGTTACCTATTTTTATATGTGTTTTTGGTACTAACATTTCTGCAGGTACCTACTCAGCCTTAGGGCTTAACCACTTTGTAGTTTTACTACTCAGCCTCTAGGGTTAAACCCTCTAGGTTTCATATGCTCCACCTGGTAGACAGCTTAGCACTCAGTGCTTTACCATTAAACTCGCCCGGGCATAGTTATGTTGCAGCATTAGCAGAGCATTCATATGTCACTTCGTCACGTGCGACTAGCTACGCCATGTGCGTGGTTTCACTAGGGATGTCGACATAGCATTCATATGCTTGTTGTGTTGCGCGTGTTAGCCTCTCTAAGCATGTTAGCGACTATCGTTGTTCGCTAGCTTTACTCTAGCTTACACAACTCCACTTGGTTGTTTTATAGTTATAATATTATTTTGTAATAGTTGTGAAAAGTTTAAAATATTTAATTTATCATGCTGCGTGACCCACTTATTATTTTGTAATATTTTGTAATTTCATTTATCATGCTGTGTGACCCACTTATTCTCTGATACCTGTTGATGTATTGCTACTTTACATCACATGTTAATATAACACCTGACCGGCTAATTACCGACTCATGATTATCATCTTTTATGGGGACTTGACACTGATATCATGTACACACCCTCAAATTATATTCCTTCATGTTGTTTCTCTTGTTATTATATTCTTGTTAATCCCCATAAACTGATTATCTTGATCATAAACCGTAATAATTGGATAACTTACACCGGGATGAGGGAAACTAATGGAGTTAGTATGTGTACATGTTTATAATGGTCAAATATTGTGCAACTGAAACTTTAATTCTACCTGAGGGCCACCAGGGGTTTCGGTGTGGTGTACTGGCACCCTGGCTCCAAGTTCATTCCTTCCAGGGCAAACAAATAAGACCCTTACAACTTATCGGTCAGTTCTGTCTCAGTACCGGATGCTATTGAGGTCGTTGTCCTAAATATGCATGAGACCCACTATAAACATGGTTCATTGTTCCCCCACCAGTTTCCAATAACCAACCTCGGCTTACCCATATGTGGATGTATGTGTTCAGGGATATCGGGACACATACCGAAACATATAGGTCGAACGAGTGATAAACATAGTAATAATAATAACAAAAATATGATGATTTGGTTGCACTTTCTTAGTTTTATGTTGATCAATTGTTACGTTATTTATGGTGATTTTTCTATGCTTGCATAACTTGAATGCACGACACATTTTTCCGCACACATGTAATTGCCTGTGCACGTCACATGGCTTCATTTGGCACTTGCTGGGTTGTTTCTGACAACTATGGACCTTTTTGTCCAGATCCCGAAGCTTGGACTGATTTGGATCCCTTCGTAGAAGATCAGGCCTATCTTGTGGAGCAGGCGGAGCAATAGTAGATCCTTCCCAGCTACTATCTCTTGACTAGCTCGCGAGAGTTTCCTTTTTGAAGCTTATGAGGATCCCCCAGTCTTTTTATACTTGTAAATCATACTTTTGCACCTCTTGGTGATGTAATCTTGATTTAATATTAAATTACAGTCTGTGATAGCTGAATACTTGTACTATTTTGTTTGAATGTATAATACCACGTACTTTCATACTCTGACTCCTATATTGTACTGATGCTTAACATATATATATTCTAGGGTATTTTCACCCTATGTATATACATCACAGTAACACCTTCGTACCTACGGGATGGGGGCATTACAAATCTGTATCATGAAAGAGTGATGATTGCACTTGAGAATAAAACTACACCATACTTTGCATCTTTACAATTAGATTGGATTAAAGAAATGGCTCATGCCAACATTCATATTGTTCCATCAGAGTCTTCCGAAGAGGGAGATGATGATGATCAATTCTTTGAACAAGAGCCACATCAAGATAATAGGGAATTCATGTCTTTGATTTGGAAGGGTATAAAGAAGACCTATAATTTGGTTAAGGACTTGCATTAGAAGAAGGCATCATCAACACATATTAGGAGGTCTAAATCGGAAGGTCATGATTATGTCTAGGTTTACGATTGTTTTTCTTTTCTTTAATTTTCTTTTACTTATTTCATAAAAAAAAAAAAAATATAAAAAATATATTTTCAACAAGTTTAACTAGCTTTTGAAATTAAGGGACCAATAAAGTTTGAAATTTTATTAGAATAATTGATTTGATAGAATATTTAATTCTTGATATAGAGATGAAAATTTTGAAAAAAAGACACCATCTAAATTTTGTTTACATGATTGTGCATTCTTCATACACTTACACATGAGTTTTATGCTTGAATGACAATGGGGAAAGCTTAAACTAGCTTAAAGATAGAGTGTATATATATGTATATTAAAAAAAATTGTTAAATGAACCAAAGTATTGGTTAGCTAGGTACTTTGGCCTAAGCAAGTCATGGTATTTATGCGAAAGATAGTTAGGTAAGTTAATAAAAATCATATATATGAATAAATAAATTTGTATGTATTAGCAAATCTAAGAATCAATTAGTTAGATATTAGGGCCGCAAGAAGCCTTGACATTTACGTGAAAGAGAATTAGATGAGTTATACATATGTATAAAAAAAAAGAGATAAGGAAGTACTTAAAGGGCAACGAAGTGGTAATACTTCCAACTTTCATACATATAAAAAAAATTATAAAAAAATTTATGTGTATATAGAAATATATTTAAGTACGGTAAATTTTGAATCAAAAAATCCCAAGCTAAAATCTACTTTATGAAAGTACAACTAGAGGGGGGGTAAATAGGTGTACGGCTAATCTAATGAACAAAATGCGAAAATTAAAACTTAAATTGAAACACACTTAGTGTAACCAACGAGTGTAGACGAATTCCCGGTGAAGGCTCTGGACTAACTCCTCTTGATTCCTCTGAATAAGAGTTGAGGTGCTATATGAAGCTCTCGTGGTTAAACATAAGTGAGGCACACATAAACAAGTCAAGAATATAATATATGAATGAGCAATATGAAATGATGCAAGGCACAAAGTATAAGAGAGAGAGTAAGAGTCAATGGATCAAACACAAACACCGAGATTTGTTTCGAGGTTCGAGCACATAGCTCTACGTCCCCGCCTTCACACAGAAGAATTTTCACTAACTTGTCCACACAGGACTCCCACACAGGGAACCTCCACTGAGGATTTGGGGCAATACAACCGGGAGTACACAACTCCTCTCTCAATTACAAACACAACCTCTACACTTAGAGGCTAGGCACAAAGCCGCCACAAAATCAACCTCACAAATGAGGGATAGGCACAAAGCCAATACAAACATAATCCACCTCTTAACTAAGAGGGATACCAACATAACCTCCAATATCAACCTCTCACTAGAGGGATACCCACAGTCACCTCTCACTAGAGGGATAACACAAATCAAGGAGGGTTTACAACTTGGTGGTTTTCACAACCACAAACCAATCTCTTCTCACTAAACAAAGATCCTAATAGATAGGATAGCAAGATAAGCTCAAGTGTGAGAAAACAAAGTGTTTTGAACAAAGAAAATCACTTGGAAAAATCTCCAAATAGTTATAGAATTTTTAGACCAAAAATAAACTCCCAAAAGACAATTTTCTTTGGAATAACAAACACTTTAAAAACAAATAGAGAATAAGAATTTGAACCCAAAAACTTTTTGCTGAAAACACTTAATGAGTATGAAATTTTTCTCTCTAAAAAATCTTAACCAAAACCAACAATGGATGGGGTATATAAAGGCCCAAAACAGAATCTGCCAGTTGGCTGGCAGAAAGGTCTGTTTTGACCTTCCGGTCGACCGGCCAACGGTTAAAAATATGACCGTTGAGCCTGCCGGTTGACCGCCCGGTCAACTGCGCCAATTCCAGAGAGCAGTTGCTCTTTGGCCGATCGACCGCTCGGTCGACCGTGCCAAGCCTCACGGTCGACCGTCCGGTCGACCGCCCCCACCCGAGAGTGGGGCACTTTCAGTCGGTCGACCGCTCGGTCGACCGGCCTAAGTGGCTGGTCAGCGTGCACGTTCTTGTGTACGTCAGTCGACCGATCCGGTCGACCGACTCTGGGTCTGGTCGACCGGCTAGTCGACAGGCCCGGTCGACCGCCAGAGCCTGGCAGGGCAATTTCAGAACTTTAAAATTGGGTTTTTATTATCCTATTAAATCCCATAAAATCTCTAAAAATCCATAAAAATAAGTTCTTATATTCTCTTCTAAATACAAACTTGTTTGAGTAAAAATCAAACCAAGTTACAAACATTTTGTACTCTTTTTGTGTCATGGAAATTTTATCGAAAACCAAATTCCGTATTTTCCAAAACTAGGATTTTTGAAATGGAAAATCGTTTTTTCCAAAACTCATCCAAATACAAAAACATGATATAGAAACAACATTTAAGCTTGTAGTATATGGATATAATCCAATATACATATAAAGATATATATCAATGTTTTTGACATTAAATCTGAAAATAAGTTTTGTTAAAATACCAAAGCTCCAAACTCATGAAATAGACTATCAAACTAAGTTTGTTTAAATAGTTGAAGCATAGATGTATATAGAACAAATCTAATATACATTAAATCATATAAACTTGTTGATTCTATCTATTCATGAAAACTAAGATCGGTTAAACCAAAAACGGAAAAACAAAACATGAAACTTAAACAAGTGTGTGTGTTGTGAACTTAAGCATATCACACTATCTAATCTTTAATAATGGATCTAAACTATAAACTAAATACTATACCGAAGTCTTCTTGTAGAGCTCTGTCTCGAAGTCGACTCGATCCAAACGTGATCCACCGAGCTTGACTCCAACCGAGTGCTAGATATGACTTTGACGCTCGGGCTCTTGAATCACCATATGAAAGCTCCAAAACACCTTTGTTGAAGCTAATCACCTACTAATATCTTGGTTAAGTATCTGAAACTAAATATCACAAGATTATTAGTAAACTATAACTACATGAGTTAATCATCATCAAAACTAGAGTGGAAGGCCTCCAGGCCAACAATCTCCCCCTTTTTGATGATGACAAAACTCATTGAGTTATATATGCATGGATTAAAGTTAAGCTTCAAAGAAGCTCTCCCTTAACTCATGCATAACAATAAATAATAAATATATGCAATGAATACTAAACATGAATATGCATCAACATGCATAAAATAATGAAATGAACATGCTCTTGATACCAAACTTTTAAAATAAATTCCTTTTCCTTTTTAAAATAAACATGTTCTTTAAATAATTTCTTTTGATACCAATAAAAATTTCAATGTGAAAACTTTATCAATAAAAGCAACATAAAAACTCTTGATACCAATCAATAAAAAAAATTCTTGATACCAATTGGAAGATAATCAATAAAAGCTTTTGATACCAACAATAAAAAATATCAATATGAAACAACTTTGATATAAACTTACAAATAAACAATAAACATGCATATTAAACAATAAACATGCATATTAAACTCAAATACTTCTCCCCCTTTTTGTCAATTATCAACAAAGGGGTCAAAGAAAATAATAAAACAATATTCTCCCCCTTTTTGTCTTAAACAAAAAGAATATCAATAAGGGGTGAAATCAAAACAAAACATTATGATTCCAATTGAAAAAAAATATATCAATTGAGTGCATCATGATATCAATTTAAAATAAATAAAACAAAACATACCAATTGAAGGTACATAAAACAAATGTTTTTAATATAACTAAACATGTCTATATTATACCAATTGTAAGCAAATAAATCAATTTGAAGAATTCAACCAAAAATTTTGATATCAATTAAAAAATATATAGATAATCTTGATATCAATTGTAAAGAATAGTACCAATTGAAAGTAATTTTAATTAGGAGCATATGATACCAACAATAATAAATATCATTTTTCAATCCTTTTTCAACATAAAGTGTGGGAGTAAAATATCAAGGGTAAACAAAAAAAATGAAATATAAATTTCTCCCCCTTTATGAAATACCAAATAAAATGATGCATAAGCTTGTATAAGATACCAATTGAAACATAATCAATTGAAGTATAATAGTCATTGAAGAAATCAAGCTTAGCATAACTAAAATTTGTGCTCAAAGATATAGAGATATAGTAAGCACAAATAAAGCATATATATATATGTATGAAAAATTGAATACCAATCGAAATTGATACTATTTGAAGTTAAAGCATACATATATAAAAACATATATGAGTATACAAAAAAAATGTCAATAGTGATACCAATTGAAAAGGTCCAATGATACCAATTGAAAACACAATAAGATCAAGTGTATAACTCATATTACCTACCACACATTTTATGCACATGTTTAAAATGGATTTTCAATAAGAAGCATACAAGGCATGGTCGCCCAACCAACCGCCCTTGAATGGAAAGGGTTTTCAAAAATAGGTTTGAAAATAGTTTAGCATAATTGAAAACTCTTCCAAAATGAAGAATACGAACTAGTTATAAGAAAAATTTGTAAACTAGTACGAAATCCTTCAAGCAAGGAATAAAACAAGAATATATTCCATAAAACATGAAAATCACTAAACCAATGTCACTCAAAATCTATATACCACATATAATACTCATGAAAACAAAATCATGAGAAAACATCAAGTAATATGAGTGTACAAGTTTTGTGAAAAACATAATCATGAAAATAGTCAATTTAGCTCAATTATGAAATTCCTTGAAAACATGAAAATCATCAAAATTAAATAGGCTTCAAGGTATATGTATGTTATGTACAAACTAAAGTATACATACATATCCAAAACATAACGAGTCTACAAAAGTATATGCATGAAGGCAAGTCGCTCAAAGGGGTATACATGTATATCTTAAGTTTTGACAAAATAGGCATATACATGAAGCTAAATATATAAACATGAGAAACATATACAATATGGGAATACACGTCAAAATGTTTGAATCATCAAAATTAGACTATACTAGTACATCTAATGAGTACAAATGAGCGTTCAAGCACAAACATGTAATAATCTATTTGTGGCTCACTAGTTGTACAAGTATATGCCTAAGTTTTAATGAAAACTAACATTTAAACATGTAATCAAAACAAGAAGCATAGAAATTAAACAAAAACTCATATGATCATTATGTAAATGAACATGCATTAGATCTATGATATACATATTAGCTAAACAAATGTGAGAACACAAAAGTATAAGTCCATATCAAACATGGGCGTCTCAAATACTAATCATGCATATCACAAGTCTAATAATCATGTCATTTAACATACTAATAAAAACATGCTAAAACTTAATAACATGAAAAGCATGTAAACATAAATGAGGAGTAAGAGATCGTTACCAAAACCATAAGACAACTCTCCATATCTCCAAAACAAGGTGGTCCTCCCACCAAACTCCCCTTGAAAATGATGCATCCAAATAGTCCTCATAATGCTCGGAACGCATCCACTTCAAGGCACCATCACTCTCACGTCAAGCGAGAGTCCACACCTACATCAAATAGGATAGGAGTAGATTTTGGTACCCATACTCTTTTGGGTCCATGGGGGTTAGCACCTTTCCTAACCCAAATAAATTTAGTTGCTAAATTTGAATCATGTATACGATCATAACAAAACTTAGCAAAGGTGGCCCTTACGTCCACAATGTGTACAAGTGTACACATGAGCATACATCGTGTTATGAGTGTGACCGTGAGGAGCATGTGTATACTGATTGGTAGTGAAAAGTGCATTTTTATCATCATATTTACCATCACATTTTCATATTTATTCATTTAATTCTGCACATTTATTAATAATTTGTAATTTATTGTGTGCAGGCCTCGAATTATTATTTTAATAATAAATAAAGCTTAATGAAGCCCAAAAGCCCACATTTGAAGCCCAGGTGTAAAAGTGCAAATATCAGATTGTCAAAGTGCAAATATACAAGGGCTAAAGTTGCAATTATTAAAGTTGAGGGAAGGATAGAATTCTACCCAACCCTAAACTCTTGCAGGATGAGGATAAAAGGCCAAGATAAGAAGGAAATTCGTGGGAAGAAGATTTGAAGAAATCTGGATTAAGGGTAACTTGATTACTAAGTTATCTCGAAAATCCAGATTTAAAAGGCCAGGATTACAATTCTAGAAGCAGGCGCCCACATAGATGGACCAGAAGAAGCCACGCGCCAAAGCGCGTGACCTAACTCCACGAGATTGCCGCGGATCCGCGGCAAAAGCCGCGTTTCCGCGGCAATCTGAGCTTATCCAGATACGAGTTTTCGTGGAGGTGTTGTGATGGGACTCTACTTCCTTCTGCCCTATAAATATCACCTGCATTGCAACGTACAGAGCGTCCAGCGTCCAGCAAAGGGCCAAAGTTCAGATTTTTAGGGTTTCTTCTAGGTTTTCTTTTCTTTTTGTAATTTTTATGTAAGTGAGGGAGATGGCTTTGTTGAGGGTGACACCGACAGATGATTCTCTTCTCTTCCATTGTAATCAATAAAAAGGTAATTTTTTTTTTTTTTTTTTTTTGTTCTTATGTCGTTGCTTTTCTTTGTTTTCTCTTTCTTTTCTACTGTGTTTCTTTTTTGTTGATCTTTGACGAGCACGCGAGCGTTTACCGAACCACAAGTATACCGAAGATTAGTAGGTTCCAACGATATTCCATGGCGATGTTCTCCTCCTCGAGGCGTATCAACTCATGCTTGCCCAAGGCTTGATGACCTAATGCGACAACGGACTGAGTTCGATCCCAAGGTTTATACGTTCAACGCCTCCGAAATAAGGTAGAAAGTGTTAGGTTTCGCATATTTTCTCCAACCAAGGTTAGTTTTCTATTCTTTCTTTTCTTTTCTTTTTGTAGATCAAATCCACACCTCTCCAATATTCTTTCCCACAACTCATTGTAAATACCACTTTTCTTTGTAAATACCATCGTGACTAACAAATTAACTAAAAAAGATAAATTTTTAGAGAAACTTGCTTAACGCTTCTATCGTAGTTCCTCCTTGAGGATCACGACCCGCATAGCCCTGCTACCGCGGATTAGAACTGATTCCTCGCACGATCTATTCTTAATCTAATATTCTAATTTTTGTGTGCAGGAAAAATCAGTCAAACAAATTGGCGCCGTTGCCGGGGAGGGACGGTAAGTTATCTCTAAAATAAAAAAAATTTAATTTTTAACTAATTCTTTATTCTTTTCTGTTTGCAGGTTTGGAGAACAGGAAACAGAAACTTATCGCAGCAGTGGACATATAGCTATCCTGTGCCTCTGCCCTCGAAGGCAGAGCACAAGGACCTGCAACTTTGCCGCGGAAACGCGGCCAGAGCCGCGGATCCGCGGCAATTGCAGTGAATTACTCACTGAATTTTTTTGCAGGTCTCTGTAAATTAAAATACTGCTTATTGATATATTCTGTTTTGTTCTGTGATAAACCTGTATACTGCTAATTAATTCAACAGTAAATTATTTGTTGTTAAAGATAAAATTGATTAGACGTTTGCATATTAGGCACGTGTCTTTTCAATTCCTTTATTTTTACTGTTGAAGAGTGCTGGAGAAGCAAGGTACGTACGCATTGCATGTAGAATAGGACTCATCTCTTGGTTGATTTTCTGCTTTGAGTGAATCTTATCTACTTATCTTGTACACTTGCACTAATTCATCTTAAGGGCATAACCCATTAACAAGATAAGGTGGGGATTTCATCACCCTTCCTTAGCCCAAAAATCATATCCCAAGCACTCACTAACCCAAGCCTAACTAAAACTGAGTAGACATTGGCCCTAGGGACATCTCGGACTCAATAGGAGATTATCCTAAGGGGGAACAGTGTTGGAAGTTGACTCTTGCCAAATCAGTGTCTAGGAAGGGGATTGAGGGCCGAAAGCCCGAAGATTGGTGGTTATTTAATTAAGGAACGTCTTTGACGGAAAACCTCCCACCATTCTTGCCCTGACCTGGCTGATTAACTTGTGGTCAAAGTCTGCACCCGACCTCCCGTGGACAGTCTAACCAGTTAGGAGTCGTCTAGGTCATAGGTCTACCCTAACTTAGATTAGAATTTTTCTTTTTGTTTGTTTATTTGTTTTGTTTGTGTTGGTGTGATATGGCATATAATAACAATTCCAATTTTAATCCATATTACACCCCTAACTATTATTCGGATATTACCAACCCGGCATACCCTAACTTTGACCAATATAGTGTGCCGGAATGGTCTTATCCGAATGACTATAACCCACACCCCCATCTTATGACTATAATTTCCATAATAATTTCAACTCGTCACAGAGTTCATGGGGTTTCGAGTCCCCCGAGTCTAATTCTCAACCTAATTGTCCTTCATATCCATCTAGTCCACATTCTTCCCAAAATTCATACTCAGATCCACCCATTCAGAATAGAAATCCATCTATCTTGGAAATGATGAGTAGGAATGAGTCCAAGCAAAAATCACCATCAATTTTAGACATGATGATACGTGAGTCCACCGACTCACAAATTTATCACGATTACCCGTCCTATTTTCAAGTCCAATCAGAACATGATCCACCTATCGACTATGAAGGGATGCTAGCTGCCATGACTGAGGCTAAATTAGCCCGTGATCATGACATAGATTTGATGGTGGAATGCTTACACCGGCCGGCTGATTCTGATATCGATGACCACTCGATTAGAGTCGACGAATCAAGTTGCTTGGGACAACAAGTTTCTAATTCAGTACCATCTTGTGAACTTGCCGAAACTTCAAATTCTGATAATTTGGCAAGTTTTTCCTTTCCCGAATTAGAACTCGAATGTGACCTAGATTCTCAAATCTATGATCAAGTTCAAATTCCTGAATCATTATTGACTCCTGTTTTGTTACCCGACTTAGGTAATATTTTAGAGTCAGTTTTGATTCCCACATCTATCATTCCTGAACTTGAATCACCACCATTGAGTCACATTCCATTGTGGGAAGATGATTGTGGACTTGAGTTTCAATTTTTTGACTTGGACCCACTTCTCGAACTTAGCCCGACTCCTGAGCCCTTACTTGATTTGAGCTTCTTCCCTGAGTCAGTATTCGTTCCCGTACTTCCCATGTCCAAGTCAATCATTCCATCTTTTCATACTCCATTTTGGGACAAGGAGGTTGAGAAAATTAACTCTGAAATTTATTATGAAATTTGGAAATTTGATGGGGTGGAAATTCTAAAAAATGATTATACATATATTTTAGTGGGTTATGTAAGGAAAGTTTCTGGTGGGTTCCACCAAATTATCTGTTATCTTGATTGGGCCGCATTTCGTGGACCAATTAGACCACCTCCGGAACCACCACCCTAAGGTAACTTCCGCCTTCCCTTGTTCTGTTTCATGCATATATGCATTCATTCATACATTGAGGACAATGCATGAGATAAGTGTGGGGGTGGGTTTTACTAACATACTAACATAGGTAAAAACTAAAAAAAAAAAAAAATTGCTAATAAATAAAAAATTTTAAAAAAAAATGTTATAAAAAGGAAATATTTTGACTTATTTTTTTGAAAGAAATCTAAGTTAGTTTTAAGGATTAGGAAAATCATGATTAGGATTTCTAAAGACTTGGTCAAAATAAATAAATTGTTTAAATTTTAGGTATAGGAGAGAAATTGAATAAATAATTAGTCTTGATTTTTACCTTAATGAAATGTGCATACCTAATGCATATCTAGGATTCTAAGACAAAGACCTTGTGCCTCATATATTTTAAAAGAAAAAAAAAGAGAAGAAAAAAAAATCACCAATTAAGCTGATACATGTGCCTCAAGAAGCATAAGTATTCATGCCTAAAGGTGAGTAAATAAAATAAAATCCTTAGTTTTGGGGCCTAGTTCACTCGAATTTGAGTCCGCGGGGTGTTTTCTCACCTGGTGCCCTAAAGCCGACCGGTTTGGGAGCCATCGACTTTAAGTTCGTTACATGGGTGGATTAGAAAGCCTAAGAAGACTAAGAAATATAATATATGTATTAACACATCTAATAATCAATTAGTTAGGTATGAGGGCCTCAAGAAGCCTTGATACTTATACGAAAGAAAATTAGATGAGTTATACATGCCAAAAAAAAATAAAAAAAAATAAATATATTAACACATCTAATAATCAATTAGTTAGGTATGAGGGCCTCAAGAAGCCTTGATACTTACACGAAAGAAAATTAGATGATGTTATAAAAATAATAAAGAGGCATGAGAGTCCAAGTTAAGGAATTCCTAGATTCACAAGGGTGCATATGATTTTTGGTAACGAAAAAGACTATATTCAAAATTCAATTTTGATCCTTACCTAAAATGAATAACAATTTACTTTATAAAGACTAGGTTTGAAGAATGAATAAAAATGAGGATCCTAAAACTTATAGACTACTTAGTCTCTTCAATAATAATTCAAATATTTTCCTTTTTATGGATTTTGTGGGTGCAATCCGCTGAAAACCCTCACGAGACAACACTCGTCCTCTAGGGTAACCTAAAGGTTTAACGGCTTGTTGCACGTGCTAAGTGTAATCGTGATTCCTACGAAAGTGAGTTAGGTTAGATTAACTTTTTCTTTTTCTTTGTTTTTACTCGAGGACGAGCAAAAAGATAAGTGTGGGGGTGTGATTGGTAGTGAAAAGTGCATTTTTATCATCATATTTACCATCACATTTTCATATTTATTCATTTAATTCTGCACATTTATTAATAATTTGTAATTTATTGTGTGCAGGCCTCGAATTATTATTTTAATAATAAATAAAGCTTAATGAAGCCCAAAAGCCCACATTTGAAGCCCAGGTGTAAAAGTGCAAATATCAGATTGTCAAAGTGCAAATATACAAGGGCTAAAGTTGCAATTATTAAAGTTGAGGGAAGGATAGAATTCTACCCAACCCTAAACTCTTGCAGGATGAGGATAAAAGGCCAAGATAAGAAGGAAATTCGTGGGAAGAAGATTTGAAGAAATCTGGATTAAGGGTAACTTGATTACTAAGTTATCTCGAAAATCCAGATTTAAAAGGCCAGGATTACAATTCTAGAAGCAGGCGCCCACATAGATGGACCAGAAGAAGTCACGCGCCAAAGCGCGTGGCCTAACTCCACGAGATTGCCGCGGATCCGCGGCAAAAGCCGCGTTTCCGCGGCAATCTGAGCTTATCCAGATACGAGTTTTCGTGGAGGTGTTGTGATGGGACTCTACTTCCTTCTGCCCTATAAATATCACCTGCATTGCAACGTACAGAGCGTCCAGCGTCCAGCAAAGGGCCAAAGTTCAGATTTTTAGGGTTTCTTCTAGGTTTTCTTTTCTTTTTGTAATTTTTATGTAAGTGAGGGAGATGGCTTTATTGAGGGTGACACCGACAGATGATTCTCTTCTCTTCCATTGTAATCAATAAAAAGGTAATTTTTTTTTTTTTTTGTGTTCTTATGTCGTTGCTTTTCTTTGTTTTCTCTTTCTTTTCTACTGTGTTTCTTTTTTGTTGATCTTTGACGAGCACGCGAGCGTTTACCGAACCACAAGTATACCGAAGATTAGTAGGTTCCAACGATATTTCATGGCGATGTTCTCCTCCTCGAGGCGTATCAACTCATGCTTGCCCAAGGCTTGATGACCTAATGCGACAACGGACTGAGTTCGATCCCAAGGTTTATACGTTCAACGCCTCCGAAATAAGGTAGAAAGTGTTAGGTTTCGCATATTTTCTCCAACCAAGGTTAGTTTTCTATTCTTTTCTTTTCTTTTCTTTTTTGTAGATCAAATCCACACCTCTCCAATATTCTTTCCCACAACTCATTGAAAATACCACTTTTCTTTGTAAATACCATCGTGACTAACAAATTAACTAAAAAAGATAAATTTTTAGAGAAACTTGCTTAACGCTTCTATCGCAGTCCCTCCTTGAGGATCACGACCCGCATAGCCCTGCTACCGCGGATTAGAACTGATTCCTCGCACGATCTATTCTTAATCTAATATTCTAATTTTTGTGTGCAGGAAAATCAGTCAAACAAATTGATCTACAAAAAGAAAATAAAAGAAAAGAAAAGACAGCTTATCTCTTAGTCAGCTTGCCGTTTGAACCGTTGCGATGATTTCCCTTGTCTTGGAAGGCGTGCAAGTATGGCGTATAGGATCGTCCACCTTCGCTACCTACACTATGAAAAGAAAAGACAATCTAAAGAAGGATTGTTCATCTCCATAAGCCATCAAGTGCTCTTCTTCGGCTAGGTATTCTCGAAGCAGTTGGATCTCATGGTGGGCAAGACATTAGAGAGAGAAACAATGTCATCGAACAAGATTAGAAAAACACAGATAAAACAAGAATAAAGAAACAATAACACAAGAATAAAAACAAACCAACCTCGAGCAGATTTTTATTAACAATGGGGGAAAATTAAGAACTTACACCGCTGTCACCTCAGTACAAGTCTGAATCCTTCCTCCATGAAAGTTTCCTCCACTCTCAGCTTTTACAAAAAGAAAATAAAAATATACAAAAGTGGAAAAAAATCCTAAAAATCCTAACTTTGGCCCTTGGCTCGCCTCTGGACGCTCTGTACGTTGCAATGCAGGTGATATTTATAGGGCAGAAGGAAGTAGAGTCCCATCACAACACCTCCACGAAAACTCGTATCTGGATAAGCTCAGATTGCCGCGGAAACGCGGCTTTTGCCGCGGATCCGCGGCAATCTCGTGGAGTTAGGCCACGCGCTTTGGCGCGTGGCTTCTTCTGGTCCATCTATGTGGGCGCCTGCTTCTAGAATTGTAATCCTGGCCTTTTAAATCTGGATTTTCGAGATAACTTAGTAATCAAGTTACCCTTAATCCAGATTTCTTCAAATCTTCTTCCCACGAATTTCCTTCTTATCTTGGCCTTTTATCCTCATCCTGCAAGAGTTTAGGGTTGGGTAGAATTCTATCCTTCCCTCAACTTTAATAATTGCAACTTTAGCCCTTGTATATTTGCACTTTGACAATCTGATATTTGCACTTTTACACCTGGGCTTCAAATGTGGGCTTTTGGGCTTCATTAAGCTTTATTTATTATTAAAATAATAATTCGAGGCCTGCACACAATAAATTACAAATTATTAATAAATGTGCAGAATTAAATGAATAAATATGAAAATGTGATGGTAAATATGATGATAAAAATGCACTTTTCACTACCAATCACACCCCCACACTTATCTTTTTGCTCGTCCTCGAGTAAAAACAAAGAAAAAGAAAAAGTTAATCTAACCTAACTCACTTTTGTAGGAATCACGATTACACTTAGCACGTGCAACAAGCCGTTAAACCTTTAGGTTACCCTAGAGGACGAGTGTTGTCTCGTGAGGGTTTTCAGCGGATTGCACCCACAAAATCCATAAAAAGGAAAATATTTGAATTATTATTGAAGAGACTAAGTAGTCTATAAGTTTTAGGATCCTCATTTTTATTCATTCTTCAAACCTAGTCTTTATAAAGTAAATTGTTATTCATTTTAGGTAAGGATCAAAATTGAATTTTGAATATAGTCTTTTTCGTTACCAAAAATCATATGCACCCTTGTGAATCTAGGAATTCCTTAACTTGGACTCTCATGCCTCTTTATTATTTTTATAACATCATCTAATTTTCTTTCGTGTAAGTATCAAGGCTTCTTGAGGCCCTCATACCTAACTAATTGACTATTAGATGTGTTAATATATTTATTTTTTTTATTTTTTTTTGGCATGTATAACTCATCTAATTTTCTTTCGTATAAGTATCAAGGCTTCTTGAGGCCCTCATACCTAACTAATTGATTATTAGATGTGTTAATACATATATTATATTTCTTAGTCTTCTTAGGCTTTCTAATCCACCCATGTAACGAACTTAAAGTCGATGGCTCCCAAACCGGTCGGCTTTAGGGCACCAGGTGAGAAAACACCCCGCGGACTCAAATTCGAGTGAACTAGGCCCCAAAACTAAGGATTTTATTTTATTTACTCACCTTTAGGCATGAATACTTATGCTTCTTGAGGCACATGTATCAGCTTAATTGGTGATTTTTTTTTTCTTCTCTTTTTTTTTTCTTTTAAAATATATGAGGCACAAGGTCTTTGTCTTAGAATCCTAGATATGCATTAGGTATGCACATTTCATTAAGGTAAAAATCAAGACTAATTATTTATTCAATTTCTCTCCTATACCTAAAATTTAAACAATTTATTTATTTTGACCAACTCTTTAGAAATCCTAATCATGATTTTCCTAATCCTTAAAACTAACTTAGATTTCTTTCAAAAAAATAAGTCAAAATATTTCCTTTTTATAACATTTTTTTTTTAAAATTTTTTATTTATTAGCAATTTTTTTTTTTTTTTTAGTTTTTACCTATGTTAGTATGTTAGTAAAACCCAGCGTCCAGCAAAGGGCCAAAGTTCAGATTTTTAGGGTTTCTTCTAGGTTTTCTTTTCTTTTTGTAATTTTTATGTAAGTGAGGGAGATGGCTTTGTTGAGGGTGACACCGACAGATGATTCTCTTCTCTTCCATTGTAATCAATAAAAAGGTAATTTTTTATTTTTTATTTTTTTTCTTATGTCGTTGCTTTTCTTTGTTTTCTCTTTCTTTTCTACTGTGTTTCTTTTTTGTTGATCTTTGACGAGCACGCGAGCGTTTACCGAACCACAAGTATACCGAAGATTAGTAGGTTCCAACGATATTCCATGGCGATGTTCTCCTCCTCGAGGCGTATCAACTCATGCTTGCCCAAGGCTTGATGACCTAATGCGACAACGGACTGAGTTCGATCCCAAGGTTTATACGTTCAACGCCTCCGAAATAAGGTAGAAAGTGTTAGGTTTCGCATATTTTCTCCAACCAAGGTTAGTTTTCTATTCTTTTCTTTTCTTTTCTTTTTTGTAGATCAAATCCACACCTCTCCAATATTCTTTCCCACAACTCATTGTAAATACCACTTTTCTTTGTAAATACCATCGTGACTAACAAATTAACTAAAAAAGATAAATTTTTAGAGAAACTTGCTTAACGCTTCTATCGCAGTCCCTCCTTGAGGATCACGACCCGCATAGCCCTGCTACCGCGGATTAGAACTGATTCCTCGCACGATCTATTCTTAATCTAATATTCTAATTTTTGTGTGCAGGAAAAATCAGTCAAACAAATTGGCGCCGTTTCTGGACTGTGTATACGATCATAACAAAACTTAGCAAAGGTGGCCCTTACGTCCACAATGTGTACAAGTGTACACATGAGCATACATCGTGTTATGAGTGTGACCGTGAGGAGCATGTGTATACCGTGATTTGTGGGCATGTAAAGATGGAACTTGTCTCTTTCGAAACATAGATTCCAAATGTGTATGGTTTATGGCACATTGGCTCAAAGTGGATCCCAAACAATCCATATTCTTCTTTAATAAATTTATATCAATTTCAATTATAGAAGAAGAGGGGCATGCAATAGGTGAGCTAGAGAAGCTACACTAGCATGGCAAACATGAGAATCAATATCAATTTTTAAATTTTTATTTTCCTTTAGGCAAACTTCTAAATCTTTTGAAATCAAATCAAATTTGTTTTTCAAAGAATCATTTTCTTTTACAACAAAATCAAGTTTTGAAGATATAACTTTATTTTTCTTTAAAACTTCATTACAATCATTTCTATTTTTCAAAATATCATTTTCTATTAGGGCAAGTTCAAGTTTAGATTTCAATGAATCCCTTTCATTAGAAATCTCCACTCTCTTGCAAAACCAAATCTAGTTTTGAACACAAATCCTTATTTTCTTCTTTTAGTTCAAACTCTACTTTTTCAAAAGATTATATTTTTCAAGCAATTTTTCACAAACAATTGATAGTTCTTCATTTAAAGCATTTGGATCAATATAATCATCACAAGAAGAACAAGCATCATCACCATCTAATTGAGTTTCCGAGTATACCTCAAGGGAGTCATTCCCTTGGACCATGTAGCATTGTTGCTCGGATTCTCCACTAGATTCATTCTCCATTTGGATTGGCAATTGAAGCTTAGAGGAGGTCAAAGTGTTTCACACTGCAAAGGCGAAATCACAGTTAGAAACCAACATAAGATATTCTTTGTTTAGCGTGCTTCTAAGTGCCTCAAGGGCATGTGCATTGGCCTCTATATGCTTGCGATTACCAAGATAGAATTTCTTGGTAGCGGTAAGAAAAACATGCAAGCCTAGGGTTTTCAAGTACATAGACATCCTAAATTTTCACATGTCAATGTTGGAGACATCAAACATGGGAGGTGTCAAGCAATCCATGAGTGTGTACAAACAATATATGTGCAAAAAGCAAATCTAGATTAGCAAAACTAAGATCACACTCCTAGGTGGTTAAACCTAATATAAGGAGCGTAGGCTCTGATACCAATTGAAAGTACACCTAGAGGGGAGTGAATAGGTGTACGGCTAATCTAATGAATAAAATGCGGAAATTAAAACTTAAATTGCAACTCAGTGTAACCAACGAGTGTAGCCGAATTCCCGGTGAAGGGCTCTAGACTAACTCCTCTTGATTCCTCTGAATAAGAGTTGAGGTGCAATATGAAGCTCTCGTGGTTAAACGCAAGTGAGGCACACACAAACAAGCCAAGCATATAATATATGAATGAGCAATATGAAATGATGCAAGGCATAAAGTAAAAGAGAGAGAGTAAAAGTCAATAGATCAAACGCAAACACCGAGATTTGTTTCGAGGTTCGAGCACACAGCTCTACGTCCCCGCCTTCACACAGAAGGATTTCCACTAACTTGTCTACACAGGACTCCCACACAGGGAACCTCCACTGAGAATTTGGGGTAATACAACCGGAGTACACAACTCCTATCTCAATTACAAACACAACCTCTACACTTAGAGGCTAGGCGCAAAGCCACCAAAAAATCAACCTCACAAATGAGGGATAGGTACAAAGCCAATACAAACACAATCCACCTCTTCACTAAGAGGGATACGAACAAAACTTCCAATATCAACCTCTTACTAGAGAGATACCCACAATCACCTCTCACTAGAGGGATAACACAAATTAAGGAGGGTTTACAACTTGGTGGTTTTCACAACCACAAACCAATCTCTTCTCACTAAACAAAGATCCTAATAGATAGGATAGCAAGATAAGCGCAAGTGTGAGAAAACAAAGTGTTTTGAATAAAGAAAATCACTTGAGAAAATCTCTAAATAGATATAGAATTTTTAGACCAAAAACAAACTCCCAAAAGACAATTTTCTTTGGAATAACAAACACTTTAAAAACAAATAGAGAATAAGAATTTGAACCCAAAAACTTTTTGCTGAAAACACTTAATGAGCATGAAATTTTTCTCTCTTAAAATCTTAACCAAAACCAACAACAGATGGAGTATATAAAGGCCAAAAACAGAATCTGCCCGTTGGCTGGCAGAAAGGTCTGTTTTGACCTTCCGGTCGACCGGCCGGTCGACCGGCCAACGGTCAAAAATATTACCATTGAGCCTGCCGGTCGACCGTCCGGTCGATCGCGCCAATTCCAGAGAGCAATTGCTCTCTGGCCGGTCGACCGCTCGGTCGACTGTGCCAAGCCTCACGGTTGACCGTCCGGTCGACCGCCCACACCGAAGAGTGGGGCACTTTCAGTCGGTCGACCGCTCGGTCGACCGGCCTAAGTGGCTGGTCAGCGTGCACGTTCTTGTGCACGTTGGTCGACCGATCCGATCGACCGACTCTGAGTCTGGTTGACCAGCCCGGTCGACCGCCAGAGCCGGTAGGGCAATTTCAGAACATTAAAACTGGGTTTTTATTATCCTATTAAATCCCATAAAATCTCTAAAAATTCACAAAAATAAGTTCTTATATTCTCTTTGAAATACAAACTTGTTTGAGTAAAAATCAAACCAAGTTACAAACATTTTGAACTCTTTTTGTGTTATGAAAATTTTATCGAAAACCAAATTCCGTATTTTCCAAAACTAGGATTTTTGAAATGGAAAATCGTTTTGTCCAAAACTCATCCAAATACAAAAACATGATATAGAAATAACATTTAAGCATGTAGTATATGGATATAATCCAATATACATATAAAGATATATATCAATGTTTTTGACATTAAATTCGAAAATAAGTTTTGTTAAAATACCAAAACTCCAAACTCATGAAATAGACTATCAAACTAAGTTTGTTTAAATAGTTGAAGCATAGATGTATATAGAACAAATCTAATATACATTAAACCATGTAAGCTTTTTGATTCTATCTATTCATGAAAACCAAGATCGGTTAAACCAAAAACCGAAAATCACAACATGAAACTTAAACAAGTGTGTGTGTTGTGAACTTGAGCATATCACACTATCTAATATTTAGCAATGGATCTAAACTATAAACTAAACACTGTACCGAAATCTTCATGTAGAGCTCCGTCTCCAAGTCGACTCGATCCAAACGTGATCCACCGAGCTTGACTCCAACCGAGTGCTAGATATGACTTTCACGCTCGGGTTCTTGAATCACCATGTGAAAGCTCCAAAACACCTTTGTTGAAGCTAATCACCTAATAATATCTTGATTAAGTATTTGAAACTAAACATCATAAGATTATTAGTAAACTATAACTACATGAGTTAATCATCATCAAAACTAGAGTGGAAGGCCTCTTGGCCAACACTTTACACATTCACGAAGATGCATAGGATTAAAAACTTAGGAAGGATGACGTGAAAACAATGGATACAAGTTATCAGAAAAAGATGATAAGATTTCTTGATTTGAGATTAAACTTGATTATTATTGAACTTGTTGAAAACTTATGAACTTAATTGCTAGTAATTACTTGTTGTGAAAATAAAAATATTATTTTCTTTTTCTATTTTTTATTTTTCAGTTATTCTTATTTTCAGTCATCTTTTTATCCTAATCTCTTTCCTATCTTTTATTTTTTTTCTTTGACTTTTGTGGGTTTATTCACTGCAAATCCTCAAGAGACAACACTCGTCTACTAGGGTAACTTAGGAGTTTAACGGCTTGTTACACGTGCAAAGTGCAACCGTGATTCATGAAAAACACCTAGAGGGGGGTGAATAGGTGTAATTGCTAATCTAACAGTCTTTTTAAAACTAAGATGGATGAATGATGCAACGATCTCTCAAAACAAGACTAAGAGCCGAATACCCCGTGAGAGGTTCTGAACTCCTTCCTCCCAATTCCCCTTGAATGGGTTAGAGGTGCGCAATGCAACCTTGTTGTATGAGAATTGATCGAACAAAGAATGAATAATATGCAATGATGAAATGCACACAAGATATATCACAAGTATCACAAGCAATAACACAAGAAAAGAAAACTAGATCTCAAGCAAGTAATTGAAAGCAATAGAGAGCAAGAGAAATTTAAAGCATAATGGACACAAGGCAATCGCAAACACAAGATGTTTGTTTCGAGGTTCGAGCCACCGCTCTACTCCCCGCCTTCACCTCCGTGAAGGGTTTCCACTATCCACCGAGGACGCTTACAACGGTCTACCGAAGACCCGAGCACCGAGCTCCACTAATTACAATAACCTCTACCGAAGAGGTGTCTTCCACAAGAACAAGAAGAAGAGACAAGTAACCAAAGTGATCACAACAAGATCACTAAACTCTTTACAATATCTCACTCTTTTACAACTTCCTTATAGAATGAGTAAGGGATTTTTGGCTCTATGAAGTGTAGTGAGAAAACTCAGTTGTAGAGATGATTTTTGCTAACAAACACAACAGAAAACAAGCTCAAGAAAGAGTTGGAAATGAAGAGCTTAAACACTTTTCTTTTCTTTTTGAAAACTATGAAAACTTGAGGATTTTTCTTTGTGTTTTGCAAGAGACTCTTCTCCTCTATTTATAGGGAGAGAAATAGGTTAAAAACAATTATTTTAAGCTTATTTGCTCTGAAAAAGATTTCCAAAACCTCAGAAAAAGTCTGCCAAAACAGATTAAAAAGACAGATTTCAGAATTACACAAAAGAGGAAAGAGCCGTTGGGCTTTTGCAGGCTTGGCGGTCGACCGCCCGGGTCGACCGTCCACTCAGCTAAAAAGAGCCGTTGGGCTCCGGTCGACCCCAGGGTCGACCGTCCTCTAAAAGAAAAACACAGTTTTCTTCGGGCGGTCGACCCGGCGGTCGACCCAGAAAACCCGAGAGCAACTGCAGACAGTCGGTCGACCCGGGCGGTCGGCCGACAGACGTGCACAAGCGTGCACGTCCTGATGCAGGCGCCGGTCGACCGGGCGGTCGGCCGGTCAAGCCTGAAACAGAAAAACAACAGCAGGACTTTGACAAATTTTGTTGTAAAAATATTTTAAAGTAAAAGATATCTAAGTAATATGCAGAAAAGAGTATACAAACATGATCTAAACATGATATTTATTTTTGTAAAACTTAGGGTCATGTACATATATACTAAGGCATGAAACCAAAGTTTTAAACATGAAAACTTAAATATAAACTTGTGTGTGTGTATCCTAGAGCCAATTTCCAAAACTCAAACTTTAACAAACTATTTCTTACATTGGTTCTAAGTACTACAAGTGCTTCAAGAGGGCTTTCACCATATGATCTTCAAAACTTGATTCTTGAGCCCAAATTGAGTTGACTTGAGTCCAAAACACTTTCTGTTAGGGAAGAACCCTTCTAGTTTGGTTAGAACCCTGAAATACACTTAAACAACAAACATTATTAGTACAAATAACTAATATATTTGTAATCATCAAAACACACTAAACACGGGTGATTGTAACCTTGGGCCAACAATCTCCCCCTTTTTGATGATGACAAAACATATAAGTTATTTAAACAAAAAGGAAGAAGAGCTTTGGAAAGCTCCCCCTCAAATAATGCTATGTATAAAGAATGACAATGAGTAAGATACATGAAGCATTGAAAACACAATAGTTTTGTCAAAAACGTAAATAAACAATAAACAACAAACAAACTTGTATAAACAACCAAACAAACTTATAATTTTTCTCCCCCTTTTTGTCATACATCAAAAAGGGTTAAACAAAACAAAACAAACAAAAACAAAAGAAATTTTTCTTTAAGAATCCATAATGCAAACATTCAACTCACCACAAATAAAAGAGAATCTAGCATAATCTAATGGTTTAGTAAAAATATCGGCAAGTTGAAAATCGGTAGAAACATAGTCAATATCAATATCACCTTTCTCATAATGATCTCTAAGAAAGTGATACCTAATGTCAATGTGTTTGATTTTACTATGTTGATTTGCATTCTTTGTCATGTGAATTGTACTAGTATTATCACAAAATATTTTAACATGATCAAAGTGTAAATTATAGTCGAGGAGAGTATGTTTCATCCATAGAACTTGTGCACAACAAGCTCCGGCTGCAACATACTCCGCCTCGGCGGTTGAAAGGGCTACCGAATTTTGCTTTTTGGAAGACCAAGATACAAGACAATTACCTAAGAATTGACATGTTCCACTTGTGCTCTTCCTATCTACCCTACAACCCGCATAGTCGGCATCCGAAAAACTCGTCATTAAAAATTGCCCGGTTTTCGGATACCACAAACCCATTTCAATAGTGTCCTTAAGGTATCTAATTATGCGTTTAACCGCAATTATATGAGACTCTTTAGGACAAGATTGAAAACGTACACAAAGACAAACGGAAAACATAATATCCGGCCTATTAGCCGTCAAATACAATAAACTACCAATCATGCTACGATAAAGCTTAATGTCTACACTTTTACCTTGTTCATCCTTATCAAGCTTGGTAGTTTTTGCCATGAGAGTTTTGCTCACTTTAGATCCTTCAAGCCCGAACCTTTTGATTAATTCCTTTGTGTACTTGGCTTGATTGATGAAGATCCCATCCTTCCTTTGCTTGATTTGGAGTCCAAGGAAATAGTTGAGTTCCCCCATCATAGACATTTCAAATTCTTCCTTCATGCATGATTCAAAAGCTTGGCAAAGAGATTCATTAGTAGAACAAAAAATAATGTCATCAACATAAATTTGCACAATAAGAATATCTTTTTCTACATGTTTTGTAAACAAAGTTGTGTCAATTTTTCCTTTCTTAAAACCATTTGAAATCAAAAATGAAGAAAGTCTTTCATACCAAGCCCTAGGGGCTTGTTTTAAACCATAAAGAGCTTTATCTAATTTAAACACGAAATTCAGATGTGTAGGATCAACAAACCGGGGGGTTGTTCAACATACACCTCCTCTTCAATAAAACCATTTAGAAAAGCACTTTTAACATCCATTTGAAACAATTTAAAATCTTTATATGAGGCAAATGTTAGTGTCATCCGTATGGCTTCAAGCCGTGCTACGGGTGCAAAGGTTTCTTCAAAATCGATTCCTTCGATTTGAGTGTAACCTTGGGCAACTAACCTAGCTTTATTCCTAACAACGTTACCCGATTCATCCAACTTGTTCTTAAAGATCCACTTAGTACCAATTGTTGGTCTATCGTGGGGCCTAGGAACAAGGTGCCAAACTTGGTTGCGCTCAAATTGATTGAGTTCCTCTTGCATGGCTAGCAACCAATATGAATCGGCCTCGGCTTCGAGGACGTTCTTGGTTCAATATGAGAAATGAATGCATAATGACCACAATAATCATGAAGTTTAGAGCGAGTGGTTACCCCTTTAGATACTTCACCTATGACGAGGTCCTTGGGATGATGAGGATTGTATCTCCAACCCTTTGAAAGTTGTTGAGTAGGCTCCACGTCAATTGATTGAATTTCATGTCCTTGAGCCTCTTCTACTTTAGCTTCACTTCCTTCATCATCCTTTGGCTTGTCTCCCATAGTAGGTGTATCCTCCAAGGTCACTTTCTCCAAGCCTTCATCCAATGCATCTATTTCTACAACATTCTTAACAAACAAGTTAGATTCTTCAAACTTAACATGTATAGATTCCTTAATAGTCAAAGATGATCTATTGAAGATTCTATAAGCTTTACTTGTATTAGAATAACCCACAAAAATTGCCTCATAAGATCTAGCATCAAATTTTTCTAAATTATCTTTTGTATTTAAAACAAAGCATTTGCATCCAAAAACCTTGAAATATGAAACATTTGGTTTTCTAGAAAAGTACATTTCAAAAGACGTTTTTGAAGTATTTTTACACAAGAAAACACGATTTGATATATAGCATGATGTATTAACGGCCTCGGCCCACAAATAATGTGGTAGACCATATTCACTTAGCATTGTCCTAGCCATCTCTTGTAAAGTTCGATTTTTTCGTTCAACTACTCCATTTTGTTGTGGAGTTCTAGGACAAGAAAGTTCATGCTTTATTCCATGTTCTTCACAAAACGTGATAAAGGGTAGGTTAATGAATTCACCTCCTCTATCATTTCTTATCTTTAAAATTGAAACATCTTTTTCTTTTTCAACTCTTTTCTTAAAAGATTGGAAATATGAAAATGCTTGATTTTTGTGTTCAAGAAAGAAAACCCAAGTAAACCGTGAAAAGTCATCAACCAAAATAAATGCAAATCTATTCCCACTTAGACTTTTGGTTTGAGTAGGGCCAAATAAATCCATATGGATTAACTCCAAAGGACGTGATGTCATGATATCCTTAATTGACTTGAAAGAAGACTTAGTTTGTTTCCCAAATTGACATGCGTCACAAACTTGGTCCTTTTCAAAATTCAAACAAGGAATACCTTTCACCATTTCCTTTGTATTTAATCTAGATATATGGTCAAAAGAAATGTGGCCTAATCTCCTATGCCACAACCAAGAGTCATCATCGAGGGCTTTTAAACAAGTAATATTACAAGACATATTAGACATATCTATCATATAAACATTACTTTCACGAAAACCGGAAAACACACAAGTATTAGAAACTCTATCAATTACTTTACAAACTACATTATCAAAAACAACATCAAAGCCTTTATCACAAAGTTGACTAACACTCAAGAGGTTATGCTTGAGTCCATCAACTAAAACTACATTCTCAATTAAAGGGGATGTGCCGAGTTTTACATTACCAATACCGATGATTTTACCCTTGGCATCATCTCCGAAGGTGACGGTGCCACCTTCATGGTATCTTGATAGGGTTGCAAAGTTGTTGATGTCCCAAGTCATGTGCCTTGAGCAACCACTATCAAGATACCACAATCCTCTACGTCGTTGGGCCTTGGAAGGTACCTACATCATTTAACAAAATTGTTGACTTTGGTACCCAAATTTTCTTGGGTCCTTGAAAGTTAGTGCTTCGAACCCAAACATTATGGCAAGATGCACTTAGTCTATCATAGCAAAAATTAACTAAGTGCCCTTTCCGCCCAAAATGTGAACATGAGAACACTCTTCCATACATGAAAGCATGATGTGTGTGTGAAGTGTGAGCATGTTTTGGGGGTTTGCCACGATGTAAAGGTTGTGTGGTATGAACATGAGCATGAGCATGGTAAACATTTTTCTTAGGGGCTTGTTTCTTAGGAAACATGGCCTCTATCTTCTTCTTATCAAACTCACAATTTTTCAAAATAATTCCTAATGAGTCTATTCTTTCTTTAAGCATGGTAATCTCATTAGAATCAACTAGTGGGGACTTGCCTTTACAAGAAATCTTATATTTGTCAAAATCTTTTTGGGTGGAAACAAGAGTGGAAAGTAATTCATCTTTTTCTTTAGAAAGAGTAAAAACTTGATGATTAAGAGATTCATTTTCCTTTTCATTTTTAAATACTTTTTCTTAAGAAAATCATAGTTATGTGATAGTTCTACAAAAGCTTCTCCTAATTCATCCATGGAAAGTTCATCATTAAGAGAAGTGGAAGGGGTTACCTTACTTGTGCTTTCATTAGCCATGAAGCACATGTTGGCGGTGTCGATTTCCTCCTCGGATTCGCTTTCGGAATCCCATGTTGCCTTCATTGCTTCTTCTTGTAAGGCATCTTTGAGGTGGAGGGCTTTACTTTATCCGGACATTCCGCTACAATGTGTCCCGGTCTTTGGCAATTAAAGCAAATGATCTTTCTTTCTTCTTTACCTCCTTGCCATCTCCTCCTTCCTTGAAATTTAGCCTTGATGTACATCCTCCGGACGTTCTTTACAAGAAGTGAGAGCTCTTCGTCATCTTCTTCTTCATCGTCGTCGTCGGAGTGTGTGGATTGACTCTTGAAGGCTATAGTCTTTTTCTTGGAAGGAGCCATATCTTCCCTTGCCTTCCTTTCCATCTCATGGGTTTTGAGGTTCCCAATGAGACCAATTAGCTCCATCTCCTCCTTGTCATTGAGTTCCTTCAAGGTTGTTGCTTTTACTTCCCATGAAGGAGGAAGAGCCCGGATGATCTTTCTAACTCTTTGATCATTATCAATGCCATCACCTAGAGAAGAAAGTCCATTAGTAATCTTAGTAAATTTTGTAACCATATTATCTATGGTTTCATTTTCTTGCATGCAAAAGTTTTCATATTGGGACCGAAGAAGGTCTATCTTAGCCCTCTTCACTTGTGAGGTCCCCTCATGTGTAACTAGCAAGTGTGTCCAAATTTCATATGCAGACTTGCAATGAATAACTCTAGCTATATCATCATCATTAAGGGCTTGAAGGAGTGCATAATGAGCCCTAGCATTGGCATCAAATTCCTTAGTCTCAATTTCGGACCAAGTAGATTCATCACCGGGGGGTGCACTAAAAGGTTTGGTCACGGCCTTTGAACTCGACTTCCTAGAGATTGCAAGAAAACGGTCATCTTAACCTTCCATATGGGAAAGTTAAGTCCATCAAACTTAGGAGGGGTTTAATACCATCGGCCATTTTTACTAAGTGAGAATGAATGAAATGATTAGCAATATTAGGATCTCTCTAAGGTTGTTAAGCCAAAAGCCTAGAGTCCAAGCTCTGATACCAATTGAAAAACACCTAGAGGGGGTGAATAGGTGTAATTGCTAATGTAACAGTCTTTTTAAAACTAAGATGGATGAATGATGCAACGATCTCTCAAAACAAGACTAAGAGCCGAATACCCCGTGAGACGTTCTGAACTCCTTCCTCCCAATTCCCCTTGAATGGGTTAGAGGTGCGCAATGCAACCTTGTTGTATGAGAATTGATCGAACAAAGAATGAATAATATGCAATGATGAAATGCACACAAGATATATCACAAGTATCACAAGCAATAACACAAGGAAAGAAAACTAGATCTCAAGCAAGTAATTGAAAGCAATAGAGAGCAAGAGAAATTTAAAGCAAAATGGACACAAGGCAATCGCAAACACAAGATGTTTGTTTCGAGGTTCGAGCCATCGCTCTACTCCCCGCCTTCACCTCCGTGAAGGGTTTCCACTATCCACCGAGGACGCTTACAACGGTCTACCGAAGACCCGAGCACCGAGCTCCACCAATTACAATAACCTCTACCGAAGAGGTGTCTTCCACAAGAACAAGAAGAAGAGACAAGTAACCAAAGTGATCACAACAAGATCACTAAACTCTTTACAATATCTCACTCTTTTACAACTTCCTTATAGAATGAGTAAGAGATTTTTGGCTCTATGAAGTGTAGTGAGAAAACTCAGTTGTAGAGATGATTTTTGCTAACAAACACAACTAAAAACAAGCTCAAGAAAGAGTTGGAAATGAAGAGCTTAAACACTTTTCTTTTCTTTTTGAAAACTATGAAAACTTGAGGATTTTTCTTTGTGTTTTGCAAGAGACTCTTCTCCTCTATTTATAGGGAGAGAAATAGGTTAAAAACAATTTATTTTAAGCTTATTTGCTCTGAAAAAGATTTCCAAAACCTCAGAAAAAGTCTGCCAAAACAGATTAAAAGACAGATTTCAGAATTGCACAAAAGAGGAAAGAGCCGTTGGGCTTTTGCAGGCCTGGCGGTCGACCTCCCGGGTCGACCGTCCACTCAGCTAAAAAGAGCCGTTGGGCTCCGGTCGACCCCAGGGTCGACCGTCCTCTAAAAGAAAAACACAGTTTTCTTCGGGCGGTCGACCCGGCGGTCGACCCAGAAAACCCGAGAGCAACTGCAGACAGTCGGTCGACCCGGGCGGTCGGCCGACAGACGTGCACAAGCGTGCACGTCCTGATGCAGGCGCCGGTCGACCGGACCGGTCGGCCGGTCAAGCCTGAAACAGAAAAACAGCAGCAGGACTTTGACAAATTTTGTTGTAAAAATATTTTGAAGTAAAAGATACTAAGTAATATGCAGAAAAGAGTATACAAACATAATCTAAACATGATATTTATTTTTTGTAAAACTTAGGGTCATGTACATATATACTAAGGCATGAAACCAAAGTTTTAAACATGAAAACTTAAATATAAACTTGTGTGTGTGTATCCTAGAGCCAATTTCCAAAACTCAAACTTTAACAAACTATTTCTTACATTGGTTCTAAGTACTACAAGTGCTTCAAGAGGGCTTTCACCATATGATCTTCAAAACTTGATTCTTGAGCCTAAATTGAGTTGACTTGAGTCCAAAACACTTTCTGTTAGGGAAGAACCCTTCTAATTTGGTTAGAACCCTGAAATACACTTAAACAACAAACATTATTAGTACAAATAACTAATATGTTTTGTAATCATCAAAACACACTAAACACGGGTGATTGTAACCTTGGGCCAACAATTCATGCGAAAGTGAGTTAGGTTTTTTTTTTTTTTTTTTGAGGCTTTTTTTCTCTTTTTAGATTAAAGTTTTGCTTGAGGACTAGCAAAAGCTAGGTATGAAGTTGTGAAGAATGTCATTTATATCAATATTTTATATCTTTTTTATGCCTATTTTTGTTTCATTAATGCTGCATGGATAGTTTTGTTTATGACATTTTACTGATTTGAAGTCAAGAGTAGATTTTGAGAAAAATATCGAAAAATGATTAGAAAGAAGAGTTGCAGAAAGAATTCATTGATATACAAAGATCATAGGTTGAAACCAGAGATTCCAGTGCAGTCTACACATCAAAGAAAAAAGCCAGAAAAATTCCAAGCTCAACAGCCACAATTGTCCGGAGAACCTGCTGTCCAAACGGCGAATCCGCCGTTGACTAGTCAAAGCTCTTGTTGTGCTTACGCCAGCTGTTTTCGATTCCAAATTCGTTACGTATTCTGTTCGACAGTAAAAACACCATATTATACGATGGATCCGTTGTTCCTTTTATTCGAGAGATGATGTAATTTTTTCAGAAATATTTTAGGATTAAATCTTAATTTTAGGAAACCTGAGTCGGTTGTTTAGGATTTATATGATCTATAAATAGGGCTGCAAACTCTTGTATTTGTAATATAATTTGTGAGATCAAATTTGGAGACTTTCTCTTTTAAATTAAGCTTTTATTTTCTGAATTATTGCTGGTACTTGAAAAAAGAGTGCAGAGAAGAAGGAGATTTAATTCAGTTATTTCTTTCCTTTCTTGCATATTATTGTTTTTATGTTTTTACAATATAAAAGCCTGCTTTGCTACTTTTCCTTCATGAACTAAATTTTACTTGTTAGGACATAGGTGTAGGTTTTTCTATTGAAGATTATTAATGGTTGCTTGCATTTAGTTGTTCTTATTCATAGTATCGTTAAATACTTATTTCTGCATTTAACTTTAATAATTGATGGCCACAATTACATAGATGGTCAGGTTGGAGACCAATAGGAGATAGCCTAATAACACATCTAGAGATAGGGATCACTTCCTAGAGGCTGAGACCGATAGGAGAAGTATATGTTGTGCAATCTTAAAGGAAAAAAATCATAGTTCTTAATATTGCTTTAGCTAATAAATTCACTAGATCGATAAATTATGAGTTCTAATTTAAAGTTAGATTTAATGATGATTGATAGAGATTATTAAGTACAAAAGGATTTTTCAATTGTTAATAATACTTGAATAAAGTTTCTGGCGCAAATAACTAGAATAATCACAAATAAAATAGCCAAAGTCGTGATGCCCTAGCACTTTTCTCATAATCAAAACACTTTCTTTTTAATTAGGTTAACCTACTTTTATAACTATATCTTTTTTTAAAATAAGATCTGGAAATAATTAATTGTGATAGTTAAATTACAATCTCCGTGGGTTAGTTGCCATCAAAAAGGGGGATAATTGTTAACTCTTTGTTTTGATGATTCCAAACCTCATATGGTTTGTGATACTAATTATTTTAAAAGAGTTTTCAATTTCAAAAAAAATTCAAGTATCGGACGCGACCTCAAAGAAATCAAAATTTGAGTAGTCCACTTGAAGATATTGGAGGATGAATCTACTCTTGTCGTATGAAAGATTTTTAGTTTGTTAGAGTTTGATGTAGAAGATTGATGCTTAAGATATCACACATACACGCACACACACACACACACACACACACACACACACACACACACACACACACACCAGTTTCTATAGTTTTGAGTTTTTTTAAAATGTTCAGAAAAACTATAAAAATATATATACACAAAATCTATCAAGTTATTACATGTTTTACAAATGATTTATAAATATGTATTTTAATTAAAATATAAAAAATTTCTCAAATATTTTGAAAAATAAAGAGAACACCTTTTTTGGCTTCTGCTAGTCGATCGCACGGTCAACCGCAAGGCGTAGCAAAGGCTCTATCGGTCGACCACACGGTCGACCAAACGTGCACACACCTGCACATTAGCCTTTGGCTCTGAGCCCGATTGACCGCCCGATCAACCGCTGGCTTAGCTCAATTTTGGCCACGACTGGCCGGTTGACTGCCTGGTCGACCGCTAGCACCAAGCTCAATACTGATCTCAGAACGCTACTCTGGCCAGTTGACCACCCGGTCGACCACCAGTACTGTTCAACTCTAAGCTCAGAGTGCCACTCTGGCTAGTCGACCGACCGACAACAATGGCTAACTCATTAGCCTTAGCCGGTCGACAGCCCGGTCGAATATACCTGTTTTACTATATAAAGGATATTTTCTTTCGCAAGTCAGTCCAGATTCATTCCCAACAGCTATTTTATATTTTTAATGATTTTTAACTTGTTTTAATTGCTCAGTTTTCCTGAAATTAAGTCTACTCTTGTCTGCAAATAGGAGAGATAAGGGATGCATTTAACATTAAGAGTATAAAAAAAAAAATCAAAAGTTTTCAAAAGTTTGATGTTTTCAGTTCTAGTGCTCAAAAAGTGCTCAAAAATCTCTTTCTTCTTTGTTTCTTTGTCTCACACTTTCTTGAGCTATCATTCTCTACATTGAGCTATAGGGGTGTTGTAATAGAGATTGTTTGTGATCTTGTGAACATCACTGAGTATTGTAAATCATTATACTTTAAGCGTTCCTCTTGGAAGGAAGGTAGTGAAGTGGAGTTGCGGCTCTGGATCATGCGGGATCAAGTTCAGATGTATACAAGTTGAAGAATAGTGGATTCCTTCATTTTGGTGAAGGCGGGAATGTAGAGCAAGTGACTCGAACCTCAATAACAGCTTCTTGTGTTTACGACTGGCTTGCATTTGATCTTTCTGACTCTCACTCTCTTAATTTATTGCAATATTATTGATTGGTCACCTAAATTAAATATATAATGTTATATTCCCATATTTATTATCTAATAAATAATGTATTTAGTCTTATTTTTGTTTAATAAAATGCAAGCCTATTACTAATGGAGGTGGAAGAAAATTGAGCCCAAGAACTTGCTTTAATTCTGATTTAAATCTAAATTAAAGAAAGAGATAAATATTCAGGAGGATAGCAATGATTCCAGCTGAAGATCAATACATATCAGGGAGGATCACATCTAATAAAATCAGTTAATTCAATTTTGTATGAATCCAAATCGGTTAACTTGAGGATCACTGAAGGTCAGATCAATACCAAGGATCAAACAGAAAATCTATCGGATAAAGGGGGACAAAACCAAACGCCAGCAGAATCCCCTTGGATGTGACCAAATGGCCACATCCAGGCCGCAAAAATGCGGCTTTGGCCATGTTTTCTTGGCCATCTGGTGGAGATAAGGGGAGTGTTTTCTCCCCTTATCTCCTCACTCTTCTTCCCTCTAGGTTTTTGCCTGTAAAAGATAGGAAGTTTACCGAAGAAGGGACCAAAGACTAGTTTAATTTTCTAGCTTTATTTTTAGAATTTAGGATCATTGTTAAATAGTTTATGAGAAGTTGTATCTCATTTTTATTTTTGTAGTTCAGTCCAGAAATAAGTGAGAGAGATAAAAAGAGTGTGTAATTGACCATTGAAGTGACAGTCAAAGGGGATTCGCCATTGCTTATCTCTGCTCAAACTTTACTAGTATGTCTTTATTTTCAATTTATTTCATTTTCTTTTTCATAGTTATGAGTAGCTAAATCGATTTTCTGGGCTCACTACATTCTTCTTCTATGATGTTTTTCTTCTTGATCGATCTCTATTAAAAAGAACCTAATGAATCATATGGATGCCAAGATTAAGTCTTGCATATTGGCAAGTGTTCTTGAAGGCATATGAGTATGGAAAATGATTTGAACTAACTCCTAAATTAGATCTTAAAAAGAACTTGTTTTTATTCCATTCTTACTTTAATGATTTGATGATTTAATATTCAACTTAAAGAACGATTTCAAATCTTAAGTTCAATTTCTATAAATCTTATGTGTTTTACTTGATCTATTTTTACATGACTTAAATCTTCGCCTATGATCTCAATGAGGCATTTTAAACTTTCAAGAGAATGATATATTGTTGAGTCATAGAATAGTGAGCCCAGATTCTTTTTTCTTAAAAACAAACAAACACAATCACTCTCAAAGCATTTTAATGATCATCTTCTCCAAAGCCTTCCCAAGTTTTTAAGTTTTCTTTAAATCACTTTGCTACTCTCCATTCTCTTTTCAACTTAAAAAAACACCAATACCAATCTTTGTTTTTAAAACATAACATCGAAACGCTTTCATCGCATTCCTTCTGCTGGACACGACCTGTTCCTCAGGCTACACGGTAATTCTTCCACTATTTCTTCAATTAATATTTGGCGTCGTTGCCGGGGAGGGGAAAGTGTAATTATTTTTTTAACAATTTTGATGTTTTGTTTCAGGGTGAAAGAAATCAGATTTAGTGTTCAAGCATTGCAGAAGAAGACTTATTATTCTGTGCCCTTGCTCTAGAAAGTAGAAAACAGAATTCCAAGAGATTGCCGCGCTAAAGCTTTCTTTTTGGACTACTAAAAATTTTTTTTGCAGGACATATTGCTTTGCAACAATTAAAGTGTCTGCAAGTGTTATTTTTGCTATTTCTTATATTTACATAACCATCTTTTTAATCCAACAGTAATCTGACTGATTGCTAATTGATTAAAAAACGTTTAGACTTGCAATATAGGCATTTGTCTAATTACATTTCCTTTTCAATTACTGTTGAAGAATCCCGGAGACAAGGTATGTTTGCATAGCATCTAGCATCAAAACATTCTTGGGTGATTTATTTGCTTTTTGATTGTTACTTGCTTTATACTTGCACACTTGCACAATCAATCTTAAGGGAAAAACCCAATACAAGATAAAGTGGGGGATTCATTACCCTTTCTTAGCCCACAAACCATCTCTAAGAACACACACCTAGGCCTAACTTAAAATCTAATAGATGTTGGCCTTAGGAACATCTCGAACTCATTAGGAGATTATCCTAAGGGGAAAAGTGTTAGAATTTGACTCTTGCCAAATAGGTGTCAAAGGACAGGGTTGAGGGGCGAAACCCCGAAGGCTGGTGTTTTGGCTTAATTAGGCATGTTGCTTTTTGCGCGGATACCTCCCTCCAATCTTGCCCTGACCTAGCTGATTAGCTTGTAGTCAGAGTCTGCATTATACCTTCGGTGAACAATCAACCAGTTAGGAGTTGTCTAGGTCTAAGATTTACCTTAGACTAGGCTTGGTTGCTTTTTCTAGTTGACTATTTGTTAACTTGTTTGTGATAGTATTTGTGCATGCAAGTGTGGTCGAGAGACCCAAATTCATCTAGGTTAACTAGAAGCACATCACCACCCAAACTTGAACAAAAATCAGATCTGGTTATGGTTCAACCAACACCTTTACAGGATAAGTTTTACCCCACGAGAACCTCACTTCCATCTTCCATCTAACTTTCACCGTTTGGTGAACATAACTTTGAACTCAAGTCTCAGTTCATCAACACACCTCCTAAGTTTCATAGCTTAGAGTCTGAAGATGCATATTTCTTCATAAGAGAATTTGAGGAAGTATGCTTAATGATGAAAATCCCACACCTTGTAGATGATGCTATTAGGTTAAGATTTCTCCCATTTGCTCTTAAGGACTTAGCCAAGAAATGGTTTTACAGCTTGGCGGCTGGCTCTATCACATCGTGAGATGGTTTCATCAAAGTCTTCTTGAAAAAATTCTATCCAATGCATAAGACTGCTCACATTAGGAAGAACATCATGCATTTCAAGCATGAACCTAGTTAACCATTTAGGAGGTACTTTGAACGCTTCAAAGACCTCCTTGTCCAATGTCGTCATCATGAAATAGAGAAATGGTGACAATAATAAATTCTTTATGATGATTTAGACTACTTAACCAAGACCCTCTTAGAAACCGTGTGCCAAGGGGATTCTTGCAAAAGGATAAAAATGAAGGATGGGATTTATATGAGAATCTAGCTGAAAAGGCCATCCAATGGAAACCAACTAATGAAAACTCTAAGAATTCAAACACCATCTCTTCAAAAGGAGGTCTTCATTCAATTGAATCATCCATTGTTGTCGAGGCTAGAATAGCAAACCTAGCGTGAAAACTGGAAGCTTTAGAAACTAAGGAACCAAGTCCAGTCAACGAAGTCAGCCCAAACCAATTTTTAACCCTGGGGTGTACTTACTGTCAAGCTATGAATCATGTGTTTGAGGAGTGTTCAATATTTCAAGCTCAGTAACAATTTCCTGAACCAGTGAATGCGACCTTTTCAAGGCCCAACAATAATCCCTACGTACCGACGTACAATCCTGACTGGAGAAATCACCCGAATTTCTCATGGAGTCAAAGCAACAATGACCACTCAAGGTCAAACCATTCAAATCACTTCCAATATTTCAATCATCAACCTAATTTTTTAAATTACCATCACAATTCTTCCAACCATCAACCCAATTTTCCTAATTATCAACAAAACTTTCCCAACTAAGCTCCACAATCTTCCTTTCAAAATCCTCCACTTGAGAAGAGAATGACTGATTTTGAGAAGAACATGAAAAGATACATGAAGAACCAAGAGCCCTCATGCAAACAATACAGAACCGACATACACAAGTCATAACGAGGCTAGAGGTTCAAATGAGCCAATTAGCCAATTCACAGAATGAGAGGCTAAAGAGTACCTTACCCAGTCAGCCAGTAACGAATCCTAGGAACCCCCACCAAACCCATTTGGTTGATGATCAACCGTTGAATAAATGTAATGTTGTTCATATATTGAGGTCGGGAAAGAAAGTTGATAATCAAGTGCCAATGCCAACCAATACCATTCAGCACAACCACACACAAGCATCCACCTCACTTAGTCCCAATTATTCCAAATCTGACGAATCTGAAAAGGATATGTCAACCAGTCAGGTGTACAAGCATATAGTACCATTTCCTAATAGGCTAAATAAATAATAAGAAAAATGCACACATGGATAAGATAACAAGTTAAGATAAACATGCCTCTTCTTGATGCGTTCAACAAGTCCTATCATACTTATGGACATGTGCACGAATAAGAAAAAGACTAAGGTACCCAAAAATGTCTTCTTAGCCACTAACATTAGTGAGCTACTGTCAGATCCAATCCCTGTTAAGTATAAGGATCATGGTTGTCCTACCATTGCTTGCACAATAGGACAAGCTGAAATTAGTCGTCCACTACTTGACTCGGAAGTAAGTATCAACTTGCTCCCCTTCTCAGTTTATCAATAACTCGGGTTGGGTGAACTTAGTCCAACTCGAGTCACCATCTAACTGACTGACCGCTCAGTGAAAGTTCCAAAAAGGAAAATTAATGATGTCTTTATCTAGGTCGGGGAGTTTATCTACCCTGTTGATTTCTTAGTTCTTGAAACGCAACCTGTTTCCAACCCTAGGTAGCAAACTCCCGTTATCTTAGGGCGTCCATTCCTTGCAATTTTCAATGCAATAATTAATTATAGGAATGGATCCATGCGGTTAACCTTTGGAGACATGACTAAAGAAGTCAATATCTTCAACCTAGGAAAGCAACCCCGAGATATAGAAAACCAAAAATTTGAAGTCAACCTCATTGAAAACATCACGAGTGAACATAGGAAAGAATTGAAACTAGAAACTAAGAGTGAATTCGAATTGGAGTCTATGGATTTTGACCTTGATTAAATTGTCGAGTCTACTATGAATTAGGCGTCAAGCCCCGTTTCACCAAGTCTAGAGTCAACAAACTTGACTCCCCCTTCCATTGAGCCCTCCTTTTTCTTAGAATTGAAAGCCTTACCTAAGCATCTCAAGTACGTCTATCTAGGCAAACAAGAGACTTTGCCTGTCATAATTGGATCTCATTTAACTGACAGGGAAAAAGAGAACCTCCTTTTAATTCTTAGAAAAAATAGAGAAGCCATTGGTTGGACTATGACCGACATAAAAGGATTAAGTCCAGCCATCGTTCAATTTCGCATTCTTCTTAATGAAGAGGCAATACCCAAGAGAGACCCACAGTGTAGGTTAAACCCTATAATGCAAGAGGATGTTCATACTGAAATTTTGAAACTCCCAGACAATAGGATCATTTATCCCATTTCTGATAGCCAATGGGTCATTCTTGTCCATGCGGTTTCGAAGAAATCCAGGTTTACCATAGTGAAATATAAGAAAAAGAGTTGGTCCAAACTCGACCCCCCACAACCGTTTGAGTTTGCATTGACTAGAAAATTGAATGCAGCCACTCGTAAGTACCACGTCTCTCTTCCTTTTATTGATCAAATGCTAGAACGATTAGCTGGCTATGAGTATTACTATTTCTTGGACAGATACTGAGAGTACAATAAAATTCCTATAGCTCCCGAGGATCAAGAGAAGACGACGTTTACATGTTCATTTGGGACTTTTGCCTGTCGTCGAATGCCTTTCGGTTTGTGCAACACCACTACAACGTTTCAGCGTTACATGATGAGTTTATTTTCTGACATAGAAGAATGGTTCTTAGAAATCTTCATGGATTATTTATCCATCTATGGAGATTCATTCATTCAATGTCTTTACCATCTAGAACTGGTCCTCCAATGTTGTGCTGAGAAAAATCTGACACTTAACTAGGAGAAATGCCACTCATGGTAAGATATGGAATTGTCTTGGGTCATGAAATCTCTAAGAAAGGAATTGAAGAGGATAGAGCCAAGATTAAGGTTATAGCTAAGCTTTTCATGCCCAAATGCATGAAGGATATTCGATCCTTTTTAGGACATGCCGGTTTCTACCAAAAATTTATCAAAGACTTTAGCAAGATTGCTAGACCTTTGACTAATCTTTTAGTTAAGGATGTGTCCTTCACTTTTGATGATGAATGTATAAATTCTTGGGAGAAGTTTAAGAAAGAGCTTTTTTCTGCACCAATCATATCTGCACTTAATTGGTTGAAGCTGGTCAAAATCATGTGCGATGCTTCTGATTTTGCCATAGGGACTGCCTTAAGACAGCGCATTGATAACAAGCAGCACGTGATTTACTACTCTAATAGGACTCTTAATGAATCTCAAATGAACTACACTACAACTAAGAAGGAATTCTTAGCAGTAGTGTTTGTTTTAGAGAAATTTCATTCCTACCTACTAGGGTCCAAAACCACAATTTTCACCGATCACTCTGCGCTAAGATACCTCATGATGAAGAAGAATGCCAAGGCCCGATTCATTCGTTGGATTCTCCTCCTTCAAGAATTCAATCTCGAGATTCGAGATAAGAAAAGCATAGAAAATGTCGTTGCTAACCGTCTCTCGCGTATTCCAAACCTCCATGCAATGAATTGCCCATCAATGATGACTTTCCTGATGAAAAACTCTTTGTTGTTTTTAGTAAACCTTGGTTTGCCGACATAGTAAACTGCTTAATCACAAACCAAACTCCATCTTATTAGTCTAAAAACAATGTATACTGGTTCTTATCTCAACTCTGGTATTCAGGAGGAACCAAATCTTTTCAAGTACTATTCAAACCAAATCATAAGAAGATGCATTCTCGATGAAGAAATCAAGAGTGTTTTGTCCTTCTGTCACGAGCTTGCACGCGGTGGATACTTTGATCCCCGCAAAGACTGCTGAAAAGGTGCCACAAAGTGGGTTCTATTAACCTACTTTGTTCAAAGATGCCTATGTATTTTGCAAGACGTGCTCTAGATGCCAAATGGTAGGAAGGATCTCAATACGAGATATGATGCCCCTCAACCCAATTCTAGAAATAGAACTCCTTGATATTTGGGGCATCGACTTTATGGGTCCATTTCCAAATTCATTTGGAAACCAATACATATTGGTTACTGTGGACTACGTGTCCAATTGGGTAGAAGCCATTCCAAGCAAAACTAATGATAACAAAGTTGTCATCAAGTTTTTGAAAGAGAACATTTTCTCACGCTTAAGAACCCCTCGTTCTATCATCAGTGATAATGGTACTTACTTTTATAATAGATCCTTTGAAGCTCTTATGCGAAAGTATGTCATAACTCACAAGTTGTCCACACCATATCATCCTCAAACCGGTGGGCAGGTTGAAGTCTCCAATAGACAAATCAAGCTTATTTTGGAGAAGAATATGAACCAAAATCGAAAAGATTGGTTCACTAAACTTGTTGATGTCCTATGGGCCTACAGGACCGCTTTCAAAATGATTCTAGAAATTTCTCCTTATAGGTTAGTCTTTGGGAAGGCTTGCTACCTACCCGTTGAGTTAGAGCACCGGGCCTTATGGGCAATCAAGCAGCTAAATTTTGATTTGAACAACGCGAGTAACCTTCAAAAATTACAAATTTCTAAATTAGAGGAGTTGATAAATGAGGCCTATGAAAATGCAAAGATCACAAAAAATAGAGTTAAGATTTTTCATGATAAACATATCATATGGAAAATATTTGTCTCTGAACAAAAAGTCTTACTCTATAGTTATAGGCTTCATCTTTTTTCATTAAAGCTAAAATCAAGATGGACTGGGCTATTTGTTGTTAAATTCGTGTTTCAATACAGTGTTGTAGAGATCAATGATACCAAGAATGGGAATGACTTTAAGGCAAATGATCAATGCTTTAAACCTTTCTTGGAATCGATGCCGGTAAATGAAACAGTTATGGGTCTTTTTGACCCAGTGTATCAGCAACTTTACCTCTTTTACATTCCATTTCATGCATCTATTCATTTCTTTTATACATTGGGGACAATACTTGAGATAGGTGTGGGGGAGGGTTCTAACATGATTAACATAACTTAAAATATATATATTAAAAAGAAAAGAAAAATTTTTATTTTGAAAAAGAATAATATTTTGACATATTTTTTGTAGGAAATTAAGGCAATTTTAAGGAATTGGAGAATCATGATTAGGATTTCTTTTACTTCGTCAAAATAAGATCATTTGTTTGATTTCTAAGATTAGGAGAAAATTTGAAAAACTAATATAGTCTTGATCTTTACCTTGATGAAATATACATACTTTATACACTTACACACATCTGGTTCAAAAACAAAGATTTTATGCCTTATAAAACAATAATAAAAAAGATAAAAAATTATATATATAAAAAATTCTCTGATTAAGCTATGTATTTGTGCCTCATAAAGCATAAGTATTCACGCTTAAAAGGGGTACATCTTATAAATAAAAATCCTTAATTTTGTGGCCTTGTTTGGTCGAGTCCTTGGGTTGTTTTCTCACCCGGTGCTCTAAGACCGTCCAGTTTGGGTGTTATCGACTAAATGCTCGTTACATGGGTAGACTAGAAAGCAACTAAAGAATAATACCACCAAAAAAATATATATATATAGAAATATATATAAATAAATAAGGCACAAGAGTTAGAGTTAAAAAACCCTTGGCCAAAATTTCACGGTCACGAAGGTGCATATGACTTAGGGTAAAGAAATAAATTAGATGAGAAATACAATTTGACTCCTTACTTTGATTGATAACAAGTTTTTGAATAAAGATTAAGTTTAGGAATAGAAAAATCAATTTTCTTATAACTTATTGATTACTTAAACTCTTACAATAATACTTCAAATATTTTCTCTCTTTTCAAAATACTTTTCAAAAATACTAACACTTTATCTATTTTTCTTATGGATTTTGTGGGTGTAATCCACTGAAAACCCTTACGAGATAAAACTCGTCCTCTATGGGTATTTAACGGCTTGTTGCACGTGCTCAGTGCAATCGAGTAACCTGCGGAATTAGTCTAATAATTTTCTAGGGTTAGTTTTGATGTTTTACTGTAGGGCGAGTAAAAGATAAGTGTGGGGGTGTGATTGGTCACATATATTGCATATATAATGTCATATTTTCATATTTATTGCCTAATAAATCATGTATTTATTCATATTTTTGTTTAATAAAATGCAGGCCCATTACTAATGGAGGTGGAAGAAAATTGAGCCCAAGAACTTGCTTTAATTCTCATTTAAATCTAAATTAAAGAAAGGGATAAATATTCAGGAGGATATCCATGATTCCAGCCGAAGATCAAAGCATATCAAGGAGGATCACATCAAATAAAATCAGTTAATTCAGTTTTGTATGAATCCAAATAGGTCAGATCAATACCGGGGATGAAACAGAAAATCCGTCAGATAAAAGGGGATAAAACCAAACGCTAGCAGAATCCCCCTGGAAATGGCCACATCCAGGCCGCGAAAACGCAGCATTAGTCGAGTTTTTGTAGCCATCTGGTGGAGATAAGGGGAGTCCTCATTCCTCTCCCCTTTGGGGTTTTGCCTATAAAAGACAGGAAGTTTACTGAAGAAGGGACCAAAGACTAGTTTAATTTTCTATCTTTATTTTTAGAATTTAGTATCATTGTTAGATAGTTTATGAGAAGTTGTATCTCATTTTTTATTTTTGTAGTTCAGTCCAGAAATAAGTGAGAGAGAGAAAAAGAATGCGTAATTGACCGAAGTGACAATTAATGGGATTCAACATTGCTTATCTCTGCTCAAACTTTACTGGAATGTCTTTATTTTCATTTCATTTCATTTTCTTTTCCATAGATTTTCTAGGCTCACTATTCTTCTTCTTCTATGATGTTTTTCTTCTTGATCGATCTCTATTAAAAAGAACCTAATGAATCATATGGATGCCTAGATTAAGCCTTGCATATTGGCAAGTGTTCTTGAAGGCACATGAGGATCGAAAATGATTTAAACCAACTTTTGAAATAGATCTTAAAAGAACTTGTTTTATTTTATGCTTGCTTTAATGCTTTGATGGTTTAATATTCAACTTAAAGAACGATTTCAAATCTTAAATTCAATTTATATAAATCTTACGTGTTTTACTTGATCTCTTTTTACATGACTTAAATCTTCGCCTATGATCTTAATGAGGCATTTTAAACTTTTAAGAGAATGACACATGTTAAACAATAGAATAGTGAGCCCGAATTCTTCTATGTTAAAAACAAACAAACACAATTACTTTCAAAGAATTTTAATGATCATCTTCTTCAAAGCCTTCTCCAAGCTTTCAAGTTTTTTTTTAAATCACTTATCTACTCTCTATTCTCTTTTCAACTTAGAAAAAACACCAACACCAATCTTTATTTTTAAAACATAACATCAAAACGCTTTCATCGCATTTCTTCTCGTGGACACGACCCGTTCGCCCTAGTCTACACGGTAATTCTTCGTATTTTTACAATCAATTATACTTGTAGTTTTTATTACTCTTATAATTTGTTTAATCTCTCTAATGTCAAGAAAACATTTACACAACATAACTCTTATTTTAAGAAGAATCATGAGGAGAAGTTCAGAGCCCTTCATCAGGTAAACGACTTCATTTCTTGATACTTGAGATTACTAGTTTATTACAATTGATTGTTGAGCAGTTTAATTTTTATTATTGATAATTGTGTTTTATATTTTTTCTTGTTTTTAGTGTATCACCTATTCACCCCCCACGAGGTGATTTTCAGATTAACTCGTATAGTTATAGTGTCAATGATCTTGTAATTTTTAGGCCACAATATTAATCATGATCTTAGTAAGTTTGCTTAGTTTCAACAAAAGACTCAAAGTCAAATTTTAAAGCTAATAAGTGTTGATTTAAGAGCTCTACCACAAAGATAACATCCAGCACTCAAGGTGGAGTCAAGCTCAAAAAAATTAAGTTTGGATTAAGTCAAGATGATGATGAAGAAGATCAAAAAGAAAGAAGAATTGAAGTTTGTATAAGATTTTATAAGTATTTAGATTCTTGTATATAATTTGATTTCTCAAGGTCACACACACAAAGTTTTCGACAATGGTTTATTGACTTTTATGGAAACGAATTTGTAGTTTAAAGTTTGATTTTATCAAAAGTTTGGTTACTCAAAAGGTTTATATCTGCATTGGAGTTGCCTATATATATTAGAGATTCAAAAGAGTTTTAATAACTTATTTTTTATTTTTATACATGTTTGAAAAAACTTGTTTAAGTTTAAAGTTTAGTTTTTATAAAAGCATGTTTAAAAGAAGCTTTATCTCAAAATGAATTTGAAATCTCAAAAAGAAGTTCAAAATGTTTGAAATATATTTTGATTTTTAATCATACATAGTGGTGCTCAAAAGTATTTACATGAACTTATTTTTAAAGTTTTGATTGAAATTTATTTATTTTTGAAATATTTTAAAAAGAAAATAAAATATGCTTTTGTCCTCAGGCAGGTTGACAGGGAGGTTGATTGGATATGTCACAAGCCACTGGCTTGTGCAGGTCGGTCGACCACACAGTCGAATGTTCTACAGACTCAGTTTTGCTCTAATACCCTTCTAGTATTTTTGATATAACTTTTTACTCCGATATCCAATTGATGTGATTCAAATTGTATTATAAAGCTACTTCATAGGCTACATTTTATGTTCATAGTCATTTCCAAATTCCAATGTATATGATTTCAAATATTGGTATTAATTTAGCCTTTGTGCTGAAAATAATTTTTACAGTTTCTTAATTCGATAACGTTCAGTATTTTGATCATAACATTTTATTCTGATATTTAATTGATTGAATTTAGGTTTCATTAGAAAAATAACTTAAAGTACTACAATCTGTTCCTATATAATTATTTCAAAATTCCAATATTTTGCACTCCAAAAATAAGCTTTAAGTTGACTATTGAGCAAAGTTGCTCTCTGGGCGGTCAACCGAGTGGTCGACCGCGAGTCTTCAACAGCCAGAAACCTAGTCATTGTGAGGTCAACTGTGTGGTTGACCAACAGGGTGAGAGAATTGCCAGATTTGGTTTTTAAATAGCTATTTTTGGTCAAAACTATTTGGATTTGTTTTCCCACAGTAATAATTTGTTCCTAATATTTTTAAACAAGTTTTTAGTGACCAGATTTAATTAGCAATAGTTATATTCTATTTTCCTATAAATAGGAATTATTGTAGATACTTTTTCAATCATGTTTTTCAAGTGTTACTCATTTCCACATCTTTAATAGAGTTTTTCTAGGAGTTTTTCTTGAGCCATTAAAATCCAAAATCCTTAGTTTTCTCACGCAAACTTGAGCTAATCTCTTCTATATTTATTCTATAGGAATTCTTGTTGGGAGAGAGTTTTGTTTGAAAACAAGAGTCTTGATCACTAGTGTTCAATCATTATATTGAGTGGTTGGAGGTTGCAGCCTCAAGCGAACTTGCGGTTCATGTGTTGTAGTACTTGCTGAAATGAGTGTGAGACTTGTGGGTCCGAGAGTTTTTGAGGGAACTTGTATTAGTGGGTAATCTTATGGGATCAAACTTAGTGGAATCTGTCATTGCAGTGAAGGCGGGGATGTAGGTCAAGTTGACTGAGCCTCGAGAACATATCCCGATGTTCTTGTTTGTATTCTATCTCTCAACTCAACTCAACTCAATCTTTGTTATATGTCTTGCATATCTATTACTTGAGCTCATCTTTACATGCGTAATATTGCTTTTTCTTAATTGATATACTCTGTAGTGGTCAATTTTTAACCTACACCAAGATCAGAGTCATGTCCCTCCTCATTAGAAACTCCCAAGGGAACAACTGTCTTGAGGATGGTCCTCCTTCCGAGGGAACAATTGCCCAGTGGATGCTCCTCCTTCTGAGTACTTCTCCACCCAGAGACCAGTTCTTATGTCCAAGATGACTGCTGCAACCAACTCCATCAATATCCGCCTACATTTATGGAGTCTATTACTCTGCTAGATCATCCCACATTTCCCATATTTCAAACGCTACAACAACCTCGACTCCAACGCGAACTATTACAGAAGGTAGCAGAAATTGCTCCTGCCATCAAGGCAAAATGCAAGCCATTACAGAGGAATCACAACATGCAAATCATACAGTTATTGACATCTGCATGACTCGCACATCCAATGAAGCCTCCTCAGGTATACATATACTAGGAGAGGAAAGAAAAAGAAGGGGAGAAAAAAGAAAAGAAAAGAAGACTTCCCTTCCAACAGAGAGAAGAGCCTCCCAAACCATTATTCTATTCTATTTAGAGATTAGATTAGGGTTTTAACTCTGCTGAGTTCATTGTAACCTCCTGATAATAGTGAATTCTCTCTCCCTCCCTGTGGTTTTTCCCAAATTGGGTTTCCCCATAAAAATTTGTATCTTTGCATTGTCTCTGTTATTCCCTTTTAATCCTTGTTACAGATTGAAGAGAAGATAAATTCCCCTAGGAAATTATCCTTGCATTTTTGGTGCTTTCATTCAAGGCTAGGTCCCTATGCTTAAGATCTTTCCCCCTTCAACCTTCCTCAAAAAGCCTCTTCGAGATCAGCAATAGCCCCTGCAAGAAAGCTACATGCGACGCGACCTCCAAGGGCAAGCCCAAAGCAACTAAGGGGGCACGACCTCCAAACTAACCAGCAGTCAACCGATCGCCGAGGGTTTTGCCTCCGCCTCATTGTAGGAACCATCCGCCAGCTCTCACCCTTCTCAACAGCCAGAAAACCAGTTATTTTAGATCCTCTGTGAGATGAAGGAGCAGATGAAGGAATAGAAACTGCAGTCATTTCATGAGCGAAAGCAGATGACGCTCAAATGTGACAACATTCTTCGCTAGTAAGAAGAACTGAAGCTGCTTAACCATTAGCTCCAACTCAGGTTGCTGCCCTGCAGAACAACTTCTTGTACACAGAAGGCGACACTGAGAGCGAGAGGGACACAAATCTCCACACTCTCGACACACTGATCTGGAAGCAGATCAAGGTGAAGCTACCTCGGCACCTAATCCCAACCACCCGCCTCCATGACTTCCCACTTTCCAAGGACATCGAAGAGTGTGTGCTTCCAAGAAAGTTCTCGACTCTCATCTTCGACAGCTATACCAGAGCGAGTGATCCAATTCAACCTGAATTTCCAAGACAAAGATAGTGATCTACTCCCATAATGACCCGGTAATGTGCCTTACCTTCTCTTCAAGTCTGAAAGGCACGGTATCGTAGTGGTTCTACTCCCTACCACCTCACTCTCTCCATAATTTCTCGGAGCTCATCGATGCCTTCCTTACATAATACGCCACTTAACAAAAAGCCAAAAGGAGCAGTGACCACCTCTCTACATGAAGATGAGGCCAGGAGACAACCTCAAATCCTATGCCAATTTCTTCAGAGCCATCTCACCAAGGTATCCAATTGTAGTGAGGAGGTATCTGTACTCACATTTATCAGTAGGATATAGGTTACACGCCCTCTATACAAGCACGTCTTGACACACAATATTGCTAAGATGAGCGAAGTCCTTTCCCGAGTGCAATCTTACATCAATTAGAGGAGGTAATGAAGGCTTCCTCTAACATCTCCACAAAGCCAAGTGATGACTGAACAAAATTGAAGTCCTCTCGTGAAGCTCCCAACCACGCTCCGGACCGATATTGGTGATCAACCTTCTTTCAAGAAGCAAGCACACTCCATCCTTCCCCAGAGTATAATCCAAAGCTATCGGCCAACATAACAATTCACTTCGCTAAGGCTCCTGATCAACGAAGTATTCAACACCTTCAAAGATCAATAGTGAGTCATACGCCCGAAGCCGATCTAGTTAAATCCTTCACTGCTTGAGTCAGAGGAATACTGCTCCTATCACGACTACAAAGGGCACCAAACCATCCATTAATCCTTCAAAAATACATAGAGGTGCTCATCCAGTAAGGCTTCCTAAAGGAGTACTTTCACACTCCGAGGTAATTTCCCGGCAGCCAAACACACAGCCTCCCCAGAGCAGAATACGATCGCTTAGTACAAGATGATCGACTGACTTTTCGACTTTAATACATATAGTGTACACCTTTCCAATCTTACCTTTATGTATTTCATTTATGAGATTAAAATGCTATTTAGTGCTTTACATTTTGCAGTACATCTGGCCATATGCCACGCTGATAGATATTCCCCCGCTCAGAGGCAGCCAAAGAAAAACCCATGGATAGGATGTGTCTCCATACGGAGGCGGTTTTGACATACATCCAGCCATGCGACCTGATGATGGGATATCTCTCGTTCAGAGGCAGCCAAGAAAATCCCCATGGATGGGATGTGCCCCACACAAAGGCGGTTCTAAAATACATCCAGCCATGCGCCCTGATAATGGGATTTCCTCCGCTCGGAGGTAGCCAAAGAACCCCTCCTGTGGATGGGATGTGCCCCCACACAGAGGTGGTTCCGACATACATCCAGCTATGCACCCCCACAATGGGATTTCCCCCGCTCGGAGGCAGCCAAAGAAAACCCTCTATGGATAGGATGTGCCCCTATACAGATGCGATTCCGACATGCATCCATCCATACGCCCCGTTGATGGGATTTCCCCCACTCGGAGGCAGATGTGCGATTCTTCACTGATGGGATTTCTCTCACTCGAATGATCGTGTCTGTACACACCTAGACGGGATGTGTCCCCGCATGAAAGTGTTAATGCAGACATGCCCACGGACCTTTCTCGGTGGTTCTACGGGAGCCGAAACCCTCCATTGTGGGATTTTCCGCACTTGAAGCCCCTCTCTGCTGTAAGTATTCCCCCCCTCGGAGTGCATGATTATCCACTGATGAAATTTTTCCCACTCGGAAGATCGCGTCTATACACACCTAGACGGGATGTGCCTCGGGTGGAAATGTTAACGCAGATATGCTTAAGGGCCTTTGTCAGTGGTCCTACGGGAGCCGAAACCCTCCGTCACAGAATTTTTCCTGCTCAGAGTCCCCCACTCTGTTGTATGAATTTTACTCTCTCAGAGCCCCCATCTATTCCGTTGTAAGATTTTTCCCCACTCGGACAAGCAAGCCTAGGGCTCCCATCATGTGAACCTATGGGCAAATGAACCCCTGGTAGTTTCCCTCTATCGGGTTCCTTATATATTCTAATGTTAGAATTTTTCTCACTTGGGAGACAGCTCCATTAAAGAGATATCCCTCGCACGAGAAGACAACTCCGCTGTTGGGCTTGCTCCGACATCAGAGGTACCAGATCGCCGACCGGGTAGGGGCCCCTATCTGGGGCAGATGCATCCAAACTTGTTGTTGGGACTTCTCCGACCTAAGACCATTTTTGCAGGTACCACAAGATTGTATCCATATACCTGATTCGGTATATCTATGATGGTTCCCTTGTTTGGATTATCACCATGACGTATCGATTCTGAATGGTCATATGTCCAATAGTTCTCCTTAGGATGTGACGCTACAGGAATAATATCCCAACAATGAAGACCTCGGGTAAGATTTAAGGTTTGAGTATGCTTGATTTTTCTAGGGACAACCCAAGTCGTGTTCGCTCGGGCAATGGTGACATGAGATATATAGTATATCTATGTGGTTTTCTTATTTGGATTATCCCCTCGATGTATGGTATATCTCGTGAACCCGTAAACTAAGCTTACACAATTCATTTTTCACACACTTTCATCTAACACTCTATTTCAATATCGCAATGTATGATTGTATCTGCATCCTAACTACTATCTACAGCCTATCTGCCCCGAGAGTGAAATTTCCCCCACTCAAGGGCAGAATCTGATTCTCCGTAGATGGGATGTGCCCCCACTCGGAGATGTCGGTACACTCCTGGACGGAATGTGCCCCTGTGTAAAAGTGTTAACGTAGACTTGCCTATGGACCTTTCTCGACAATCTTACAAGAAGTGAAATTCTCCGTTACGGGATTTCCCTCGCTCAGAGACCAAACTCTGTTGCAGGGTTTTCCCCCTCTCAGTGACTCGACTTCACAGCTTCTTGACGGGATGTGCCCCCGCTCAAAAGCAAACACGAATCCAACTCCATTGCGGGGATTTTTCCCTCTAGGAGGCTTAATCCGTAGTTGGTGATGTGCGAATTGGCAAGTGCACTAATCATTTATAGTTAATAAAGTGATGAATAGAGTATTGAACCCATGAGGATTGTTGTCTTTTTAAGTATTAAAGGTGTATTAACTCAAAGTTTTATTTAAAAGATGAATAAAGATAGAGAAGCAAATTAAATGAAAAAGATATTGGCTTTGGATAAGAAAAATACTAAGGTAATTGATTTCAACAATTTAATAATCTGATTTAACAAGTTGATTATGCTAGTAACTACATACTACTCATGTTAACACTCGAAAAATTCTATTTTAATTAATAATCTCTATTGAACAATATTAAATCTAACTTTAAATTATAACCCACAATCTATCGATCTAGTAGATTTACTAGCCAAAACAATATTAAGATCTGTGGTTTTTCTCTTAATATTTTACAACATATACTTCTCCTATTAATCTCAGCTTGCAGGAAGTGATTTTTAATCTTATGAAGTGTTATTTAGTTATCTCTTATCGATCTCCAACCTAACCATTAATATAGTTGCTGTAGTTAACTGATAGACATTAAAATAGGACAAGAAACTTAACATATATGGATCTAACATGAAAAATAGAGTAGTAACATAAAACTATCGCAAAAACAAGATTAGATCTTCAAATAAATTGCCTACATCAATGCCCTAGCTATGGAGATTTAGTTCATTATAATGAAATTGCAAAGCATAATAATAAATATGATTTTAATCTTCATATAGTAAATTAAAAGAGAAAGAAAAGGATAACATCAATTTAGGGATCATGGTAATCCTTAATTATCACTTATCCTATGATTTTCTTCTTTTAATGCACCAGATTTCTTCTCTAAAAATCAGTATTTATATAAGAAAAAGTATTTACAAGATAGAAACTAAAACATAAATTACAAAGCCTCTTCTATGATTTGATATTCCCTACTCTAAATCTTACTTTTTACAGGAGATTGCTACTTTATTTATAGGCCCAGGAGACCTATTCCAGTAAAGGATATAAGAAGAACTTTAAATCCAACTTCAACTCGTTGTCAGAGTTTGATCGTGATTTGTATTGCAGTTAGCTCATGATAATTGCTAAAAATATGTAGCCAACGATAGAAATGGAAAATATTGTCGATATAAAAGTTGTAGTCCTTTTAGATTTCTTTCCATAGCATCTTGAATCACCTGAATTGGATTTTTGTAACGAAGGTTATGGCCAAAATACGAAAATGTACTTAGTCTAAATTTGATTCTGATTCTGTGCTGACCTCTAGTTGACCAGTCAAAGCCGAATCCGCCGTAGTCAAGGAGGATCCATTATTTGACTTTGACTTTTGACTCTGAAATTTTTGTTGATGCTTTATCTTCAAGTGTAAATCCTATTTCACACTATGAATTCATATTTGGGTCCTGTTGATTGAGGTAAGACCTGTATACAAATACAGTATTTTAGAACTTTTAAGATTAAAGAGTGCAAGTTACTCAATTCTACCGCAATAGCAAATGGCTATGCGAGTCGTGATTCACAAGGAGGGACTAGCAATGGAAGCTTTTTTAGTAAGTCTTCTTTTAAGATACAAAGTATGGTTAAAGTTCTAAGTTCTTCTTTAGTTCTTTAAAAGAAAAAGAGAAAAATTAGGTTAAAGTGAGTTAGGGAGAAAGTGATAGATTGAGAAGGTGGGAAAATGAAAAATGGATTATATACAAAGAAATTGAAAAGGGTAATAAAAATGGTTGGAGATTGTGATATTGAAACTAAAGAATAAAAGAAAAGAAAGACAACCTAAAAATTACTTACCTCTTCAGTGCTCATATACCTTGGATCCGTTGCGACGACTTACCTTATCTTTGAAGGCAATCAAGCATGGCGTATAGGATCTTCCCCATTCTCAATCTACACTACGAATAAAAGGGCAAAATATACTAGCAAGAGAAAGGTTGTTCATCACCATAGGCCATCAAGGGCACTTGCAATGGCTAAGCAGTCTCAAGTCTATCGGATTCTCTTGGATTGCAACACATCAGAGGAGAGTAAAAGAAAACAAGAGTAAAAAAAGAAAAAGAAACTTTGATTCGATTCAAACAACAATGAAAGAAGAGATCACTTACATTGGTGTCACCTGCAGTACAAGCTTGCTCTCATTCCTCCATGAAAGTCGTCTCTCCTCTCAGTTACAAAAAGAAAAGTAAAAATTACATGAAAGAAAATAAAAAACCTAAGTTACAAACTACAAAATAGCCTAAATTCTACTCTCTGCTCGGTCGTCCTCCCTTGTCTTTGAGGTTGCAGGTATTTATAGAAGAAATGCAGATGTTAGAGGAGTATGAAGATAGGAAAATCTGGCTATTTCTGAATTTGAATCCTCCCTTATCTCCAAACTTGATTTGATGTGGATATTCAGTTCTGATCTGCAGTTTGTTGGCTTGTTGATTGCTGAATATCACTTATCAAATGATAGAATTAGAAATAGTGATCAACATAAGAGTTGTAGCTCTGTAAGTCCTCTTTCTGGATCATCTTGAATCATCAGATGTGAGATTCAGTAGCGAAAGTTATGATTCAAATACTAAAATATATCCAGTCAGAATCTGAGTCAAACTTACTTCATCTCATCCGTTGATCTTCTTTCTATCCATTTATCTCTCTGTATTTGATATTATCCTCGATTGATCTTTAGCTAACCAAAATTGATTTATAGAAATCTGAATTTTAGTGGTCTCCATTTGGTGTTATCTTTCTGATTTACTCTGATCTTCAGCTGAACATTTGCCCCAATCCTTGATTTGTTCTAACTAGATCTGGGATCATCCTCAGCTAATCAAATAGATCCAGTTAAATCTGATTTTAACTGGTATTTATTTGGTTTAATCCTCTTTCTCTTCATTATTATCTTCTATAAAATAGACATTTAAGACAAAAAAATTAGCAGATTTATTACACGATAAATGTAGGAGTGTAATAAAAAGAATGCAAAATATGTGTACGATCACACCCCCACACCTATCTTTTGCTCGTCCTCGAGCAAAACAACAAAACTAAATCAAAGATTATTAAACCACTTTCGCAGGTCACGCGATTGCACTGAGCATGTGCAACAAGCCGTTAAACCTCTAGGTTAACCCTAGAGGACGAGTTTTGTCTCGTGAGGGTTTTCAGTGGATTACACCCACAAAATCCATAAAGAAAGAGAAACAAAGAGTTAATATTTTTGAAAAGCATTTGAAAGAGAAAAATATTTAAAATATAATTGTAAGATTTAAGTAATCTATAAGTTATAGGAAAACTGAATTTTTCATTCCTAAACTTATTCTCTATTCAAAAATTTGTTATCAATCAAAGTAAGGAGTCAAATTGTACTTCTCATCTAGTCTATTACTTTACCCTAAGTCATATGCACCTTGTGACCGTGAAAATTAAGGATTCTTTAACTCTAACTCTTATGCCTTATTTATTTATATATATATATATATTTTTGGTGGTATTATTATTTAGTTCTATTAGGCTTTCTAATCTGCCCATGTAAGGGGCCTTTAATCAATGACTCCCAAACCAAACGGTCTTGGGACACCAGGTGAGAAAACACCCCAAGGACTTAAGACTCGAGCAAACAAGGCCACAAAACTAAGGATTTTATTATATGAACCACTTTTAGGCGTGAATACTTATGCTTTATTAGGCACAAATACCCAGCTTAATCAGAGGACTTTTGTTTTATATTTTTTTCTCAAACTTATCTAATCATCTTTCGCATAAATACCAAGGCTTACTTAGGCCAAAGCACTTAGCTAATCAATAATTAGATTTGTTCATCTTTCATAGATATATTTTTTTCTTTTTCTTTTTTAAGGCATAAGAATCTTTGTTTTAGAACCCTAAGTGTGTAAGTATATAAGTGTGCATATTACATCAAGGTAAAGATCAAGACTAAATTACTTTGACAAATTATCTTCCTAACTCTAACAATAAAACAAATAATCTTATTTTGATCAAGTATAAGAAATCCTAATTTGGATTTTTCTATTCCTTAAAATTGACTTAATTTCTTACAAAAAATATGTCAAAATATTGTTTCTATTTTCAAAAAGTTTTTAAAAGTAAAGAAAATGTTAATAATTTTTTTTAAATAAAAAGAAAAACCTAAGTTATGTTAGAACCCTCCCCCACACCTATCTCATGCATTGTCCTCAATGTATGAATTAATGCATAGATGCATGAAAAAGAAGACAGGGAAGGAAAATACTACCTTAAGGTGGTGGTTCCAGTGGTGGTCTGATTGAGTCAAGCGTTGCTACCCAATCAAGATAATGTGGTAGTTCACGGAACCTACCTTTATTGAGCTTTTTTCTATTTACATATTTATAGTCCCCAGTATGAATAGGATCATGAAAGATCCTATCGTGAAACTTACTTCCTTTACATGACCAGTCCTGAAAAATCATCACAGAGTCATCATGGTCTATACCTATGTCCAACAAAAGAATGTGACTCGCTGGAATGGTTGACTTGGACTCAAGAATGATAGGTTCAGGAACCAATACAAACTCGGAAAAATTGACTTGGGGTTCGAGAGTTAGTTTGGTTCAAGCGTTGAGTCCAAGTCCAAGAATTGATATTCACATTCTTTTTCCATCAATGGAATGTGACTATCCAAAATTGGTGATTCAATTTCAAAATATATGGGTGCGGGAATAAATGTTGGCTCAGAAAATTGATCCAAATTGGGTAAGAATACCGGAGTCAACATAGATTCGAAGATGGAAACTAAATCACAAAGTTGGGGATCGGGTTCACATTCATGATCAAGTTCAATCTCATTAAAATGAAAACTTGCCAATTCTTTAATGGGTTGATATTGGTCAAGTTCAAGGCTTTGTGGTGAAACTGAATCTTGATCAAAGTCTTCAAGATACCATAATTCTTAGTTTTCATCAATATGGCTAGAAGTGTTAGGAATAGTCAAAGATTGAATTGGGAGAGTTTCCTTATTCCTACACATGTTCTCCAATCTAGTAATTCTTGCTTCTATCATATCGAGTGGATCATTTTGACATTGAATCATGGTTTCCATACTCTTTTCTAAGTTGGCATGTTCTCCTTGAAAAATAGAGTAAGGATCTGTGACTTGAAAATTTTTACGGGATTTTGAGTCTTCTAAAATTTGAATACGTCGCTCAAGCTCATCAGAAATAATTAAAAGAAAGACAACCTAAAAATTACTTACCTCTTCAGTGCTCAGATATCTTGGATCCGTTGCGATGACTTACCTTGTGTTTGAAGGCAATCAAGCATGGCGTATAGGATCTTCCCCATTCTTGATCTACACTACGAATAAAAGGGCAAACTATACTAGCAAGAGAAGGGTCGTTCATAACCATAGGCCATCAAGGGCACTTGCAACGGCTAAGCAGTCTCGAGGCTATCAGATTCTCTTGGATTGCAACACATCAGAGGAGAGTAAAAGAAACAAGAGTAAAGAAAGAAAAAGAAACTTTGATTCGATTCAAATAATAATGAAAGAAGAGATCACTTCACTGGTGTCACCTGCAGTACAAGCTTGCTCTCATTCCTCCATGAAAGTCGTCTCTCCTCTCAGTTACATAAAGAAAAGTAAAAATTACATAAAAAGAAAACTAAAAACCTAAGTTACAAACTACAAATTAGCCTAAGTTCTATTCTCTGCTCGGTCGTCCTCCTTTGCCTTTGAGATTGCAGGTATTTATAGAAGAAATGCAGATGTTAGAGGAGTATGAAGATAGGGAAATCTGGCTATTTCTGAATTTGAATTCTCCCTTATCTCCAAACTTGATTTGATGTGGATATTCAGTTCTGATCTGCAGTTTGTTGGCGTGTTGATTGCTGAATATCACTTATCAAATGATAGAATTAGAAATAGTGATCAACATAAGAGTTGTAGCTCTGTAAGTCCTCTTTCTGGATCATCTTGAATCATCAGATTTGAGATTCAGTAGCGAAAGTTATGATTCAAATACTGAAATATATCCGTCAGAATCTGAGTCAAACTTGCTTCATCTCATCCGTTGATCTTCTTTCTATCCATTTATCTCTCTGTATTTGATATTATCCTCGATTGATCTTTAGCTAACCAAAATGGATTTATAGAAATCTGAATTTTATTGGTCTCCATTTGGTGTTATCTTTCTGATTTACTCTGATCTTCAGCCGAACATTTGCCCAAATCCTTGATTTGTTCTAACTAGATCAGGGATCATCCTCAGCTAACCAAATAGATCCAGTTAAATCTGATTTTAACTGGTATTTATTTGGTTTAATTCTCTTTCTCTTCATTATTATCTTTTACAAAATAGACATTTAAGACAAAAAAATTAGCAGATTTATTACACGATAAATGTAGGAGTGTAATGAAAAGAATGCAAAATATGTGTACGATCACCTGTATTAGTGATTTTCATGTTGCAACTATATTCTTTATTGTTTTTCAAAAAAAATTTCTTCTCTTTTCTGTAATTTGTGCTTTTGAATTAATTTCTGCATAAACATAAAAAAATATACCCATGCATCATTAAATGTGTAACAAAAGAGAAATAAAAGTGCAACAAAATATAGATGATAATCATAATTATCACCCCACTATACCTAACTTTTGCTAGTCCTCGAGCAAAATCCTAATCTGAAAAAAAGAAAAACTGAAATTCTACAAACAAAAATAAAAACCTAACTTACTTTCGTAGGAATCACGTTGCACTTAGTATGTGCAACAAGCCGTTAAACCCATAAGTTAGCCTAATTGACGAGTATTGTATCGTGAGAGCTTACAGTGAATATACCCATAAAATTCAAAGAAAAAATAAAAAATAAAGAAATATATTAGGATAAAAAATATAACAAAAATAAGGATAACTTAAAAATAAAGAAAGAGAAAAATAGGAAGAAAAAAATATTTTTGTTTAACAAGAATCACTAGCCAATAAGATCAATAATTTCCACAAGTTATCATTTTTAATTTCAATCTCCTATCAAGAAATCTCATCATCTCTTCCTAAAGACTTAAAATCCTAATATATAATATCATCCTTCCTAAGCTTTTAGATCCTACACGTCTTTATGAACGTGTGATAACTCTTTACTTGGGACTTTGATTCAAACTTTCATACTTCAAAATTTATTTATAATATAGAAGTTTCGAAGTATTACCGCTTCGTTGCTTTTTCAGCACTTTTTTTTCATTTTTATTTTTTTTATACATATAACTCATCCAACACTCTTTCGCATAAATACCAAGGCGTCTTAAGGCCAAAATATCTAGCTAATCAATAATTTAGATTTGTTATACTTTATATATATATATATATATTATATATATATATATCAATATTTTTTTAGTATTCAATAATTCTCATCATCCCATGTTTAAACAAATGTGTAAGTGTGAATAAGAAGCATAATCATGTAGATAAATTCTAGAAGACATTCAATTTAGAGATTTTTCATCTCTTCTCAAAGAATTAAGGGATCTATCAAATTGATATCCTATCCAATTCAAACTATATGATCATTAAATCTCTTAAATGCTAGATAAATTTATTGAAATTTTAATTTTTAATTTTGTTAGTTAGTAAAAGAAAAAATAAAGAAAAAAAATAAAAACATACTAAAAAGAAAAGAAAAAAATTCTAACCTAAAAAATAAAGGAAAAGTTAAATAAAATAAAAAATCCTAGACTCCTCCCCCATACCTAAACTTTGGCATATCCTCATGCAAAGCAAGATGAATCAGTAACGCATGCAAATACAAGTAAATACCACGTCCCCAAAGGCCAATTTATCTTTTTAACTTTTTAGACAATCATGAATAAGTTATTTATCAGAAATTACCCATGTCCATAAAATAAAACAAATTCATAAACATTCATTAATTGGAAAGAAATCACTTAAGAAAATTTCAAATTTTGGATCCATTTTTTCACAGCGACTTAGCCATCTGTTCCATGATTTCACAGTCTTGGTATTTTTCTGATATATTTCCTCCATCTTGGTGGTTCATCATGTATTTTGTAACACTGGTTCTGAACTCAACTGAATAAAAAGAAAAAGAAATAGAAAAGGTTAATATACATATTTAAAACAAATTGTCTACTTATCTTGATTCATCAATCCGCCCACGAGAACGCTTACCACTTTCCCAATGTGTTTTCTTCAGAGAAGATTTAGAGGAGCTCAATATCTTTGTCAACTTAGCTCGAAATCTCTCCAATTTGCTTTTTATCTTCTTTAACTTTGGTCTATATTTCTTTTGATTGGTCCTTTTTAAACTTTGCACGCAATGGATCATCCAATCATCATCATCATGTGGTAAGGCATCTTCAACCTGGGAAGAGACACATCCAACATCATTAGACAAATACGTGAAATTGTAAAAACTTGGTGATTCATCAATAAAGTCTCTTGAAAAGATCGATCAACCTGTGTCTCATCAAAAGTGTAGATACTCAAGACAAGTTTCTTTCTTTCAAAAGGAACTCTATTTTTTAGTACAACTTTTTCAACTTCAGGCTCTTCAACGTTTGCTGGAGGTTCTGGAGAAGACTCTGAAAAAATTGGGGCTTTGGTTCAGCAAGGGGATGGCAGATTGGTCGTCTAGTTGGCTGACCAACCGTCTGAGTATGCCTTACGCTGATGGAATTTAGCTTAAAGGTTCTGGAGTCCTCTTCCTTCTGGTATGTGGTCCCCTTTGATGTCTCTTATGTCTTGTGTATTAAAGAATTTGAGAAATTTTTTCTCATAATAATCAATCAACCACTTGAGATCCTCTACATAGCTTTCTTCTTTCTCCTCATATGCTTCGGCCTCTTCTAAAACTTTTTGTTGCTGTTCCAAAGTAGTTGCCTCCTTTTACTCTTCGGGGTCTATCTCGGTATTAATTGACAATGTAAGTGCATGTAACTGTTGTTCAACTTGGATGTGAATATTTTCAAGCAAAGTCAATGTGTTTCTAATGGAGGTGTCAAATTTGTCTTATAATCTTCAAATATCAACTTGAATTGATCTCTAACTTTTTCTAATTTGGACTTCTATTCTTGAGGTTGCTCCAAGAACATTACTTCTGCAAGAGTAGCTTAGATTTTTCTGAGAGCTTCGTCAATTGGGGACTTCTCCTCTTGAGGCTGCAAGTATTGAAGCTTGAAGGCATGATTGTTGTAATTCCACAGAGGGTTTTGAAGATTTTCCCAAACTAGATTGTAGGTTTAGGTGTAGACATAATACGAACAGTGAATACTAGTATGATTTATTTCACATCACTCGTATGCTTGCGTTAGCTCATATCCTTATGAGAACCATTGATAATTGAAATCCATAGACCTGAAATAAAAAAAAGAAATAAAGATAAAATAAAGATAAACTTCAAAGTAAAACTAGCGTCTAACGTTATTGATATTAATAAAGATAAACTATCTCTGGCAATGACGCAAAAAATTTGATGTGCGAATTGACAAGTGCCCTAATCATTTACAAGTAATAAAGTGAATAATAGAGTGTCGAACCCACGAGGATTGTTATCTTATTAACTATCAAAAGTGTATTAATTTAAAGCTTTATTTGAAAGACAAATAAAGATAGAGAAGTAAATTAAACAAAAAAATATTAGTTTTGGATATAAAAGTACTAAGACAATTGATTTCAACAATTTAATAATCTGATTTAACAAGTTGATTGTGCTAGTAACTACATACTACTCATGTTAATAATTAAAAAAATTATTTTAAATAATAATCTCTACTGAGCAATATTAAATCTAACTTTAGAGTAGAACCCGCAATCTATCGATTTAGTGAATTTACTAACCAAAACAGCATTAAGATCTGTGGCTTTTCTCTTAATATTGCACAACCTATGCTTCTCCTATCAGTCTCAGCCTGTAGGAAGTGACTTCTAACCTTATGAATCGTTACTTGGTTATCTCCTATAGGTATCTAATCTTATGAATCGTTACTTGGTTATCTCCTAATCATGAATATAGTTACTGCAGTCAACTGATAGACATTAAAACATGAAAAGAAACTTAACAGACATGGAATCTAACATGAAGAACAGATTAGTAACATAGAAATAACACAAAAATAAGATTAAATTCTCATATAAATTGCCTATTTCAATACCCTAGCTATAGAGATATAGTTCATAATAATGAATTTTCAAAGAAAAATAATAAACATGATTTCAATCTTCATATAGTAAATTAAAAGAGAAAGAAAAAATAACATAAGAGATTTTATCCTAGTTCGGTCCTCTTGACCTACATCCAGCCCCTAAGCAACCCGCTTGAGATTTTTCATAACCTGATTTTGAAACCCTGAAAACCTAAATAGTGCACCTCTTGACAAACTCCTTCGCCAAATCAATACACCTCTTCTCTATACCGATAAGACCTACTTCTAAATCAGCACTGATCGAGCCAAACATGCACAAAAAACTACAGAGTTTTAGGAATAGTGCAAGGTCCTCAATGCTACTGCTATAGCAAGTAGCTATGCGGTTCGTGATCCACAAGGAGGGACTGCAATAGAAATAATTAAGTAAGTTTCTTCTTTTAATTTAAAAAAATGAGTTTAAAAGTCTTCTTTATTTTTAAAAAAAATGAAACTATGTTAAGTTAGATGAACGACAGAAGATGATTTGAAATCATTTTAAATTAAAAGAGTTATTTAAGTTAAAAAGGGAAAGAGAAGAAGAAGAAGAAGAAATAGAAGAGGAAAAGCGTTGTTTTAGATGTTTGATTCTAAACTAATGAAATGAAAAGAAAACAAAAAAATAAATACTTACATCTGTTGTTGAATCGTATTGAAGAATTACCTTGAATTAAAGTGAAGCAATAGAAAAGAATAAACGAAAGCAGAGCTTCAGCTAGATCAAGCACAGTGAAGAAAAGTAGGAAACTTTCATTGATTGTCACCTTCAATATAAGTCTCTTGAGAAAGGATTAAAATAGTGTCACTCTACAATAACTCTTCCTCTCTTTTAATCATGTAACTCTCTTTAACATAGGCTATAAAGAAAATGAAAATTACATTATAAAAAGAAAGAAGAAAACTAAACTAAAAGAAATTACGTAACTCTAACTCTCCGTCAGAGTGGTGCCCGTTCTCAGTCGAATTTGCAGGTATTTATTGGCACAAATACAAGAGAAGAGGAGTGATCAGATAGGGGGAGTATTTGCTCCTCCTAGATCCTGGCCATTGGGCTTGAGTCTGGGGGCGCTCCTCCTTGATCTTCATTCTATCCTTTTAGCCTCTTAGAATTTCAGATTCTACTCTCGATTTGACGATACATCCTTCTAACCTCAGCGAATCCAATTGGGCTTTCAAAAATCCATTTTTACTTGAATTTTACTTGGTATTATCTCATCCGATATACCCTATCTTTAGATAAGATTACTTCCAGAACTTTAAATTTGAATCGATCCTCATTGATTTGAACTCTTGGATTTAGTTAGATAGAATTTCTGCTTATCTTCGCTCTATCATATCCTGCATGAATTTAGATATTAAGACAAGTGAGTTGTAGAAATTATTACAGAATAAATGTGGGAATGCAGCAATAATTATGCAATATATGTATCCAAACACACCCCCACCTATCTTTTGCTCGTCTTCGATCAAAACAAAAAGAAAAGAAAAACTAAAGTCACCTAACCTAACTCACTTTCGTAGGAATCACGGTTGCACTTAGCACGTGCAACAAGTCATTAAACCTCTAGGTTACCCTAGAGGACGAGTTTTGTCTCATAAGAGTTTTCAGTGGATTGCATTTACAAAATCTTTAAAGAAAGAAAAACAAAGGTTAGTATTTTTAAAACACATTTTGAAGGAAAAAATATTTGTAGTATTAATGTAAAAATTCAAGTAATCTATAAGTCATAGGATTATCAAAACTTAGTCATTTCTAAACTTAGTCTCTATTCAAAAACTTATTTTCAATCAAGGTAAGGATTCAAATTGTATTTCTCATCTAGTCTATTATTTTGACCCTAAGTTATATGCACCTAGTGATCGTGAAAATTTGACTCAAGATTCTTCAACTCTATACTCTTATGCCTTATTATTATTTGTTTTACATTTTTGACGGTAATATCCCATAGCTCTATTAGGCTTTCTAATTCGCCCATGTACAAGCCTTAGTCGGTGACTCCCAAACCAGACAGTTTTTGGGCACTGGGTAAAATACTCCAAGGACTTAGGACTCGAGCAAATAAGACCACAAAATTAAGAATTTTTATTTATATGAACCACTTTTAGGCATGAATAATTATGCTTCACGAGGCACAAATACCCAACTTAATTAGAGTATTTTTTATATAGCAAGTCTTTTTTTTATATAAGCCATAAAATCTTTGTTGTAGAACCCTAAGTGTGTAAGCGTATAAAGTATGCATATTTCAGCAAGATAAAAATCAAGACTAAATTAATTTTTCAATCTTTCATCCTAATCTCAAAATCAAACAAATAATTTTATTTTGACCAAGTATAAGAAATCATAATTATGATCCTCTTATCTCTTAAAATTAACTTAATTTCTTATAAAAATAAGTCAAAGTATTATTTTTCTTTATTTTTAGAGAAAGGATTATATATATATATATATATAAGTAAAACCTAAGTTAGATGTTAGTAAACCCTCCCCCACATCTAACTCATGCATTGACCTTAATGTATAAATGAAATGCAATAATACATGAAAAAGGAGAGAGGGAAGGAAAATTGTCACCTCAAGGCGGTGGTTTCGATGGTGGTCTCATTGGGCCAAGCGTTTCTACTCAATTTAGATACTGTAGATTTTCATGAAACCCACCTTTCATGACCTCCCTCCTATTAACAAGTTTTATACTCCCCAATATGAATAGGATCATGTAAGATCCTAGCATGAAATTTCTTTCGGTTATCATTACGGAGTCATATTGAGCTAAACCTTGGTCTAAAAATGGAATTTAGTTTTGTGGAATGAATGATTTGGGCTCAACAATGAAAGGAATAGGAACCGATACTAACTCGAGAATAAAACTCAATTCAAATTTAGGTTCGAGAGTCGAAGTTGGTTCATGAGTTTGATTCAAATCATAGAATTAAAGTTCACATTCATTTTCAACAATGGAATGTGACTATCCAAAATAGGTGGTTCATGTTCAAGCTCTATAGGGATAAGAATTAGTGTTGGCTTCAAAATTGGGTCCAAATCAGGTAAGGTTACCGGAGTCAGTATAGATTAAAAAGGTGAAACTTAATCACAACATGGAGAATTGGTGTTACATTTGTCTTCAAGTTCAATGTTATTGAAATGAAAACTTGTCAAATAGTTAATGGTTTGGTATTGGTCAAGTTTAAAGTTTTGTGGTGAAATTGAATCTTGGTCATAGTCTTCAAGATACTATGATTCTTGATTTCCATCAATATGGCTAGAAGTATCGGGAATAGTCAAGAATTAGGTAGGGAGAGTTTTCTCGTTCCTATGCATGTTTTCCAAATGACTAAGTCTTGCTTCTGTCATATTGATGGACGGGGTAAAGGAATTTTCGCTTCGAATCCTGGATTCCATACTCTCTTCGTAGTGAACAGGTTCTTCTTGTTATTGTGGGACATGAAAATTGGAGTAGAGATCTTAAATTTGGGAATTGTTTGAGAGAATTGAGTCCTATTGAATTTGCACTTGTCGTGTGGATTCAAGGAAGGCTTCTAACTTTGTTCTAAAGAAGATTTTTCTTCTATAAGTTGGTCTTGGTATGGAGTATATGAAGTTGTTTGTTGGTAAGGTTGTTGATAGTAAGACTCAGTGGAGTTGTATCCCCACTGACTCGGTGAAGAGTGGTGATGATTATCTCAATCTTGTTCATAATACTAGGATTGGGGCATATATTAATTCAGACAAGACCAATCTGGTATACTTGGTTGGTTAAAGTTATGTAACATCGGGTTGGTAATATCTGAATTGAAAGATATTGGGGTGAAGTATGGATCACTATATGCATTAAACAAATTATAATTGTAATCCATATCACAAAGATAGCAAAAACAAAAACAAACAAGTAAACAAACAAGAAAAAGAAAAATCTAGCCTAAGTTAGGGTAGACCTTTGGACCTTGACGACTCCTAACTGTTGATTATTCACAGGAGGTATATTATAGAACCTGACAACAAGTTAATTGGTAAGATAGGGGCAAGACCAGTGGGAAGTATTCGTGCCTAAGCAACGGTCCTAATTATGCCAAACCACCAGCCTTTGGGGTTTTGACCCTTAATCCCCAACCTTTAACAACGATTTGGGAAGAGTCAAATTCTAACAACTTTCCCCTTAGGTCAATCCCTATTTGGGTCTGAGATGTCCCCAGGGCTAACGTCTACTAAATTTTAAGTTAGGCTGGGTTAGTGAGTGAGGAGATGGTTTTTGGGCGAAGAAAGGGTAATAACTTCCTACCTTATGTTATTTAACGGGTTATGCCCTTAGCTTGTTTTCGTGCTCATGTATAAGTATATAGCAAAAATAACACCCAAATAATATAACATACAAGCGTGTTTACTAAGCTATATGCAATGCAGACGTACCTTTGCTTCAGCACTCTTCAACAGTAATGTAAAATGTAAACGAAATTAGATAGATGCTCTAGAATGCAAAATCTAAACCATTTTGTAGCATTTAACAATCACCAAGTTACTACTGAATTAAAATTAGTATATATAGTAACCTAAATCTGAAAAATAATAGCTGTAGAGGGTAAAACTTTGAATTTCAAGCAACTTGCAAGAAAGCAGGATAGTAGTCCCTGCACAATTGTCGCGCAACCGCGGCATTATTGTGGTGCCCTGATCTCTGCTTTCTAGAGCGGAGGCTGAAGGTAGCAATATATCCACTGCCGCTGTTATTTTTTAGAATCCTACCCCTATACAAAAAAATATAGAAAAAAAGTTAAATCATTAGATTAAATCAAAAGAAAAAGAAACTTATCGTCCCTCCCCTGTAACAGTGCCAAAATTATGATCGAGCCAAACCTGCACAGAAAAATAAAGAGGTTTAAGAACAGTGCTCGGTCCTCAATACTACCGCTATAGCGAGTGGCTATGTAGGTCGTGATCCACAAGGGGGATTGCGATGGAAGCAATTAAGTGAGTTTCTTCTTTTAATTTACAAAAAAATGGTTTAAAAGTTTTCTTTATTTTTAAAAGAAAAAAATGAAAATATGTAAAGTTAGATACATGTGGAAGATAGAAGATGATTTGAAATTATTTTAAATTAAAAGAGTTATTAATTTATAAAGAGAAAGAGAAGAAGAAGAAATAGAAGAGGAAAAGCGTTGTTTTTAGATGTGTGATTCTAAACTAATGAAATGAAAAAGAAAACAAAAATAAGTACTTACCTCTTTTGTTGTATCGTATTGAAGAATTAACTTGAAATAAAGTGAAGCAATAGAAAAGAATAAATAAAAGCAGAACTTTGGGTAGATCGACATAGTGAAGAAAAGTGAAAAACTTTCATTGATTGTCACCTTCAATATAAGTCTCTTGAGAAAGGATTACAATAGTGTTACTCTATAATAACTCTTCCTCTCTTTTAATCATGTAACTCCCTCTCTCTAACTTAAGCTGTAAAAAATGAAAATTATATTATAAAAAGAAAGAAGAAAACTAAACTAAAAGAAATAACGTAACTCTAAGTGTCTGCTGGAGTGTTGCCTGTTCTCAGTCGAATTTGCAGGAATTTATAGGCACAAATGCAAAGGGAGAGGAGTGATCAAATAGGGGGAGCAAACGCCCCCCAAATTAAAATAGCCAGCCACGAAAATCATGGCTTGGGATGCTTTTTGCGGCTAGAACCTGGCCATTGGGCCAGGGTCTGGGGGGCACCCCTCCGTTGATCTTTGTTATATCCTTTTATCTACTTGAAATTTTAGATTCTGCTCTGGATTTGACAATGATCCTTTTATCCTCAGCGAAACCAATTTGGCTTTCAACATATTCATTTTTACTTGAATTTTACTTGGTATTATCTCATCTGATATACCCAATCTTTAGATAAGATTACTTCTAGAACCTCTGGATTTTAATCGATCCCCGTTGATTTGAACTTTTAGATTTAATTAGATAGGATTTGTGCTTATCTTCTCTCTATCATATCCTGCATGAATTTAGATATTAAAATAAGTGAGTTATAGGAATTATTACAGAATAAATGTAAGAATGCAGTAACAATTATGAAATATATGTGTGTCCAAACAAGTACAAAATATCTTATAAGCCTTGACTCTTGTATGAAAGTGAATATACAAGGGTCTCATAGTGGAACTCTCAGAATTTCTTTACTAGGAATTGATTTGGTTGAAGAAATAATCAAGTAGAGAGTTCTGAAAAACAGAATTTTGACAGAATTTTATATATGAAAGTTATGTAAAAAACCAAAGGAATCAACCCATATTTATAGGTGAATGATTGAGGCTAAACCTGCACAAAAAATACGAGATTATAGAACTTAAAAAGAGAATGTGCAAGTGCTCAATTATTCCGCTATAGCAAGTGGCTATGCGGGTCGTGATCCACAAGGAGGGTTTGCGATGGAAGTGTTACAGTTCTTTATATTGAAATCGTTAAGAAAATAAGCGAAAGTTTTTCTCTGTTTTAAAGTTATAAAAATGAAAAAGAAAGTAATAGTTAAAGTTAAGAAGAATATGAAAGATGAAGAAGGTGGAAAATCAGAAAACCATAAAAGCGACTATGTACAAATGGAGTGGAGAAGAAAGGGTTGGAAGATGTGGTGATTTAATTTACAGAAATGAAAAAGAAAAGAAAACAAATATTTACCTTCTTTTCACCAAAAGCTTACCTTGAGTTCTTAGCTTCAATGTTACCTTGAATTGGAGGCAATTAGCACATAGCCCATAAGAGTCGAGTGTTGGTCTCTTCCACATTACATCATCAAGATACGCAAGCATTAAATGATACAGAGAGACTCACAATTCCATCGTCATGAGCTATCGGTGGCACTCGCAAAGGCAAGGCTCTTTCGATGCTTTTAGACTCACTTGGAAGACAGTTGTACCAAAAAGAAAGGTAAAATTGAAAAGAAGAAGAGAACTAAAAAGAACATACAAGGAAATAGCATTGATTTGATTTCATAACAATCGAAGAAAAGAAATAAAACCTTACACCAATTGTCACTTTTAGCTTAAGCTTCAGTCTTGTTCTTCGATGAAAGTTGATCTCCTCAGAATTACATAAATGAAAACTAAATTACATGAAAAAGAAAAACAAAAACCTAAACTAAGAAATGAAAAACTAGGCTAAATCCTAATCTGCATGGTCGTCCAATTTCAGCACAACAATTGCCCTTTTATAGGCCAAAACCCAACAACTAGAATCCCAGGGAGGTCGGGGGAGCAAACGCTTTCCCTAACTCCCCAACAAAGCCGCGAAAACGCGGCCCAAGCCGCGTTTCCGCGGCCAGGGTGTGGCCAGATGGCCACACCCTGTTGGTGGGTCATCCTGGGAGTTTCTTCTGGCTTTATCCTTTGTTGGTTTCTTCGTTTGATCCCTGGATTCTGACGAAATGGCCTTGGATTCTTGGCTTTAACCGATCGATTCTGAGAGGATTCTTCTCAACCGGTTTCAACCTCTTGATTTTGCCCTGATTTAGTGTGTACGAATTAATTCTGATTTAATTCAGAATTCTGGTGGGCTTTTGGGCTCATTTCTCTTCATCTCCTTAAGGATTGGGCCTGCAAATAAATTAAACAATTAATTAGACAATGCAAAGTTTTATTCTATAATAAGTATGGAAATATGATATTAAATATGCAACATTAGCTACTAATCACACCCCCATACCTATCTTTTGCTCGTCCTCGAGCAAAACAACTAAACTATACTAAGGATTATTAGACCACTTTCGCAGGTCGCGCGATTGCACTGAGCATGTGCAACAAGCCGTTAAACCTCTAGGTTTCCCCTAGAGGACGAGTTTTGTCTCGTGAGGGTTTTCAGCGGATTGCACCCACAAAATCCATAAAGAAAGGGAAATAAAGAGTTAGTATTTTCGAAAGGCATTTTGAAAGAGAAAAATATTTGAAATATAATTGTAAGATCTAAGCAATCTATAAGTTATAGGAAGACTGAATTTTTCATTCCTAAACTTAGTCTCTATTCAAAAATTTGTTATCAATTAAAGTAAGGAGTCAAATTGTACTTCTCATCTAGTCTATTACTTTACCTAAGTCATATGCACTTGTGACTGTGAAAATTTTGACTAAGGGTTCATTTACTCTAACTCTTATGCCTTATTTATTTATATATACTTTTTTTTTGTTTTATTCCTCAATTTCATTAGGCTTTCTATTCTGCCCATGTAACAAGCATTCAGTCGGTGACACCCAAACCGGATAGTTTTAGGGCACCAGGTGAGAAAACACCCCTAAGGACTTAAATACTCGAGCAGATAAGGCCACGAAACCAAGGTTTTTATTTATACGATGTACCCATTTTAGGCGTGAATACTTATGCTTCATGAGGCATAAATACCCAGCTTAATCAGAGGATACACATTTTTTTTTAAACTCATCTAATTATCTTTTTCATAAATACTAAGGCTTGCTTAGGCCAAAGCACCTAGCTAATCAATAATTAGACTTGTTTTTTTTTTTTCCCAAACTCTTCTAATTATCTTTTGCATAAATACTAAGGCTTTCTTAGGCCAAAGCACCTAACTAATCAATAATTAGATTTGTTTATATATATATATATTTTATAAGGCATAAGAATCTTTGTTTTTGAACCCTAAGTGTGTAAGTGTATGAAGTGTGCATATTTCATCAAGGTAAAGATCAAGACCAAATTACTTTGACAAATTATCTTCCTAACTCTAAAAATCAAACAAATAATCTTATTTTGACCAAGTATAAGAAATCCTAATTTTGATTTTCCTATTCCTTAAAATTAACTTAATTTCTTACAAAAAAAAGTCAAAATATTGTTTCTATTTTTCAAAAAGTTTTTAAAAGTAAAGAAAAATGTTAAATTTTTTTTTTATTTTAAAGAAAAAGAAAAGTTATGTTAGACCCTCCCCCACACCTATCTCATGCATTGTCCTCAATGTATGAATTAATGCATAGATGCATGAAAAAGAAGAAAGGAAAGGAAAATGGTTACCTTAAGGTGGTGGTTCCGGTGGTGGTCTGATTGGTCCACGAAACGCGGCCCAATCAACTTTTCTTGGGTCTCGAAGGAACCCACCAGAGATTACTCTAATATAACCCACTAAAAAGATTTGTCCATCAAGGATTTTTATTAAGTATTTGACCCCATCTAATTTCCATATTCCATAATAAATTTCGGAGTCAAATTTGTCAACCACCTCGTCCCAGAATGGAGTATGAAATGATAGAACGGTTGACTTGGACTCAGGAATGACAGGAACTAATACCGACTCAGGAAGGTGACTTAAGTCAAGTAAAGGTTCAGGAGTCGAAATTGGTTCAAGAAGCGGGTCCAAGTCAAGAAGTTGAAACTCTAGTCCACATGTATTTTCTAACAATGGAATGTGACTTAATGTGGGTGATTCCAGTTCAGAAATGATAGGTGGAGGAATCAAAACTGACTCTAAAATATTACTCAAGTTTGGTAACACAACAGGAGTCAATATTGATTCAGAAAGTTGAACTGGATCACAGATTTGAGAATCTAGGTCACATATCTCATTGAGTTCAATATCAAAAAATTGGGAACTTGCCAATTTGTCAATAGGATTTTCAAAATTGTATAATTGGTCAAGTTCAATATGATCCTTAAGAATGGGTGATTCAATTTCATGATGAATTGGCACAGGATTCAATGATGACTCAGGAAACAGATTAAAATCTGGTGAAGATACCGGAGTCATAATTGAACCAGAAAGTAGAATTGAATCACTAAGTTGGGGTTCAGGATCATATTCATTTTCAAGTTCTATTTCAGGAAAAGGAAAACTTGCTAAACTGTCAATATCTTTTTCAAAATTTGGAGTTTGGGCAAGTTCAAATGGTTGTTCTGAAATGGAATCTTGATTTCCAGAACTACATGACTCTTCGGCTCTAACAGAATGGTAAGTGACATCAGGACGGTGGGAACGTAGAGATTCGACCATCATATCTATGTCACGATTTCTAGCATTTTGAGCATGAGTCATGGCTTCAAGCATCTTTTCATAGTTGATGGGTTCATTTTCTTGTTGAAAAGATGAAGAGTTGTTTTGGAAGTGGTAGTGAAATTGTGAGTCCATCAGATTTTGTGATAGTTGTTTGGACTCACGCATACTCCTTTCTAAAATTGATGGTTTCCTATTTTGGACGGGTGGAACTGAGTATGAATCTTGAAAATATTGTGGACCAGGTGGAGAAGAAGGACAAGGTGGTTGGAAATTATGCTCGGGGGAGGTGAATCCCCACTGACTCGGTGAAGAGTTGAAATCATTATGGAAATTATAGTTATTAGATTGGGGACATGGGTTATATTGATTCGGATAAGACCAATCCGGCACACTAGGTTGGTTAAAGTCATGATATGCCGGGTTGGTAATATCCGAAAATGAACTCGGTGTGTAATATGGATTATTATTGAAGTTGAAAAATTATTATTATAGTCCATATCACACAATAGAATACAAACACAGAAAAACAAACAAATAAGCAAATAAATAAAAGAAAAAAAAAATTCTAACTAGGTTAGGGTAGACCTATGACCTAGACGACTCCTAACTGATTAGACTGTCCACGGGAGGTTTAATGTAGACTTTGACCACAAGCTAATCAGCCAGGTCAGGGCAAGATTGGTGGGAGGTTTTCCGTCAAAGACGTTCCTTAATTTAAATAACTACCAACCTTCGGGCTTTCGGCCCTCAATCCCTTTCTTAGACACTGATTTTGCAGGAGTCAGATTCTAACATTTTTCCCCCTTAGGATAATCTCCTAATTGAGTCCGAGATGTCCCTAGGGCCAACGTCTACTCAATTTTAGTTAGGCTTGGGTTAGTGAGTGCTTGGAATCTGATTTTTGGGCTAAGGAAGGGTGATTAAATCCCCATCTTATCTTGTTATGGGTTAGTGCCCTTAAAATAATTTTGTGCAAGTGTACAAGATATGTAAGATTCACTCAAAGCGATATAAACAACCAAGAAGTGAGTCCTATGCTAAATGCAATGCATACGTACCTTGCTCCAGCACTCTTCAACAGTAAAAAATAAAGGAATTAAAAAGACACGTGCCTAAAATGCAAATCTCTAATCAATTTTTTTATCTTTTCAACAAATATTTTACTATTGATTATTAGCAAGCTTATGTTATGGCATATAAGAAAAATTAAAGTTGCAGCAAACTAGAATTTTTTTTAAACTAAGCAGCCCTGCAAAAAGCTGTTAGTAGTCAACTCTTCCTTGCCGCGGATCCGCGGCTTTTGCCGTGGAAACGCGGCAATTCAGAGGGCTCTTGGTCTCTGCTTTCTAGAGCAGAGGCCCAAGACCAATTGTATGTCACTGCAACCTTAATTTCCTGCTTTTGCTTGCCCTGTAACCTGCAACAGAGAAGAAAATTCGTTTAGTTCTAAAAATTTTCTAAAAAAAAAATTCAGATTTCAATAAAAAACATGTTACCCTCCCCGGCAACGGCGCCAAAATTTGATTGAGGCTAAACCTGCACAAAAAATACGAGATTATAGAACTTAAAAAGAGAATGTGCAAGTGCTCAATTCTTCCGCTATAGCAAGTGGCTATGCGGGTCGTGATCCACAAGGAGGGTTTGCGATGGAAGCGTTACAGTTCTTTATATTGAAATCGTTAAGAAAATAAGCAAAAGTTCTTCTCTGTTTTAAAGTTATAAAAATAAAAAAGAAAGTAATAGTTAAAGTTAAGAAGAATATGAAAGATGAAGAAGGTGAAAAATCAGAAAACCATAAAAGCGACTATGTACAAATAGAGTGGAGAAGAAAGAGTTGGAAGATGTGGTGATTTAATTCACAGAAATGAAAAAGAAAAGAAAACAAATATTTACCTTCTTTTCACCAAAAGCTTACCTTGAGTTCTTAGCTTCAATGTTACCTTGAATTGGAGGCAATTAGCGCATAGCCCATAAGAGTCGAGTGTTGGTCTCTTCCACATTACATCATCAAGATACGCAAGCATGAAATGATACAGAGAGACTCACAATTCCATCGTCATGAGCTATCGGTGGCACTCGCAAAGGCAAGGCTCTTTCGATGCTTTTAGACTCACTTGGAAGACAGTTGTACCAAAAAGAAAGGTAAAATAGAAAAGAAGAAGAGAACTAAAAAGAACATACAAGGAAATAGCATTGATTTGATTTCATAACAATCGAAGAAAAGAAATAAAACCTTACACCAATTGTCACTTTTAGCTCAAGCTTCAGTCTTGTTCTTCGATGAAAGTTGATCTCCTCAGAATAACATAAATGAAAACTAAATTACATGAAAAAGAAAAACAAAAACCTAAACTAAGGAATGAAAAACTAGGCTAAATCCTAATCTGCATGGTCGTCCAATTTCAGCACAACAATTGCCCTTTTATAGGCCAAAAACCCAACAACTAGAATCCCGGGGAGGTCGGGGGAGCAAACGCTCCCCCTAACTCCCCAACAAAGCCGTGGAAACGCGGCCAGGGTGTGGCCAGATGGCCAGAGCGTGTTGGTGGGTCATCCTGGGAGTTTCTTCTGGCTTTATCCTTTGTTGGTTTCTTCGTTTGATCCCTGGATTCTGACGAAATGGCCTTGGATTCTTGGCTTTAACCGATCGATTCTGAGAGGATTCTTCTCAACCGGTTTCAACCTCTTGATTTTGCCCTGATTTAGTGTGTGCGAATTAATTCTGATTTAATTCAGAATTCTGGTGGGCTTTTGGGCTCATTTCTCTTCATCTCCTTAAGGATTGGGCCTGCAAATAAATTAAACAATTAATTAGACAATGCAAAGTTTTATTCTATAATAAGTATGGAAATATGATATTAAATATGCAACATTAGCTATCAATCAGTGAAGCATTTAGGTAGTTGGGGTGATTATTTGATTTGAATTTGAATTCAAAAAAGTGAGAAAATACCAGAAAATCAAAAACTTACACAATTGTTCAATAGTTCAGAAACTGACTGTTCGACTAGAAGGAGGACCTGGTCGACTAGGTATGCATAATTTATCTAGAGTAGTCGACCAATAGAATGAGGTAGTCGACTAGATTGTAAAAGAAACTGAATTTATGTCTCTGTTGAATTGGTTTTAGTCGACTAGGATATTTATATTACTTGACTAGATCTGATACACAGCAGAATGTTTGTTCTCTGTTGGACTCTATTAGTTAACTAGAAATCTGGTTAGTCGACTAGGATATTTATGAATTTGTATGAGTCAGAATATCAGCTTATGGTTAGTCGACTAGGGTCTATGCTTAGTCGACTAGACCTGTGCATCAGTGTGTGTTCAAGACTTTTTACAAATTTCTAAAAATATAGAAAAATTATAAAAATTTAAAATAACCTTCTAATATCTAATATTGTTTGATCACCAAGTATGAGCTATATCTTCACCAAACTATCCTCTAATTGTGCTGAAAGACATATGTAAGTACAAAATATAAATTGACACAATATATATACAAGTATCACAAGTTTGTTACCATCAAAATCTTTGGAATTGTAAACATGTGATGAACATGTAGGGGCAGTATTCAACATTCTCCCCTTTTTTTGATGATGACAAATAAGTATATATATATATATATATATATATATATATATATATATATATATATATATATATATATATATATATATATATATATATATATATATATATATATAACTTAAGAAATATATAATATGTGGTAAGCTTCCCCTGCTGAAAAGCTCCCCTTGCATGAAAGCATATAATAGTTGTATAACAATATTACTAAATACATACCACATATTATAGAACACATAAACATATACCACACACATAGAACATCTCCCCCTTTGGCATCAATAAAAAGAAATCAGAAAAGTATACATGACATAAAAGTAACTTGAACACAAAGTTTTGTTACATAAAGATAACACTAAAAATAAAAGAAATGCGTATGCATCCTAGATGAGATGCGTTGAAAGTCCACATCCCTCTAAAAATATAATACTTCGGATCTAGATGGCTGAGGTTGTGGAAAATGATACTTGAGAAGTTGAAGGATCTCCAATTGAGTAGCTTCCATGGTATCCATCCTAATGTTCATGTTTATGAACTGATCAAGAATCATTCCTTGGTTGTTGAGGAGAGAGGTTTGTGACTCTAACATAGAAGCTTATTCTGCTTTAATCTCTAATACCTCAGCAGTGAGAGTATTGTAGTAAGCATAAGCGAAGTGGGTGGAAGAAGATTGGGATGGCCTTTGGGTATGGCGAGAGGATTGCGATGGTGGTGGTGGAGGTGTGCCAATAAGCTTCATACAAAGAAGAACGGAACTATCAAAAGACTCAAAGACCTTGATCACATTTGTTTTGGAGGCTAGGTCAATTTTAAACTTTTTGAAAATGAAAGTAAGGTATGCTCCATATGGAAGAGATAAGGAGTGTTCTTTCATAAGAGTATCAAATATGATTTGAGCCCAATTGACTTCAAGTTTAGCCATGATGACATAGACACATGAAGTGAGATCACGAGAATAATAATTGAAACTCCCAGTTTTTGAACAAATGTTATACATAAGGATAACGACCAATAAGCCTCAGAATTGGTTGAAGCTTATTGTTGGCCATGGGGGGTTCCTTGACAGGGAAGATAAATGCGAGATAAAACTTTATTATCATCCATATTAAAGTCATAAAAGGTTAGACCATTGTATGGAATATAAAGGTTTTTTCCTAATGATCTGGGAGTTAGGTCAATTCCAGTTCCCTTAACCAAAGTAGACAAAGTTTCAGCGTTGTCATCATCCTCATACAAAAGATTTGTTTAGAACTAATATATCAAAGAGGGATAATATCCTTACTTAGATTCAATTTAAAACATCTCATATAATCTAGTTTGTTGTAAATATGATGATATATCATATTCTATGAAATCAGAAATATTGACAAATCTACCTGGAATGATGTCTGGCTAAGATATACAAAGATAATCCGCTTCTAAACTAGGATTCTTTAGAAGCCCCAAAATTAGTGGTTGTGAAGAGGAAGAAGATGCAAAAAACTTAGTTTTCTTAGCTTTTGACATAGTAAAGACAGTAGAAAGGGACTTACAACCTTGACAACGACAGAAATTTGACAGATTTGTGGAAAAAATCTAGATTGAAGATGGAGACTTGTTGTAGTCGACTTTGGTTCTAAGTGCAGCAGCAGTTTGGAAAAATTTATGGTTTGACTGTTGGCCCAAAGGCCCATCGCTCTACTTTTGATGATGATTAACTCATGTAGTTATAATACTAATGATCTTGTGTTTAAATTAGTCTTAGATATTTGATCAAGATCTTAGTTGGCGTTTAGCTTCAACAAAGGATTTAAAGTCAAGTTTTGAAAATAGCACGTGTCGATTTAAGAGCCCGTGCATCAAGATTACATCAAGTACTCAAGAGGAGTCTAGCTCATTGGATCAAGTTTGGACCAAGTCAAGAAGAAGAAGAAGATTTTCAAGAGAAAACTTGTGTCTAGATTTGTTTGTAGTAAGATTTTATTTTTGGATAAAATGTAAAAGATAGGTTAGTTGGTGGATTGCACAAGTTCATATACACTTACACACAAGATTTATATGTGTTTTAATGAAAAAGTTTTTATTTTATAAAAATACCGGTTTGATTTTTAAAGCTTCAAAACATACATGAATTTTATCAAAACCTATTTTAGAGCTTAATGTTAAAAACATAGATATCTCATCATATATGTGTAGTGGATCATATCCATACACACTAAGCTTAAAAAGTGTTTAGAATATCATGTTTTTGTATTTGGAGAAGCTTTGGAAAATTTATTTTGGAAAATACAGATTTTTGTTTAAGGCAAAACTTCCATATTACAAATATAGCTCAAAATATTTGTAACATGTTTTAATTTTTACTCAAACATGTTTGTATATCAAAGTATATCGCTGAACTTCTTTTTGTAGAATTTATGAGAATTTATGGGATTTTATTAAAGGAAAAAGACCGATTTTTAAAACCCTAAAAACCTGCTTCTGTCCTTCTGCCGGTCGACCGCACGGTCGAACGTACTAGAGGACGGTCGACCGAAGTACACAAACGTGCACGGCTTGTTTGGCTGGAGGGCCGGTCGACCGACCCGATCAACGGCCATAGAGCTCTGCTATCTGAAAATGGCCCCGATCGACCGGACGGTCGACCGGCAGAGAGTTACTGCTCTCTGTATCCAGGCCACGGTCGACCGGCCGGTCGACTGCTGGCACAACGGTTAGAAATCTGACCGTTGCCCAGTCAACCGGGCGGTCGACAGCCAGCAGTCTAGACTGCTGAGTTGGCCTCCAACGGCTACATTTTTTAAGCCTATAAAATAGGCTTCTCTTGGACTGTTTTAGACAAGATTTTAAGTGGGTTTTCAAGCTAGTTTTTAAAAGTACACCTAGAGGGGGGAAATAGGTGTACGGCTAATCTAATGAACAAAATGCTGAAATTAAAACTAAATTGCAACACACTTAATGTAACCAACGAGTGTAGCCGAATTCCCGGTGAAGGGCTTTGGACTAACTCCTCTTGATTCCTCTGAATAAGAGTTGAGGTGCTATATGAAGCTCTCGTGGTTAAACACAAGTGAGGCACACAAACAATCACAACCAAGCATATAAATATATGAATGAGCAATATGAAATGATGCAAGACACTATGTAAAAAAGAGAGAGTAAGAGTCAATGGATCAAACGCAAACACCGAGATATATTTCGAGGTTCGAGCACACAGCTCTACGTCCCCGCCTTCACACAGAAGGATTTCCACTAACTTGTCCACACAGGACTCCCACACAGGGAACCTCCACTGAGGATTTGGGGACATACAACCGGGAGTACACAACTCCTCTCTCAATTACAAACACAACCTCTACACTTAGAGGTTAGGCTCAAAGCCACCACAAAATCAACCTCACAAATGAGGGATAGGCACAAAGCCAATACAAACACAATCCACCTCTTCACTAAGTGGGATACCAACACAACCTCCATCTCTCACTAGAGGGAGCCAAACACAATCTCCACCTCTCACTAGAGGGATACCCACAATCACCTCTCACTAGAGGGATAACACAAATCAAGGAGGGTTTACAACTTGGTGGTTTCCACAACCACAAACCAATCTCTTTTCCCACAAAACAAAGATCCTATAGAGAGGATAGAATGATAAGCTTAAGTGTTAGAAAACAAAGTGTTTTTAACAAAGAAAATCACTTGGGAAAATCTCCAACTAGATATAGAATTTTTAGACCAAAAATAAATTCCCAAAAGACAATTTTCTTTGAAATAACAAACACTTTAAAAACAAATAGAGAATAAGAATTTGAACCCAAAAACTTTTTGCTCAAAAAACTTAAGGAGTATGAAATTTTTCTCTCTAAAAAATCTTATCCAAAACAGCCCTCAAATGGGGTATAAATAGGCCCCAAAAGAATCTGCCCGTTGGCAGGTGGAAAGGTCTGTTTTGACCATCCGGTCAACCGGCCGGTCACCGGCCAACGGTCAAAAATATGACCGTTGAGCCTGCCGGTCGACCGCCCGGTCGACCGCACCAATTCCAGAGAGCAGTTGCTCTCTGGCCGGTCGACCGCTCGGTCGACCGGCCTAATAGGCTGGCTGCGTGCACATCCTTGTGCACGTCGGTCGACCGGTCTCTGGGTCCGGTCAACCGGCCCGGTCGACCGCCAGAGCCTGGCAGGGCATATTAAGGGATTTAAAACTAGGATTTTTTATTTATCAAATAAATCCCATAAAATTTCTAAAAATTCACAAAAATAAGTTCTTATATTATATTTGAAATACAAACATGTGTGAAAAAATTCAACACATATTTCAACTTATTTGAACCATTTTTGTGTCTTAGAAATTTTGCCGAAAATAAAAAACGGTATTTTCTAGAAACCAAACTTCTAAAGGAAAATACGATTTTTCTATAAACTTGTATAAATACAAAAACATGATATTGAAATAACTTTGAGGCATATAGTATATGGATATAATCCAATAGATATATAAAGATATATATCAATGTTTTTGACAATAAATCAAAAAAATAAGTTTTGCTAAAATACCAAAACTCCAAACTCATGAAATAGACTATCAAACTAAGTTTGTTTAAATAGTTGAAGCATACATGTATATAGAACAAATCTAATATACATTAAACCATGTAAACTTGTTGATTCTATCTATTCATGAAAACCAAGATCGGTTAAATCAAAAATTGAAAAACAATAAACATGAAACTTAAACAAGTGTGTGTGTTGTGAACTTGAGCATATCACACTATCTAATCTTTAACAATGGATCTAAAATATAAACTAAACACTGTACCTAAGTCTTCTTGTAGAGCTCCGTCTCCAAGTTGACTTGATCCAAACGTAATCCATCGAGTTTAACTCCAACGAGTGCTAGAAATAAACTTTGACGCTCGGGCTCTTGAATCACCATGTGAAAGCTCCAAAACACCTTTGTTGAAGCTAATCACCTACTGATATCTTGGATAAGTATCTGAAACTAAACATCACAAGATTATTAGTAAACTATAACTACATGAGTTAATCATCATCAAAACTAGAGTGGAAGGCCTCTGGGCCAACAATTTCCCCCTTTTTGATGATGACAAAACTCATGGAGTTATATATGCATGGATTAAAGTTAAGCTTCAAAGAAGCTCCCCCTTAACTCATGCATAGCAATGAACAATAAATATATGCAATGAATACTAAACATGAATATGCATCAACATGCATAAAATAATGAAATGAACATGCTTTTGATACCAAACTTTTAAAATAAATTCCTTTTCCTTTTAAAAATAAACATGTTCTTAATTAATTGCTTTTGATACCAATAAAAATTTCAATGAAAAAAAACTTTATCAATAAAAGCAACATAAAAGCTCTTGATACTAATCAATAAAAAAAATTCAATCAATAAAAATTCTTGATACCAATTGGAAGATAATCAATAAAAGCTTTTGATACCAACAATTAAAAAATATCAATTATCAATATGAAACAACTTTGAGATAAACTTACAAATAAACAATAAACATGCATATTAAACTCAAATACTTCTCCCCCTTTTTGTCAATCATCAACAAAGGGGTCAAAGAAAATAATAAAACAATGTTCTCCCCCTTTTTGTCTTAAACAAAAATTATCAATAAGGGGTGAAATAAAAAACAAAATATTATGATACCAATTGAAAAAAAATATATCAATTGAAAAAAATATATATCAATTTAAAATAAATAAAACAAAACATACCAATTGAAGGTACATAAAACAAATGTTTTTAGTATAATTTAAATACCAATTGTAAGTAAATAAATCATTTTGAAGAATTTAACCAAAAATTTTGATATCATCTTGATAATCTTGATACCAATTGAAAATAATTTTTCATTAGGAGCATATGATACAAAAATAATCAACATCCTTTTTCAATCATTTTTCAACATAAAGTGTGGGAGTAAAATATCAAGGGTAAACAAAAAAAAAGAAATATAAATTTTCTCCCCCTTTATGAAATACCAAATAAAATAATGCATAAGCTTGTATAAGATACCAATTGAAACATAATCAATTGAAATATAATAGTCATTTAAGAAATCAAGCTTGGCATAACTAAAATTTGTGCTCAAAGATATAGAGATATAGTACGCACAAATAAAGCATATATATATGTATGGAAAATTGAATACCAATCAAAATTGATACTATTTGAAGTTTAAGCATACATATATATAAAAACATATATGAGTATACAAAAAGAATGTCAATAGTGATACCAATTGAAAAGATCCAATGATACCAATTGAAAAAATAATAAGATCAAGTGTATAACTCATATTATCTACCACCCATTTCATGCACATGTTTAAAATGGATTTTCAATAAGAAGCATACAAGGCATGGTCGCCCAACCAACCGCCCTTAAATGGGTAGGGGTTTTCAAAAATATGTTTGAAAGTATAATATGTTTGAAAAGCTCTACCATAATAAAGAATATGAACTAGTTATATGAAAAATTTGTAAACTAGTACGAAATCCTTCAAGTAAGGAATAAAACAAAAATATATTTCATGAAAAACATGTAAATCACATGATCACCAAACACTCAAGGGTCTATAAAGCATATATAGTCTCATGAAAACAAATCATGAGTAAACAAAAATGATGTGAGTGTACGAGTATAATGTGAAATACAAAGTCATGGAAATAGACAATTAAGCTCAAAATGAAATTCCTTAAAACATGAAAGTCATCAAAACTAGAATTCTTCAAGGTATACGTATGTCATGTACAAACTAAAGTATACATACATATCCAAATATAAACGAGTCCACAAAAGTATATGCATAAAGGCAAATGGCTCAAGGATGTATATGTATAGCTAATAGTTTAGACACAATGACATATACATGAAGCTAAGCATATAAACATGAAAAACAGGTACAATATGGGAATACAAGTCAAATGCATGAATCATCAAAACTATGCTATACTAGTATATCTAATGAGTACAAATGAGCTTTCAAGCATAAACATATAATAATCTATTTGTGGCTCACTAGTTGTACAAGTACATATCTAAGTTTTAATGAAAACTAACATCTAAACATGTAATCAAAACATGAAGCATAGAAATTAAAATAAAACAAAAACTCATAAACATACATATGATCATTATGTACATGCACATGCATAGATTTAGGACATACACATTAGTTAAAACAAATGTGAGAACACAAAGGTATAAATTCATATTAAACATGGGTGTCTCAAATAACTAATCATGTATATCACTAATCTAAATATCATGGCATATAACATATTAATCTTGAAACATCAAGACATGCTAAAATCAATGATATGAAAAGCATGTAAATATAAATGGGAAGTAAGAGATTGTTACCAAAACCGAAAAGGCACATCTCCCGATCTCCAAACCAAGGTGGTCCTCCCACCAAACTCCCCTTAAAAGTGATGCATCCAAATTGTCCTCATAAAGCTCGGAACGCATCCACCTCAAGGCACCATTACTCTCACGTCATGCGAGAGCCCACACCTACATCAAATAAACTAGGGGTGGTCTTTGGTACCCACACTCTTTTGGGTCCATGGGGGTTAGCTTCTTTCCTAACCCAAACAAATTTAGTTGCTAAATTTGAATCATGTAACTTATCATAGGAAAATTTAGCAAGGTGACCCTTACGTCCACAATGTGTACAAGTGTACACATGAGCATACATAGTATTGTGTACAAGAACGTGCGAAGCATGTGTATGTCGTGGTTTGTGTGCATGCAAAGATGGAACTTGTTTCTTTCGAAACATAGATTCCAAACGTGTATAGTTTATGGCACATTGGCTCAAAGTGGAGCCTAAACAATCAACACTCTTCTTTAAATTACATATATCATTTTCAATGTTAGAAGAAGTAGAGCATGCAATAGGTGAGCTAGAATGTGAAGCTACACTAGCATGGCAAACATGAGTGTCTAAATCATTTTTCAAAGATTTATTTTTATTTAAGCAAACTTCTAAATCTTTTGAAATCAAATCAATTTTATTTTTCAAAGAATCATTTTCTTTTAAAACAAATACAAGTTTTGAAGATAGACTTTCATTTTTCTTCAAAACATTTTCACAATCGTTTTTATTTTTCAAGATCTTGTTTTCATTTAGGGCAAGATCAAGTTTAGACTTCAATGAATCCCTTTCATTAGAAATCTCCACTTTCTCTTGCAAAATCAAATCAAGCTTTGAAATCAAATCTTTATTTTCTTTATTTAATCCAAAAGTCTTCTTTTTCAAAAGATTATATTTTTCCAATAATTTTTCACAAACAATTGAAAGTTCTTCATTCAAAGCATTTGCATCAATATACTCATTACTAGAAGAACTAGCATCATCATCATCTAATTGAGTTTCCGAGTTTACTTCAAGGGAGTCATTCCCTTGGACCATGTAGCATTGTTGCTCGGATTCTCCACTAGATTCATCCTCCACAATGTTGGGCTTTTGTAGCTCGGAGGAGGTCAGCGTGTTCCACACTGCAAAGGCGGAATCACAGTTAGAAACTAAGCACAAATATTCTTTATTAAGCGTGCTTCTAAGTGCATCAAGGGCTTGTGCATTGGCCTCTATATGCTTGCTATTACCAAGATAGGATTTCTTGGTAGCGGCAAGGAAAACATGCAAGCCTAGGGTTTTTAGGTACATGGACATCCTAAATTTTCACATGTCAATGTTGGAGACATCAAACATGGGAGGTGACAAGCAATCCATGAGTGTGTGTGTAAACAATATAAATGTGCAAATGCAAATGATAGATTAGCAAAACCAAAATCACACTACTAAGTGGTAAAACCTAATATCAGGAGCGTAGGCTCTGATACCAATTGTAAGTACACCTAGAGGGGGGGTGAATAGGTGTACGGCTAATCTAATGAATAAAATGCGGAAATTAAAACTAAATTGCAACACACTTAATGTAACCAACGAGTGTAGCTGAATTCCCGGTGAAGGGCTCTGGACTAACTCCTCTTGATTCCTCTGAATAAGAGTTGAGGTGCTATATGAAGCTCTCGTGGTTAAACACAAGTGAGGCACACAAATAATCACAACCAAGCATATAAATATATGAATGAATAATATGAAATGATGCAAGGCACAATGTAAAAAAGAGAGAGTCAGAGTCAATGGATCAAATGCAAACAGCGAGATATATTTCGAGGTTCGAGCACACAGCTCTACGTCCCCGCCTTCACACAGAAGGATTTCCACTAACTTGTCCACACAGGACTCCCACACAGGGAACCTCCGCTGAGGATTTGAGGTAATACAACTGGGAGTACACAACTCCTCTCAATTACAAACACAACCTCAACACCTAGAGGCTAGGCTCAATGCCACCATAAAATCAACCTCACAAATGAGGGATAGGCACAAAGCCAATACAAACACAATCCACCTCTTCACTAAGAGGGATACCAACACAACCTCCACCTCTCACTAGAGGGAGCCAAACACAATCTCCACCTCTCACTAGAGGGATACCCACAATCACCTCTCACTAGAGGGATAACACAAATCAAGGAGGGTTTACAACTTGGTGGTTTCCACAACCACAAACCAATCTCTTTTCCCACAAAACAAAGATCCTATAGAGAGGATAGAATGATAAGCTCAAGTGTGAGAAAACAAAGTATTTTTAACAAAGAAAATCACTTGGGAAAATCACCAAATAGATATAGAATTTTTAGACCAAAAATAAATTCCCAAAAGACAATTTTCTTTGAAATAACAAACACTTTAAAAACAAATAGAGAATAAGAATTTGAACCCAAAAACTTTTTGCTGAAAACACTTAAGGAGTATGAAATTTTTCTCTCTAAAAAATCTTATCCAAAACAACCCTCAAATGGGGTATAAATAGGCCCCAAAAGAATATGCCCGTTGGCAGGCAGAAAGGTCTGTTTTGACCTTCCTGTCGACCGGCCGGTCGACCAGCCAACGGTCAAAAATATGACCGTTGAGCCTGCCGGTCGACCGCCCGGTCGACCGCGCCAATTCCAGAGAGCAGTTGCTCTCTGGCCGGTCGACCGCTCGGTCGACCGGCCTAATAGGCTGGCTGCGTCCACATCCCTGTGCATGTCGGTCAACCGGTCCGGTCGACCGACTCTGGGTCCGGTCGACCGCCAGAGCCTGGCAGGGCATATTAAGGGATTTAAAACTAGGGTTTTTTATTTATCAAATAAATCCCATAAAATTTCTAAAAATTCAAAAAAATAAGTTCTTATATTATATTTGAAATACAAACATGTGTGAAAAAATTCAACACATATTTCAACTTATTTGAACCATTTTTGTGTCTTAGAAATTTTACCGAAAACCAAAAACGGTATTTTCTAGAAACCAAACTTCTAAAGGAAAATACGGTTTTTCTATAAACTTGTGTAAATACAAAAACATGATATTGAAATAACTTTAAGGCATATAGTATATGGATATAATCCAATAGACATATAAAGATATATATCAATGTTTTTTGACAATAAATCAAAAAAATAAGTTTTGTTAAAATACCAAAACTCCAAACTCATGAAATAGACTATCAAACTAAGTTTGTTTAAATAGTTGAAGCATACATGTATATAGAACAAATCTAATATACATTAAACCATGTAAACTTGTTGATTCTATCTATTCATGAAAACCAAGATCGGTTAAACCAAAAATCGAAAACCAATAAACATGAAACTTAAACAAGTGTGTGTGTTGTGAATTTGAGCATATCACACTATCTAATCTTTAACAATGGATCTAAAACATAAACTAAACACTGTACCTAAGTCTTCTTGTAGAGCTCCGTCTCCAAGTCGACTTGATCCAAACGTGATCCACCGAGCTTGACTCCAACGAGTGCTAGAAATAAACTTTGACGCTCGGGCTCTTGAATCACCGTGTGAAAGCTCCAAAATACCTTTGTTGAAGCTAATCACCTACTAATATCTTGGTTAAGTATCTGAAACTAAACATCACAAGATTATTAGTAAACTATAACTACATGAGTTAATCATCATCAAAACTAGAGTGGAAGGCCTCTGGGCCAACAGTTTTTCATAAACTTTTAAGTGTTTATCTCCACTTATTTTAGAGCCAAATACTTCCATAACAAAAGGAGAGTTTTTCAAGAGTGTTTTGTAAAAGAGATTTCTTGAGTTTTTCACCACCAAATCAATCCAAGTTTTTCTCACATACACTTGAGCTTTCCATTACAATATCTATCCTATAGGAGAGTTGTGAGAGTGTTTTTGGGTGATCAAAGTGTTTAGATCACCAAGTGTTCATTCTTGTATTTGAGGAGGCGGACTTGCGATTTCGCATTGTTTCGAGTTCTAGTGAGAGCTCGGTGTAGAGGTGCGGCCTCGGCAAGCTAGTGTGCTTGCGGTGTGTAGTTCTTGCGGGAACAAGAGAGGGACTAGTGAGTCCAAGGAGTTCTTTTGTGAACTCGTTGTAGGTGTTGCGGCACCGACTGATCCGGTGGGATCGGTTTATAGTGAAAATCCTTCATAGTGTTGAAGGCCATGTAGAGCAAGGGTGCTCGAACCTCGAAATAAATCTCTCGTGTTTACGATTGCTCTCTCTCTATCTCTCACTTGTGTTTATATCTTGCATGCTTGAATTGTTTTCATCTTTATATGCTTGACATATTTGTGCTCTATTGATTATATGTTTGGGTTTGTTTGCTTACACTTGAATTCAACCAAAAGAGCCATAGCGGCGCGTCAACTCTTATCTAGAGGAATCTTGAGGAGTTAGTCCAGAGCCCTTCACCGGGAATTCGGCTAGACTCTTAGGTTATACTTGGTGCGTCTAACTTAATAGTTTTTAGTTTGCTTAAATAGTTTTAATATCGCATAATTTACCATTAGATTAGCTAGTCACCTATTCACCCCCCTCTAGGTGATTTCAATTGGTATCAGAGCTTGGTGCTCTTGATTTGGGTCTAATAACCTAGAGTTAAAGATCCTCATTTAATAGCAATACTTATTTACACACATATGGATTTCATGTCACCTCCCATGTTTGACGTTCTTAACATCCAAAATTGGAAAGTTAAGATGTCCATGTACCTCAAAGACCTAGGTATTCATGTTTATCTTGCTACCATTAAGGATCAAACTTAGTAATAGCAAGTATCTTGAGGCTAACTCAAAAGCCATCCATGCTTTAAAGTCAACCCTAAATGATGATTATCTATGTAGGGTTTCTAACTTTGATTTGGCTTTTATAGTATTGAACACTATAGTCTCCCTTGGCGAACAAGAGCAATACTATGCGGGGAGTGACTCGGATGTTGAAAGTGATGCTTCCAACTTGTGCTACATGGTCCAAGGGATAACCCCCTTGAGGTAAACTCCGAATCCGAGCTAGAAGAAGATATTGACATGTCTTATGACGAGCTTGAATCTTTTTGTCAACAACTTCTTGAAAAATATGAGTTGCTTAAAAAGGATAATATGAAAATGAAAAATAAATTTGATTCCTTGTTAAATAAAAGATTCTTTTCAAAATAAAATGGAATGCATTTCAAAAGAAAATGATATGTTGAAAAAGGATAACATTTTCTTGACTTCTAATTGAATGATCTTTGTGAAGAAAATACTTCTTTGGAAAATAAGATTATTTTGGTGAAAAAGAAAAGGAAATTGCTTTGGAAGAAAATAACTCTTTAAAAAGAAAAATTGTTTCAAAGGAAAAGGAAAATGTTTCTAAAAAGAACAAGAGTGTTGATTCTCATTCTCACCATTCTTTTCATGCAACCATTGATAAAAATGAGATTAAATTTTTGAAAAACAAAATAGATTGTTTGAGTTCAACTTTGAGCAATTGTGCATTCAATCATAATAGATTGGAAACCTTATTTCAAAAGAAACAAGCTCCACATGTTCATGCACATCACCCACGGCACACATATGCACACTTTGCACACCAAGATCACGCTTATTCACATGTGCATCCTTGAATGTACAAATGTACACATTGCGGCCGCAAAGGCCATTTAGCAAAATTTTGTTATGATAAGGTAAATTCAATTAATTTTGCTAATAAAAGTGTTTGAGTTCCGAACAATGCTAACCCCCGTGGACCCAAAAGAAAATTTATACCAAAATCTCCACCTCTTGTGTTTGATGTAGGTGTGGGCTCTCACATGACGTGAGAGATTTGATGCCTTGGTGGTGGATGCATGGGCTAGATGGACATACAAAATTGATGCACCGCTATCAAGGTAGTTTTGGTGGGAAGACCACCATGTTTGGAGATATAGAGATATGCTCAAATGGTTTTGGTAACTATCTCTAAACTCCTATTTTATTTACATGCTTTTACATTAATGATTTTTAGCATGTTCATGTTTTGTATTTATGCTTCATGAGGTGAATGCTTGTTCAGATGTATTTTATATTAAAACTTGTGTATATATTTGTACAAATAGTGAGCAACATTTGATTCTTATATGTTTGTACTTCATTGCTCATTTGTATTCATTTCATGTACATGTGTAGTCTAGTTTTGATGATTCCTTCATTTATACTTGTTTTGCCTATTTTTGTGCATGTTTTGCTTCATGTATATGTAATTTTTGTTCAAAACTAATAAATATGTATGTATACCCTTGAGTCTCTTGCCTTCATGTAAATTCCATTATAGACTCTTTTGTGTTTAGGATATGCATGTATATTTTTAGTTTTGATAGAACATACATATGCCTTGAAGTTTGTTTTTAATGAAAATAAATTTTTTATGATTTTCATGTTTTTTTAATAAAAAGAAATTCATGTTTATCTTGAGCCTCATTGATTATTTTCATGAAAATGCTATTTACATGATTCTTGTACACTCACACTTCATTTGTTTACTCATGACATTGTCTTCATGAGAATTTTTGAGCTTTGTAGATTTCGAGTGTCAACACTTATGTATTTGGTATGCTTCATGAGATATATATGATTTGATTTTAAGTTTGAAGGATCTTTAACTAGTTTTTAAAAAATTACTTTAAACTAGTTATTTATTCTTCAATTAGTAGTGTTTTCAAACTATACTAAAATATTTTTCAAACTCTTATTTTTGAAAATCCCTACTAACCAAAGGGCAGATGGATGGGCGACCATGCCTTGTATGCCTTGTTGAAAATCTTTTTATCATGTGCATGAATAGGGTGGTTAGGTATGAGTTATACATGAACTTCATGAAATTATATTTCTATATATTCATATTTGTTTTCTTATATATGTATACTTCAAATTTCAAATAATATCAATTTCATTTGGTATTTCTCATTTTTTATATATTTTAGGATTTGATTGTGCTTGATTTACAATCTTTACATGTTTAAAGCACAAATTATGTTTATGCTAAGCTTATAAATCTTGTTTTCAATTGGTATCTCAATTGCTATTTTAATGAGCTTATGCATTATTTTCTATTGGTATTTCAATTGGTATCAATATACTTCAATTGGTATCTATATATTTTGGTTTCAATTTGGTTTCGATTTCATATTGGTATCAAAAATGTTTTACCTTTTATTAGGTATCAAATTTACCATATATTTCAATTGGTATCAATACTTAATATTTTACCTTTTAATTGATATCAAAATGTACAATATATTTCAATTGGTATCTAAATATAAAATACTTTATTTTCTTTGGTATCACAATTTACAAAATTTTCAATTCATTTGGTATCAAAAATCTTGTGATATCTTAATACTTAATTATTTACAAGTGATATTTCAAAATTTTGATTTAAGAAAATTCAAAATTTGTCTTTAAAGTGATGATTAAAAATGTTTTGATTTGTATTGCCTATATGCAAGGGGAGCTTAATATCACTTTTATATATAGATTCATGTTGAGTGTATCGTGTATTGAGGAGCTTGACATCTCTTCTTTATGTGATACACGTGTGTAAGGGGAGCTTAACATCTCCACTTATGCATTGTATATTATGCTTTATGTGAGTTTGGGTTTTGTCATTCCTTCTTCATGTAATGCATGTATGCAGGGAAGCTAACTTACCGTCTTCCTCTTCATGAATGTATATGGCATATATATTCTTATTGTTGATTTGTTTTTCACCCCTTTGTTGATGATTGACAAAAAGGGGGAGAATGATTTTGAGTTTATATTTGCATATTATGATTTTGAGTTTATATATGCATATTTACAATTTGAGTTTATGTTTATACAAAATGGAGGAGAATGATTTTGAAAGTTTATACAAAAAGGGGGAGAAGGTTTTTGGAGAAAAGACTTTTTGGTTTATGCATATTTTCTCTCACCTTATTTATACATACATATTTGTTTAGTTTTATGCACTTCATTGCCATATATATTTGTTTATTGTTATGCATGAGTTAAGGGGGAGCTTCTATGAAGCTTGACTTTAATCCATGCATATATAACTCTATGAGTTTTGTCATCATCAAAAAGGGATAGATTGTTGGCCCAAAGGCCCATCGCTCTAGTTTTGATGATGATTAACTCGTGTAGTTATAGTACTAATGATTTTGTGTTTAAATTAGTCTCAGATATTTGATCAAGATCTTAATTGGTATTTAGCTTCAACAAAGGACTTAAAGTCAAGTTTTAGAGCTAGCACGTGTTGATTTAAGAGCTCGCGCATCAAGATCGTATCAAGTACTCAAGAGGAGTCTACCTCATTGGATCAAGGTTTGGACCAAGTCAAGAAGAAGAAGAAGACCTTCAAGAGAAGACTTGTGTCTAGGTTTGTTTGTAGTAAGATTTTGTTTTTAGATAAAATGTAAAGGATAGGTTAGTTGATGGATTGGTCAAGTTCATATATACTCACACACAAGATTTATATGTGTTTTCATGAAAGAGTTTTTGTTTTAGAAAAATACCGGTTTGATTTTTAAAGCTTCAAAATATACATGTGTTTTATCAAAACCTATTTTAGAGCTTAATATCAAAAATATAGATATTTCATCATATATGTATAGTGGATCATATCCAAACACACTAAGCTTAAAAAGTGTTTAGAATATCTTGTTTTTGCATTTGGAGAAGTTTTAGAAAAATCAATTTTGAAAAATACAGATTTTTATTTAAAGCAAAAATTCCATATTACAAAAATAGTTCAAAATGTTTGTAACATGTTTTTATTTTTACTCAAACATTTTTGTATATCAAAGTATATCGCTGAACTTATTTTTGTAGAATTTATGAGAATTTATGGGATTTTATTAAAGGTAAAAGACCGATTTTTAAATCCCTAAAAACCTGTTTCTGGCCTTTTGCCGGTTGACCGCACGGTCGACCGTGCCAGAGGTTGGTCGACCGGGCGGTCGACCGACGTGCACAAATGTGCAAGACTTGTTTGGCTAGAGGGTCGATCGACCGACCTGGTCGATTGTCGGAGAGCTTTGCACTCTGGAAATGGCCCCGGTCGACCGGGTGGTCGACCGGCAGAGAGTTACTGCTCTCTGTATCCAGGCCACGGTCGATCGGCCGGTCGACCGCTAGCACAACGGTCAGAAATCTGACCGTTGGCCGGTCGACCGGGCGGTCGACCGCCAGCAGTCTAGACTGCTGAGTTGGCCTCCAACGGCCACATTTTTTAAGCCTATAAAAGGAGCTTCTCTTGGACTGTTTTAGACAAGATTTTAAGTGGGTTTTCAAGCTAGTTTTTTATACACTTCTAAGTATTTATCCCCACTTGTATTAGAGCTAAATACTTCCATTTAAAAAGGAGAGTTTTTCAAGACTGTTTTGTAAAAGAGATTTCTTGAGTTTTTCACCAATAATTCAATCCAAGTTTTTCTCACATACACTTGAGCTTTCCATTACAATATCTATCCTATAGGAGAGTTGTTGTGAGAGTGTTTTTAGGTGATCAAAGTGTTTAGATCACCAAGTGTTCTTTCTTGTATTTGTGGAGGCAGACTTACGGGTTCGCATTGTTTCGAGTTCTAGTGAGAGCTTGGTGTAAAGGTGCGGCCTTGGCAAGCTAGTGTGCTTGCGGTGTGTAGTCCTTGCAGGAACAAGAGAGGGACTAGTGAGTCCAAGGAGTTCTTTTGTGAACTCGTTGTAGGTGTTGCGACACAGAGTGATCCGGTGGGATCGGTTTATAGTGAAAATCTTTCATAGTGTTGAAGGCGGGGACGTAGAGCAAAGGTGCTCGAACCTCGAAACAAATCTCTCGCGTTTGCGATTTCTCTTTCTTTCTCTCACTTGTGTTTATATCTTGCATGCTTAAATTGCTTTCATCTTTATATGCTTGATATATTGTGCTTTATTGATTATATGCTTGGGTTTGTTTGCTCACACTTGAATTCAACCAAGAGAGTCATACCGGCACCTCAACTCTTATCTAGAGGAATCTTGAGGAGTTAGTCGAGAGCCCTTCACCGGGAATTTGGCTACACTCTTAGGTTATACTTGGTGTGTCTAACTTAATAATTTTTAGTTTGCTTAAATAGTTTTAATTTCGCATTTATTTACTATTAGATTAGCTAGTCACCTATTTACCCCCGTCTAGGGATTTCATTGACCAGTTTTAAGAGAGAGGAAGGGGTAAATAGGAGAGGGGTAAATGAAATCAAAAGTTAAAATTGAAGAACAGATAAATCACATCCCATATACAAGTCAAAATGGTCGGGATTTTTTGCAAACTGTCCTATTAAAACAACACAGATTACCCGTATTAGTCGACTAGTTCTAGGGTGTAGTCGACTAATATCACTAATTAGTCAACTAATAGTCAATTCTAGTCAACTAATTCTATCATCTTGAAATAATCAAGTTCTATTTGATGCTACTAGTCGACTACTCTATAGTATAGTCGACTAAACAAGCTTATAAGTTGACTAATACATTTATAAGTCGACTAATGACAGGCAAAAAAATCTATATGAAATGCAAACTATAGGCAATGGTTTTTAAATATAAGAAATTGCAATGATTTTTAAATATAAGAAATTGCACAAATACCCAATTCTCTTCTAAATTTCATCAAAATATCTTCTTTAGGAGGCTTTATGAAAATATCAGCTATTTGTTTATCAGTAGATATGAAATTTAAAGAGATTTCACCCTTAAGAGCATGATCACATAAAAAGTTATGTCGGATATCGACATGTTTTGTACATGAATGCTGAATAGGATTTTTAGATAGATTGATAGCATTTGTATTATTACACATGATAGGTGAGGTTGTACGTGTAATACCATAGTCAATTAAGGTTTGTTTCATCTACAAAATTTACACGCAGGCAACACTAGTAATAATATATTCTGCTTTAGTTGTAGATAATGACACAGAGTTTTGCTTTTTACTTAACCATGATACTAGTGAATATCTCAAAAAGTGAGAAGTACCACTAGTACTTTTCCTATCGATTTGCATCCAGCAAAATCAGCATCATTATATGATATTAAATCAAATGTGCTTAATTTTGGGTAAAATAAATCATAATTAACAGTGTTATTAATATATTTAAGAATTTTTTTCACTGCTTTAAGATGTGATTCTTTAGGATTAGAATGATATCTTGCACAGAAACAAACACTGAACATAATATCAGGTCTACTAGCAGTAATATATAAGAGTGAACCAATCATACCTCAATATAGCTTTTGATCAACACTCTTACCATTCTCATCTTTGTCAATAAATGTAGTATCATTGTAGTTTTCTTAGTTTCGAAATTTTCTATACCGAATCTCTTAATAAGTTCCTTGGCATGCTTAATTTGATTGATAATATTCCATCTTTTATTTGCTTGATTTGCAGACCAGAAAGTAATTTAGTTCACTCATGTGACTCATCTCAAATTTACTCTACATAATCTTAGAAAATTCTAAACAAAGAGTTTCATTAGTAGAAACAAATAAAATATCATCAATATAGATTTTAATAATCAAAATATTTTTATCTACATATTTAATGAAAAGAATAGTATCAACTTTGCCAATTTCAAAACCAGAATTCAAAAGAAAACTTTTGAGTCCATCATACCAAGAATGGAGTACTTGTTTTAGACCATATAAAACTTTCTTAAGTTTAAAAGTATGATTAGGAAACTTTTCATGTTCAAAACCCGGAGGTTGTTCAACATAAATAGTTTCTTTGATAAACCATTTAAAAAAGCACATTTTACATCCATTTGGTAAATTTTGAAATTCATAAAACATGTATAAGTAAGTAAATACGAATAGATTCAAGTCTAACTACAGGTGCATAAATTTCATCAAAATCAATACCTTTCACTTGATTATAACCTTGTGCCACCAACCTTACTTTGTTCTTAATGACTTGTCCAGATTCATCAAGTTTATTCTCGAATACCCATTTGGTGCCAATAACCGGATGATCATGTGGTCGCAGTTCAAGATCTCATACATCATTTCTAACAAATTGGTTCAATTCTTCTTGTATTGTAATGATCTAAAAATCATCAACACATGCTCCTTTAACATTCTTCGGTTCAATGAGAGATATGAAGGCAACATGTATCATATAGTCTAACTTGGATCGGGTATGAACAACTTGAGAGATAATAACTAAATCATGAGGTTGATTTCTTACCTCAACATATGCTTTAGGTAACTTAGTAGGAATTTCATCTTTGATAGAAAATGTTAATATTATTATGAGATGTAACAATATTATCAAAAGAAGAAGTATTTATTATATCATCATCATGTGAAGAAATATCAATAGAAGGTTTAGGCAGAGATTCATCAAATCTAATATGCAAAGATTCTTTAATGGCAGATGTTTTCTTATTAAAAATTCTATATGCTTTACTATGAGTAGAATAACTAGCAAAAATACCTTCATTGGATCTAACATCAAATTTATCCAAAGCATCACTAGTATTTAAAAGAAAATATTTACATCTAAAAATCTTAAAATTAGAGACTATTGGAGTTCTATTAAAGAATAGTTTATAACATGTTTTGTTCAAATAGGTCGAATAAGAAACGATTCAAAATATAGCATGCAGAAGTAACTGATTCAGCCAAAAATTCATTGGCAAGTTATTGTCTACAAGCTTGATTCTAACACATTCTTGCAAAGTCCCATTCTTCTTCTCAACAATACTATTTTTAGGAGATGCTTTAGGAAAGCAAAGTTATATGTAATACTAACTTGTCACAGAAATTTGCAAAAGATTCATTCTCAAAATCTCCTCCATGATCACTTCTAATTGTGACTATGGTTAGAGACTTTTGATTTTGAATTCTCTTGCAAAAATTTGCAAATTCATCAAAAGTAACATTTTATTTTTTAAATAAATAACCCATGTAAATCGAGAGTAATCATCAATAATAATAAAAACATATATGCTTTTGTTTAAAGAGGGAAAACGAGTAGGGAGAAATAAATCCAAATGCAATAATTTTAAAGGTTTATGAGTAAAAACTAAATCTTTAGATTTAAAAGAAGATTTAATTTGTTTGCCTAATTGATAAGAATCACAAAAATAATTGTTTTTGAAAGAAAGTTTTGGAAGATTTTTAACTAAATAATAATTTGAAATTTTCGAAATAGTTTTCAATTTAGATTCCCAATCTTTTATGCCAAAGAGAAGAATCATTGTTAGATGCAATTAAACATAAATCATCATTTAAAGATAAACAAGTCACTAATAACTCATAAATATTATTATTATTATGAGTACTTTTAAATAAAACATCTATCATGTATTAGACAAGCATCTTTTTCAGAAACTATTTTATAGCTCTTATCACATAACTGACTGTTACTTAAAAGATTGTGTTTTAAACTACTTACCAAAGAACATTTTCAATAAGAGGTTTTGATGTATTATCAAACATGCCGATACCAATAACCTTTCCTTTGTTACTGTCTTCGAATATTACTATTCCTCTTTTCTTGTTTTGAATGGAAAAAAGTAGTTGAATACGGCCGGTCATGTATTAAAAACAACCACTATCAAGTATCCATTTATCTTTACGAGGTACCTATAAGATAAAATATTTTATATGATACTCATTATGATAGGGTCCGAAAAAGATTAGCCTTTGGGATCCTAAATCCAATTGGAATTTGGGTTTCATTTATTAGTATAAACATAATTACTTGAATTACAAATATGATTCATATATGACGCAAGATAGGCATTTTTATCAAAGAATTTAAATTTTTTGGAATCCAGCTATATTTATACTTTGGTCTATTTGAAGAAACATTGTAATTCTTCTTAACAAATGAATTATAAATAATATGATTATTATTCTTATAAACATGTGAAGTCTTTTCAAGTTTATCTTAGAAAATTCAAGACCAAAATGATTATTTGAAATCTTTTGAGAAGATTAAATTAGTTAAATTCTCCTTTCCTTTATTGAATTTTGTAATATTTTTTAAAATTTCTTCATACTTATTCTTAAAACATGAAATATTTTTGTATAAAATAGAAATCCGAGAATTCAAAGTAGTTGTTTCATTTTTAAGCAAAATATTTTCTTGTACAAAATCTCATTTTTCCCTTTCTAAGTCTTTGTTTTTATTATTTTCTTCCATTAAAATCTCATTTCTCTTTTTAAATCTTTGTATTTAGCATTGACCTTTTAAAATTCAAGAAATAATTCATTAAAAGCATCAAGCAACTCATTATTTTCTACGAATTCCATTATCTAATCTTCTTCAGCCATAAAGCATATATTTACCGATTCCGTAATCTCTTCTTATTTAGAGGAAGACGTATCACTATCATCCCATGTTGCTTGAAAGGCCGTCTTCATCTTCTTGAATTTGTTGAAACTTTTGAAGTTGATTTTGAGTTTAAGCAATAGATAATCCTTCTGCATATGGCCTGGCTTATTACATTTAAAGCAAAGAGGATTATCATTAGTATCCTTGTTTCTTTTAAACTTACCTTGTTTCAAGAACTTTCTAAATTTTCTTGAAATCATGACAATTTTTACTTCTTCATCATCTGAATCATTCGTGTGGCGTGGACTTTCTTCTTTGATTGATGTTGCTGTTCACCCTTCTTTCTGTCTTCAATTTGGACTTCATATGCCATCAAATTTCTAACGAGGTTCTCCAATGTTAGCGTTGATAGATCATTGGCTTCTTCTATGGCAGTGATCTTCTTTTCCCAATCAGACGTGAGTAAGCGAAGGACCTTTTTAAATTTCTCCAATTGTGTGTACTCCTTTCCAAGGGCTACCAAAGAGTTTGTAATGTTGGTGAACCTTGTAATTATCTCTGCAATGGTCTCATTCTCTTTCATCCTGAATAGTTCAAACGTGTGGACAAGATTAAAAATTTTAGATTCTTTTACTTTATTTATGCTTTCGTGTGTTACTTGTAATATTTTCAATATTTGATGCGTTGATGTAGCTATTGACACACGATTGAATTCTTTTTTGTTCAAGGCATAGAAGAGTGCATTCATCAGTTTTGCATCAAGGTTGACTAATTTCTTTTGTTCCTCGGACCATTGGTCATTGTTTATATGTGGCTTCTTATATGCTGCTTCCACGATGTTCCAAAGTTCATAGTTGATTTACTGTAGGTAGGACTTCATTCTACACTTTCAATAGTTATACTTTGATCTATCGAATAATGGTGGTCGTTTTGTGGAATGCCCTTTCTTGAATTGTGATGAAGAAAAATCTGTTGCCATCTTTGTTCTGTACTCTGATATAAAATGTAGAATTAAAAACTAGGCAACACAAATGCTAGAGGGGGATGAATAGTGTTTTAAAAAAATTCTACATAAGAAATGTTAATAACTTGCAAGAAAGTACATGTACGCAGAATAAAACTCAAAAATACAAATGCAAACATAAGAGATTTTATCCTGATTCAGTTCTCTTGACCTACATCCAATCCCTAAGTAACTCGCTTGAGATTTTTATTAACCTGATTTTGAAACCCTCAAAATCAAAACAATACACTACTTGACAAACTCTTTCGCCAAATTTGTTCATCTCTTCTCTACACCAAGAAACCTTCTTTGAAATGAGTCAAATTGTCATATAAATCTTAACTTTTATGTGAAAGTGAATATACAAGTGTCTTATAATGGAACTCTCAGAATTTCTTCACTAGGAATTTATTTGGGTGAAGAGAGAATCAAGTAAAGAGTTTTCCTAAAAAATAGAATTTTCGGACAGAATTTTGACATAATTTTGTATATGAAAGTTGTGTAAAAAACAGAAGGAATCAATCCTTAATTATATCTAGAGAATTCAGGCAGTTGCGGTGGTTATTTGATTTGAATTTGAATTCACGGGGTATTGATTGCACAAAATAGTGTACAGCGAATATGAAAAGTGTATGTAATTTGTTTTAACTTTAAATCTTTGCAATTTAACCGCTGTAGTAAGAGCTAATTAGGTCGAACCTCAGAGAGAGATACGATGGAAGCCTTTCGGTAATATTGTCTTCTTATTATCTTCTCTGTTTAAAGAACTTACAAAAGAAAAGATGAACTGTATGTGGATAAAGAATCAAATTAAAAGAAATGTTCACAGCTTACTAATAATCAACCACTAAACATGCTAATGCTAGATAGATAATTACTTCACTTCAAATCTTAAACATAATATTCTACCATAAAACTAAATATAGGATCGAAACTAGGTTATGATTTGAAATAACACTATCCAAGTTTTAACGTTACAATATCAAGGTTGTCAATCACGTATAAAATAAGAAAAATCATTAGAAAGTATTTAGAAAATCTTAACCCTATTTGAAATAACACTAATCATCATTTAACATTAAGATATTAAGATTTTCATGCATAGATTAAGAAAAATAGTTAAGAAGTATTAGCAAATATTTGACCTAGTTGCTTATCCTAATGAGTCTTCAAGAATAAAAATTAAAGTAGGTATGCATATGATCTAATCTGGTTATCTAGTAGACATTAGATGTGGTGATGTCTTAGCAAACTATGAGAAAAATCTAGCTACTCATGGTAAACATGACAAGCAAAATAAAGGAAGAAATAAAAAAACAAGAAAAATAAAAATAAAGTAAATAACAAAAGAGATATGAAAAGAACGAAAGCACCTTGTATTGATATGTCACCTCGAATTACAATGGCTTCTCCTAAGTTAGAAAAGAAAGTTTGAAAGAGAAACTAAAGAAAACTCCTAAGTTATGATCTCTGATGTATAATCAGAAACTTCAGCTCTTTAAATAGACCTCAAAGCTATTCATACTAGGATACAAATTGGAAGGTTTCCTAATTCAATAGGGAATTCAGTCTTGCAACAAGTCGGCGTGTTGTTTACTAAATATGACTTATCAGATGGCTGAATTTAACAGAGTGATAAATACAATAATTGTAGTCCTTCAATCTTCTTTCTTTATCATCTTAAATCATCAGATTTGAATATCTGTTGCAAAAGTTATGATCTGAATACTAAAACGTGTACAGTCTGAATCCGAGTCTGAATTGATTTTAAAATTCATTTAATTTGAATTATCCTCCTTATTCCTTATAGAATTAGATTTGTCTCATTCATCTTTTAGGACTTTATCTTCTGAATTTGAACTTGAATAGGAGATGAAGATTAATCCTTTCCTCCTTTGGATTCAATTTAATTTAAAATCTAACTTTAGATAGGATTAGTGATAAAATGAAGCTTCTTGTACCTTTCTCCTCTCATTTAAATAAGTACACACCATAATCAAAAAGAGGGTTAATAGCATTAATTAATAAAGGAATAATCAAGGATATATGTGTGAAAGTGATGATAGAAATGCAATTTTAGAGTACAATCATACCCCACACCTATCTTTTAATCGTCCTCGAGCAAAACCAAATGTTAGAAACTAATTTAATCTAACCTAACTCACTTTCGTAAGAATCACGATTGCACTTAGCATGTGCAACAACCCGTTAAACCTCTAGGTTATCCTAGAGGACGAGTGTTGTCTCGTATGAGTTTTCAGTGAATTATACCCACAAAATTCGTAAAGAAAGAAAAATAAAATGTTAGTATTTTTGAAATAACATTTTGAAAGAGAGAATATTTGAAATATCTTTATAAAAATTAAGAAATTTATAAGTTTTTAGAATTATCAAATTGATCATTCTTATACTTAGTCTTCATTCAAGTAATTATTTATCAATTTAGGTTAGGATTCAAACTGAATTTCTTATCGAGTCTACTATCTTATCCTAAGTCATATGCATCTTTGTGAATGCAAATTTTTTACTTGGGATTCTTCAACTTCAACTCTCATGCCTTATACATTTATTATTTTTCTTCTTTTTTTTAAGAAGTTCGAAGTATTACCACTTCGTTGCCCTTTAGGCACTCCTTTTTTTTTTGAAATATGTATAACTCATCTAATTTTCTTTCATGTAAGTATAAAGGCTTCTTGAGGCCCTAATACCTAACTAATTGATTATTAGGTGTGTTAATACATATATGATATATTTTTTAATTTTTTTTGAAACTTATCTAATTACCTTTCACGTAAGTACCATGACTTTCTTAGGCCAAAGTACCTAACTAATCAATAATTAGATTTGTTTATTTTATACATATTTTTTTAAGACACAAGAGTCTTTGTTTTGAATCCCAAGTGTGTAAGTGTATAAAGCATGCATATTTCATTAAGGTAAAATTATCAAGACTAAATTACTTTTTCAATTTTTCCTCCTAAGCCTAAAAATCAAACAAATAAACTTTATTTTGATCAAGTGTTAAGAAATCTTAATTATGATTTTCCTATTCCTTAAAATTAACTTAATTACTTACAAAATAAATAAAAATATTGTTTTCTTTCAAAAAGTTTTTTTTTAAAAAAAATTGTTAGTATCTAACTTTGTTAGTATGTTAGTAAACCCTCCCCCACACCTATCTCATGCATTGTCCTCAATGTATGAATGAATTGCATGTATGCATGAAAAAGAAGAAAGGGAAGGCAAAATGTGGCCTCAAGGTGGTGGTTCCGGGTGTGGCCGGATTAGGCCAAGCATTGCTACCCAATCAAAATCTTGTGGATCATCAAGGAACCAACCTTTTATGACCTCTTTCTTATGCACATTGTTATTATCCCCTAAATGAATAGGATCATGCACGACCCTAACATTGAAACTATCTTTGTTGTATGACCAATCTTGGAATACCATCTCAGGGTCATCATTGTTTACGCCTTGATCCAACAATAGAATTTGACTTGATAAAGTGATTGATTTGAGCTTAAGAATGATAGGATTGGGAACCAATACCGGCTCGAGAAAATCAAATTTAGGTTCGAGAGTCGAGTTTGGTTCAAAAGTGGGCTCCAAATCAAAGAACTTAAGTTCGTATTTATGATCCATTAAATGAATGTGATAATCCAAAATAGGTGATCCAATTTCATAATATACGGGTACTGGAATTAATGTTGGCTCGGGAATTGGGTCCAAATTGGGTAAAGACACCAGAGTCAATATAAATTCAAAGTTTGGAATTAGATCACAAAGTTGAGGAGCGGGTTCGCATTCACAATCTAATTCAATCTCATTAAAGTTAAAACTTACCAATTTGTCCATGGGTTGGGATTGATCAAGTTCATGTTGATGCGATGAAATTGAATCTTGATCAAGGTCTTTAAGATACCACGATTCTTGGTTCCTATCAATTTGGTTAGATAGTTCAAGGATGTTTGAAAGTCTAAAAATTTGCTCATTCATTAAACCTTGCATACGATCCATTTTTTCTTCTAACCTATCGAATGGATCATTTGGGGACTGAATCATGGATTTTATACACTTTTCCAAGTAGGTAGTTTCTTCTATTGGTGGTGTGGGAAAAGAAATATATGAAGATGATGGTTGGAAAGGTGGTTGACAATATGGCTCAGGAGTGTTGTATCTCCATTGAATCGGTGTGGAGTAGAGATGATTATTCCAATTTGTTTCATGAAATTCAGGTTGAGGCATATGTTAATTTGGATAAGACCAACTAGGCATGCTTGGTTGGTTAAAATTATGATATGTCAAGTTGGTAATATTCGATTCAAAAGAGGTCGGTGTGTAATATGAATTATCATTAATATTAGAAAAATTGTTATAATAAACCATATCACACAAGAAATGTTAAAAACAAAGAGAAATAAAAAAAAATTCTAGCCTAAGTTAGAAAACAATATATACAGTTCTCTCCCCGGCAACGGCCCCAAAATTTGATTGCACAAAACAGAGTACAGAGAATATGAAAAGTGTATTTAATTTGTTTTAACTCTGAATCTTTGCAATTTAACCACTGTAGTAAGAGCTAAACGGGTCGAACCTCAGGGAGAGATGCGATGGAAACTTTTCGGTAATATTGTCTTCTTATTATTTTCTTTGTTTAAAGAACTTAGAAAAGAAAAGATGAATTGTATGTGGATAAAGAATCAAATTAAAAGAAAGGTTCACAACTTACTAATAATCAACCACCATACATGCTAATGCTAGACAGATAATTACTTCACTTCAAATCTTAAACATGATATTCTACCATAAAACCAAGCAAGATACATAGGATAGAAACTAGGTTATGATTTGAAATAACACCATCCAAGTTTTAACGTTACAATATCAAGGTTATCAATCAAGTATAAAGCAAGAAAAAAAATATTAGAAAATATTTAACAAATCTTAACCCTATTTGAAAAAATATTAATCAACTTTAAAATTAAAATATTAAGATTTTCATCAAGTATACATTAAGAAAAACAGTTAAGAAATATTAGCAAATATTTGACCAAGTTGCTTATCCTAATGAGTCTTCAAGAATAAAAATTAGAGTAGGCATGCATATGATCTAATTTGGTTATCTAGTAGACATTAGATGTGATGGTGGTGATGTCTTAGCAAGCCATGAGAAAAATCTAGCTACTCATGGTAAACATGACAAGCAAAATAAAGGAGGAAATAAAAAAACAAGAAAAAATAAAAATAAAGTAAATAGCAAAAAAGATATGAAAAGAACGAAAGCAGCTTGTATTGATCTGTCACCTCAAATTACAATGGCTTCTCCTTCTCACAAATCTTGAATTAGAAGTAGAATTTAAAAATTACAAAAGAAATTTTGAAAGAGAAACTAAAGAAAACTCCTAAGTTATGATCTCTGATGTGGAGATGAGAGATTATCAGAGACTTCAGTTCTTTAAATAGACCTTAAAGCTAATCATACTAGGATACAAATGAGAAGGTTTTCTAATTCAATAGGAAATTCAGTCTTGCAGCAAGTCGGCGTGTTGTTTACTAAATATGACTCATCAGACGGCTGAATTTAATAAAGTGATAAATATAAGAATTGTAGTCCTTCAAGTCTTCTTTTAAAAGAGCGATAAATAAAAGAATTATAGTCCTTCAAGTCTTCTTTCTGTAGCATCTTAAATCATCAGATTTGAATATCTGTAGCAAAAGTTATGATCTGAATACTAAAAAGTGTACAGTCTGAATCCGAGTCTGAATTGATTTTGAATTCCATTTAATTTGAATTATCCTCCTTATTCCTTGTAGAATTAGCTTTGTCCCATTCTTCTTTTAGGACTTTATCTTCTGAATTTGAACTTGAATAGGAGATGAAGATTAATCCTTTCCTTCTTTGAATTCAATTTAATTTAAAATCCAACTTTAGATAGGATTAGGGATAAAATGAAGCTTCTTATACCTTTCTCCTCTCATTTAAATAACTACACACCATAATCAAAAAGAGGGTTAATAGCATTAATTAATAAAGGAATAATCAAGGATATATGTATAAAAGTGATGATAAAAATGCAATTTTAGAGTACAATCAGGTATACAGCTTTATTTCTTTATAATTAGTTTATTCTTTATATGTGTTAATTTTGAAATTGATTATAGTTAAGTTTTTAATTCCGCATTAGACTTGCATATCACCTATTCACAGTGGATCGATCCACCATAGGCGAAGTTTGAAGGCGCTCCACAGGGATGTTATCTGTCAGAGGACGCGAAAGAAGAGAACTTTTCAAGTTAAGAGTATTGATGTGGTGCCGACCTAAGACCCTCGGGTGTGAAAATTAGTAGGTAAAATGGTAGGGAGGACAAACAGAAGGAAACTGTCGGTGTGGTGGAAGGAATGGAATGTGCTGCAAGTGTGTTGGTGGTTGAGGACTAGCAGAGGAAAACTTCCAGTGTGCCTATTTGAGTGTATGCGTGTATGTTTTGAGAAATAGGGAAGCAATCCCCTACTTCTTGAGAAAGAAAGATCATATATAGAATGCCGGTCATAGAGGAGAAATTGTTGGGCTACTGTAACTGCACAATCTAAGGATCATATATAGAATGCTAGTCATAGAGGAAAAACTGTAAGGATGTTGTAACTATATGATCTTCACGTGTTAGATTTATTGTAGTAGTTGTGATTGCTGACGCTAGCTGGTCATGCTGGGAATCTGCTACTGTTTATAACTGCACCACTGAAAAAGGCGTTATATGTTATGAACGTGGGGAGGATGGAGATGCGTAATGGCATGCGAAGATCTCGATAGACTGATGTTTGGGTCTTCTGACTTAGGGTCGGAGGCTTTTGTTGGCCCAAAGGCCTTCCACTCTAGTTTTGATGATGATTAACTCATGTAGTTATGTGTACTAATAATCTTGTGTTATTTAGTTTCAGATCATTAATCAAGTTATTAGTTGGTGATTAGCTTCAACAAGATGATTTGGAAGCTTTCACATGTTGATTCAAGAGCCAGAGCGTCAAAGATCATAATAGCACTTGCTCGGTGGATCAAAGAGTTTTGGATCGAGTCGGCTTGGAGATTGCGTTCTACAAGAAGACATCGGTACCTAGTTTAGTTTTGTGTTTAGATCCAATTTGTAAAGATTAGAATAGTATGATATGCTCAAGTTCACAACACACACGTTTCATGTTTTGAATATTAGTTTTCGGCTTTTCTGTTTTTGGTTTAACCGATCTTGGTTTCATGAATAGATAGATCAAAACTAGTTTACATGGTTTAATGTATATAAGATTTGTTCTATATACATGCATGTTTCAACATCCTAGACAAACTTAGTTTTGACTTACTTATTCATGTGTTTTATATTTTGGTATTTTCAACAAAACATATTTTGGAATTAAAGTAAAAAACATGGATATATATATAGTTTCATGTATATAGGATTATATCCATATACATCATGCCTAAATGTTGTTTAATATCATGTTTTTGTATTTGGATAAGTTTTGGACAAAACGTATTTTTCTATTCAAAATCCAAGTTTTAAAAAATACAGTTTTTAGTTTTTGATAAAATTTCTATAACACAAAAATAGTCCAATATGTTTGTGATTTGTGTTAAACTTTTTAACACAAGTTTGTATTTCAATGAAAAATAATAAAACTATTTTTATGGAATTTTAGAGATTTTATGGGAATTTTTAAAAGACATTAAAAACCAGTTTTTCCCTGATTTGTAGCTGCCAGGCTAGGCCGGTCGACCGTAGCGGTCGACCGACGTGCACGGATACGTGCACGCTGGCTGCCTCTTGAGCCGGTCGACCGCACGGTCGACCGACTGAGAGCAGGTTGCTCTCTGTTTGTTTCGGTCGACCGGACGGTCGACCGCCCAGAGAGCCGTTGCTCTCTGGTTCTGGGGACGGTCGACCGCCCGGTCGACCGGTAGCTGCCAACGGTCAAAATGTGACCGTTGGACGGTCGACCGACCGGTCGACCTGTAGGTCATTTCTGGCAGTTTCTGCTGCCAACGGCTAGTTTTCCAAATGGCCTATAAATACCCCATTGTAAAGAGTTTTTCTCTAAGATTTTTTGTGCGAATTTTTCCTGACTCTCTAGTGTTTTCACAGCAATCAAAAGAAGTTTTTGGGCTTTAAATTGAACAATCTATTTGGTGTTTTTGCTAGGGTTTGGAAAATCAAAGAAAAGGGTTTTTGGGAAAAGTGTTTGATTAAACTTCTTCACTTTGGTTTCTAGTTTTCCCAAGGATTTTTCTTTGAGTTTTTTATTTCCATTCCTTTGGTTTTCTCCACACTTGAGCTACATCTACTATCTCATTCTATAGGATCTTTGTGTGGGAAAGAAATTGTTTGTGGTTGTTGTTTAGACCACCAAGTTGAAAACCCTACATTTGCTTGGCTTTGTGCCTTTCCCTCATTGTGTTGAGGAGGTTGTGCATTTGGGTTGTATCCCTCAAGTTGTGAGGTGATCCTTGTGTTGCTTTTTGCTAATCCCTCAAGTTGTGAGGTGATTGTTTGTTGGCTTGGAGTTGTGCCTCAAGGAGGAGGTTGTGTTTGTAAGGAGAGGAGTTGGGTACTCCTTGTAACTGTTATTGCCCCAAATCCTCGGTGGAGGTTCCGTTTGTGGGAGTCCTTTGTGGACAAGCTAGTGGACTTAAAATCCTTCTGTGTGAAGGCGGGGATGTAGAGCTGGGTGCTCGAACCTCGAAACATATATTGTTGTTTGCGCTTGATCCCTTGGCTCTTACTCTATCTCTCTCTCTTTACTTTGTGCCTTGCATCAATTCATATTGTTCATTCATAATTATTTGCTTGGCTTGTTTGAGTGTGCATCTCTTGTTAATTGCAATTAGTTTTTAAATTCCGCATTAAGTTCATTAGATTAGCATTATCACCTATTCACCCCCCCTCTAGGTGATTTTCAATTGGTATCAGAGCCTCCGCTCCTGATATTTAGGTTTAACCACCTAGGAGTGAGATCTTGGTTTGCTAATCTTCATTTGCATTTTCTTTTTGCACACATATAGTTGCACTCATGGATAGCCCTCCTATGTTTGACTTTTTTAGACTTGATGTTTGGAAGGCCAATATGAGTAGTCACTTAAAAATCCTAGGACATCTAGTTTATCAAGCCATCACTCAAGAATCCTACCCAAATCATAGCAAGCATAAAAAGGCAAATGCATTAGCACTTAAAACACTTAGAGCATCTCTTAATGAAGATCTTTTACCGGTGTTTGATCATTATGATTCGGCTTTTGCAGTTTGGAGCATATTGACTTCTCCCGAGCTACCAAGGATTATCAACAAGTTGAGGAGATCTAGGAGAGACATGTCCGACGAGCATTGCCTCATGGTCCAAGGAAAAGACTCCCTTGAGGTACAATCAGATTCTCAATTAGATGATTGCTCTAGTTCCTATTGCGATGGTTGTTTAGAAGCTCAAACCTTAAATATGGAACTTGTCACAAAGCTTGAAAATTTTTTAGAAAAACATAATCTTTTGAAAAAGAATAATTTTGAACTAAAAGAAGAAATGAAGGATTTATGCTCAACTTTTGAATCGGTTTTGCAAGAGAAGGAAGAGATTACTAGTGAACGTGACTCACTAAGATCTCAACTAGACCTTGCCCTAAAAGCGATTGATGTTTTGAAAAGCAAAAATGATTGTGATGATGTTGTGAAAAATAATGAGGTTTTATCTTCTAAATTGGATTTAGTTTTAAAGAAAAATGAATCTTTAAAATTGATATTGATTCTCATGTGTGCCATACTAGTGTAGCTTCTTCTTCTAGCACACCTTTTGCATGCTCCACTTTATCTTTAACTATTGAAAATGATATAAATGTTTTGAAGAAAAGTGTAGATTGTTTGGGCTCCACTTTGAGCCAATGTACTTTAAATCATACACGCTTGGAAACCTTGGTTCGTAAGAAACAAGGTCCATCTTTGCATGCACACCCATCACGGCATACACATGCTTCCCACGGTCACCACCATCACGTGTATGCTCATGTGTACATTTGTACACATTGTGGTCGAAAAGGCCACCTTGCTAGATTTTGCTATGATCGTTTACATATTGAAATTTTAGCAAATAATCTTGTTTGGGTTAGGAAAGATATGGACCCAAAAGAAATGGGTACCAAAGACCACCCCTAAAATTTTTGATGTAGGTGTGGGCTCTCGCATCACGTGAGAGTAGCGGTGCCTTGGAGTGGATGCGTTCCGTGCTTAAGAGAAAAAAATTTGGATGCATCACTTTCAAGGGGAGTTTGGTGGAGAAGGACCACCATTGGTTTGGAGAACTAGAGAGGTGCCTTCATCGGTTTTGGTATCGATTTCTAACTCCCGTTTACATTTACATGCTTTTCATGTTCATCTATTTATAGCATGTCATGTTTTATTATTCATTATGCTTATGCCATGTGATTTAGTTTAGTGATATACATGTTTAGTTACTTGAGACACCCATGGACCTATCTTTATGTTCTCACCTTGTTTAAACCAATATGTATGCACTAGATCTAATGTACATGCATATACATAATGATCATATGAATGTTTATGATGATTTGTTTTGATGACTCATGTCTTGTTTAGTATGTTGAATGCCATGTTTATTAGACCTTTGACATACATGTATAGCTTTTGAGATCACCCATGTTTAGATGGACCCATTTGTTGTGTTCTCACCATTCGTTTAGCTATTATGTATTTCATGATTCTAATAGCATGTGAATTTACTTCATGATCATTTTTATGTCTATCATGTTGATTTATGTGTAGTTTTATGCTTCATGATTTGAATATATGTTTAGATGTTAGTTTTCATGAAAACTAGGATTTATACTTGTACATAGAATGGGCCACAAGTAAATCTTTTTATGTTTGTGCTTGGATGTGTATTTGTACCCATTAGATGTGCTAATATAGTCTAGTTTTGATGATTCATGCATTCTAACTTGTATTCCCATTTTGGATATGTTTTTATGATCATGTGTTTTCATTTCATGTATATGTTTATTTTGCCAAACTTTAAGATATACATGTATACCCCTTGAGTCATTTGCTTTTCATGCAAATCTTTATTATGGACTCAAATTGTGTTTAGGGATATGTATGTATACTTTTTGTGTTGTCAAAACATACATATGCCATGAAGTTTAAATCGTTTTGATGATTTTCATGTTTTTAGGTAATTTCAATTGGTAATGAAAATCTAGTTTTTCATATTTTCATGTTTTTAAGGAATTCCATATGAGCTTAATTGAATATTTTCATGTTGATATGTGTCACATTATACTTGTACACTCACTTTATTAGTTTACTCATGATTTGTTTTCATGAGACTATGATATGGGCTTTATGGACTTTGAGTGTTTAGTGATCATGTGATTTACATGTGTTTCATAAAAATAATTTTGTTTTATTCCTTGCTTGAAGGATTTCGTACTAGTTTAAAATTTTTCCTTTAACTAGTTCGTATTCTTCACTATAGTAGAGATTTTCAAACACACTTTATTTTCAAACCTATTTTTTTGAAAACCCCTACCTTCAAAGGGTGGTTGGATGGGAGATCATGCTCATGTATGCCTTATAGTGAAAATCATTTTAAACTTGAACATGATTGGGAGGATAGGAATATGAGATATACCTTTGATCTTATTGGTTGTTTCAATTGGTATTATTGAATTCTTTCTATTGGTATCAATCTTCACATTTCTTGTATATTCATATATTTTCGTATATGTATGCTTGCACTTCAAAGAATATCAATTTCAATCGGTATCTAATTTTCATACATATATACGTTTTTATTTGTGCTTATTATATTCATATATCTTAGAGCACAAATTTTTATCATGGTAAAGCTTGTTTTATAATGACTATCTTGTTTCAATTGACTAGTTTTCAATTGGTATCCATATACAAGCTTTGCATGTTTTATTTAGTAATTCATAAAGAGGGAGAAACCTTGTATTTCATCTTTCAATTGGTATTTGTTTTTCACTCCCACACTTTATGATTGAAAATTTCTATTGGTATCTTATGCCTTAAAGAATAATAATTTCAATTGGTATCAAGATTTATGTTTAGGAATTCAAAATTTGTTATGTTTAAAATTTCAATTGGTATCATATCAAGATTGTTTACTTAAAATTGGTATGTTGTGTATTTACTTATCAATTGGTATAAAGATTTTTGTTTTCAATTGATATATGTTTTTATATAAGAATGTTTTATATGATTTGTTTCAATGCATCGTTTAACTTTATTTCCATTGGTATCATTTTGATATAGAAATTTTCTTGAATTGTTTTATACTCATTTCAATTGGTATCATGTTTGTTTTAACCCCTTATTTATATTTTTGCTTTAGACAAAAAGGGGGGAGAAGATTTTCTTGCATTGTTTTAGTTTTTACCCATTTATTGATTATTGACAAAAAGGGGAGAAATATTTGAGTTCATATATGCATATTTTGTTTTGCATATATCAAGTTTAATTGGTATCTAGAACATGTTTTAAGTAGTATCTAGATGTTTTAATTATTTTAATTGGTATCTAGAGCATGTTTTGTTTTTGAACATTTCATTGGTATCTAGAGCCTTTTTATTGTTTATGCATATCTATGCATTCATGTTTAAGAGCCTTCATTGCATATTCATTATGTTTATTTGTTTATGCATGAGTTAAGGGGGAGCTTCTTTGAAGCTTAACTTTAATCCATGCATATATAACTCCATGAGTTTTGTAATCATCAAAAAGGGGGAGATTGTTGGCCCAAAGGCCTTCCACTCTAGTTTTGATGATGATTAACTCATGTAGTTATGTGTACTAATAATCTTGTGTTATTTAGTTTCAGATCATTAATCAAGTTATTAGTTGGTGATTAGCTTCAACAAGATGATTTGGAAGCTTTCACATGTTGATTCAAGAGCCCAAGCGTCAAACATCATATATAGCACTTACTCGGTGGATCAAAGAGTTTTGGATAGAGTCGGCTTGGAGATTGCGTTCTACAAGAAGACATCGGTACCTAGTTTAGTTTTGTGTTTAGATCCAATTTGTAAAGATTAGAATAGTATGATATGCTCAAGTTCACAACACACACGTTTCATGTTTTGAATATTAGTTTTCGGCTTTTCCGTTTTTGGTTTAACCGATCTTGGTTTCATGAATAGATAGATCAAAACTAGTTTACATGGTTTAATGTATACAAGATTTGTTCTATATACATGCATATTTCAACATCCTAGACAAACTTAGTTTTGACTTACTTATTCATGTGTTTTATGTTTTGGTATTTTCAACAAACATATTTTGGAATTAAAGTAAAAAACATGGATATATATATGTTTCATGTATATAGGATTATATCCATATACATCATGCCTAAATGTTGTTTAATATCATGTTTTTGTATTTGGATAAGTTTTGGACAAAACGTATTTTTCTATTCAAAATCCAAGTTTTAGAAAATACAGTTTTTGGTTTTTGACAAAATTTCTATAACACAAAAATAGTCCAATATGTTTGTGATTTGTGTTAAACTTTTTAACACAAGTTTGTATTTCAATGAAAAATGATAAAACTATTTTTATGGAATTTTAGAGATTTTATGGGAATTTTTAAAAGACATTAAAAACCAGTTTTTCCCTGATTTGTAGCTGCCAGGCTAGGCCGGTCGACCGTAGCGGTCGACCGACGTGCACGGATACGTGCACGCTGGCTGCCTCTTGAGCCGGTCGACCGCACGGTCGACCGACTAAGAGCAGGTTGCTCTCTGTTTGTTTCGGTCGACCGGACGGTCGACCACCCAGAGAGCCGTTGCTCTCTGGTTCTGGGGACGGTCGACCGATAGCTGCCAACGGTCAAAATGTGACCGTTGGACGGTCGACCGACCGGTCGACCGGTAGGTCATTTCTGGCAGTTTCTGCTGCCAACGGCTAGTTTTCCAAATGGCCTATAAATACCCCATTGTAAAGAGTTTTTCTCTAAGATTTTTTGTGCGAATTTTTCCTGACTCTCTAGTGTTTTCACAGCAATCAAAAGAAGTTTTTGGGCTTTAAATTGAACAATCTATTTGGTATTTTTGCTAGGGTTTGGAAAATCAAAGAAAAGGGTTTTTGGGAAAAGTGTTTGATTAAACTTCTTCACTTTGGTTTCTAGTTTTCTCAAGGATTTTTCTTTGAGTTTTTTATTTCCATTCCTTTGGTTTTCTCCACACTTGAGCTACATCTACTATCTCATTCTGTAGGATCTTTGTGTGGGAAAGAAATTGTTTGTGGTTGTTGTTTAGACCACCAAGTTGAAAACCCTACATTTGCTTAGCTTTGTGCCTTTCCCTCATTGTGTTGAGGAGGTTGTGCATTTGGGTTGTATCCCTCAAGTTGTGAGGTGATCCTTGTGTTGCTTTTTGCTAATCCCTCAAGTTGTGAGGTGATTGTTTGTTGGCTTGGAGTTGTGCCTCAAGGAGGAGGTTGTGTTTGTAAGGAGAGGAGTTGGGTACTCCTTGTAACTGTTATTGCCCCAAATCCTCGGTGGAGGTTCCCTTTGTGGGAGTCCTTTGTGGACAAGCTAGTGGACTTAAAATCCTTCTGTGTGAAGGCGGGGATGTAGAGCTGGGTGCTCGAACCTCGAAACATATCTTGTTGTTTGCGCTTGATCCCTTGGCTCTTACTCTATCTCTCTCTCTCTCTCTTTACTTTGTGCCTTGCATCAATTCATATTGTTCATTCATAATTATTTGCTTGGCTTGTTTGAGTGTGCATCTCTTATTAATTGCAATTAGTTTTTAAATTCCGCATTAAGTTCATTAGATTAGCATTATCACCTATTGATTGGTCACAAATGTTGCATATTTAGAAACATATTTCCATACTTATTTTAGAATAAAAGCCTGCATTATCCTAATTAATTGCTTAATTTATTTGCAGGCCCAATCCTTGAAGAGATGACGTGAAATGAGCCCAAAAGCCCACCAGAATTCTGAAATAAATCAGAATTAATTCGCACATACTAAATCAGGGCAAAATCAAGAGGTTGAAACCGGTTGAGAAGAATCCTCTCAGAGTCGATCGGTTAAAGCCAAGAATCCAAGGCCATTTCGTCAGAATCTAGGACTCAAACGAAGAAACCAACTGAAGATAAAAGCAGAAAATCGAACCGGGGAGACCCACCAATAGGATGTGGCCACCTGGCCACACCCTTGCCGCAAAAACGCGGCAAAAGCCGCGTTTTTGCGGCATTGTTGGGGAGTTAGGGGAAGCGTGAACTTCCCCGATCTCCCCGGGATCTTATGGTTAGGGTTTTTGGTCTATAAAAGGGCAATTGTTGTGCTGAAAATGAAGGCCAATGCAGAGATTAGGATTTAGCTTAGTTTTCATTTCTTAGTTTAGCTTTTTAGTCTTTCTTTTTATGTAATTTTAGGTTTCATTTATGTAATTCAGAGGAGATCGACTTGCATCGAAGAACGAGACTGAAGCTTGAGCTGGAGTGACACCGGTGTAAGACTTATTTCTTTTCTTTGATTGTAATGGAATCGAATCGATGTTCTTTTTGTGTATGTACTTCTATTTAGTCTTCTTCTTCTTCTTCTTTTCTATTTTACTCTTCTTTTTCGTACAATCGTCTTCCAAGTGAGTCTAGAAGCATCGAAAGAGCCTTGCCATTGCGAGTGCCATCGATAGCTCATGACGATGGAGTAGAGTCTATCTCTGTATCATTTCATTCTTGAAGTAGTCTTGATGATGTAATGTGGATGAAGACCAACACTCAAATCTTATGGGCTATGCGCTGAATGCCTCTAATTCAAGGTAACTTCGTAGCTAAGATCTCAAGGTAAGCATTTGACGAAAAGAAGGTAAGTAACTCTTTTATTTCTTTCTTTCATTTCTGTAAAGTAAATCACAAACACCACTTCTTCCAAACCGTTTTCATTCTTTCTTCTCCACTCATTCCATTTGTACATAGTCGCTTTTCATCGTTTTCTGATTTTCCACCTTCTTCATCTCTCGCTTTCTCTCTAACTTTAACTATAACTTTCTTTTTCACTTTTATAACTTAAAAACAGAGAAGAACCTTCGCTTTTATTCTTAACGATTTCAGTAAAAAAACTGTAAAGCTTCCATCGCAAACCCTCCTTGTGGACCACGACCCGCATAGCCACTTGCTATAGCGGAAGAATTGAGCACTTGCACATTCCTTTCTTAAGTTCTATAATCTCGTATTTTTTGTGCAGGTTTGGCCTCAATCAAATTTTGGCGCCGTTGCCGGGGAGGGTAACATGTTTTTTATTGAAATCTGAATTTTTTTTTTAAATCTGAATTTTTTTTAGAACTAAACGAATTTTCTTCTCTGTTGCAGGTTCAGGGCAAGCAAAGCTAAAATTTAAGGTTGCAGTAACATATAAGTGGCCTTGGGCCTTTGCTATAGAAAGCAGAGACCAAGGGCCCTCTGAATTGCCGCATTTCCATGGCAAAAGCCGCGGATCCGCGGCAAGGACGAGTTGACTACTAACAGATTTTTGCAGGGCTGCTAGCTTTGCAAATTATAGTTTTCTGCAATTATTTATTTCTTATATGCCATCACAAAAACCTGCTAATAATCAACAGTAAAAAGTTTGTTGCAAAAGTTAAAATTGATTAGACGTTTGCATTTTAGGCACGCGTTCTTTTCAATTCATTTATTTTTTTTTACTGTTGAAGAGTGCTGGAGACAAGGTATGTAAGCATAGCATATAGCATAGGAAACATTCTTGGGTGATATTTGCTTTTGAATGCTACTTTCTTTATCTTGCACACCTTGCACAAAATCATCTTAAGGGCACTAACCCATAACAAGATAAGGTGGGGATTTAATCACCCTTCCTTAGCTCAAAAATCACATTCCAAGCACTCACTAACCCAAGCCTAACTAAAATTGAGTAGACGTTGGCCCTAGGGACATCTCGGACTCAATTAGGAGATTATCCTAAGGGGAAAAATGTTGGAATCTAACTCCTGCAAAATCAGTGTCTAGGAAAGGGATTGAGGGCCGAAAGCCCGAAGGTTGGTGGTTATTTAATTAAGGAACGTCTTTGACGGAAAACCTCCCACCAACCTTGCCCTGACCTGGCTGATTAGCTTGTGGTTAAAGTCTACATTAGACCTCCCGTGGAAAGTCTAACCAGTTAGGAGTCGTCTAGGTCCTAAGTCTACCCTAACTTAGGCTAGATTTTTTTTCTTTTTTGTTTGTTTATTTGTTTGTTTTTCTTTGTTTGTATTCTATTGTGTGATATGGACTATAATAACAATTTTTTCAGCTACAATAATAATCCATATTACACACCGACTTCATTTTCGGATATTACCAACTCGGCATATCATAACTTTGACCAACCTAGTGTGCCGGATTGGTCTTATCCGAATCAATATGACCCATACCCCCCATCTAATAACTATAATTTTCATAATGATTTCAACTCTTCGCCGAGTCAGTGGGGATTCACCTCCCCCGAGCATAATTTCCAACCACCTTGTCCTCCTTCTCCACCTAGTCCACAATATTGTCAAGATTCATACTCAGTTCCACTCGTCCAAAATAGAAAACCATCAATTTTGGAACGGAGTATGCGTGAGTCCAAACAACAATCACAAAATCTGATGGACTCACAATTTCAATACCACTTCCAAAATAACTCTTCATCTTTTCAACAAGACAATGAACCCATCAACTATGAAAAGATGCTAGAAGCCATGACTCATGCTCAAAATGCTAGAAATCGTGACATAGATATGATGGTCGAATCTCTACGTTCCCACCGTCCTGATGTCACTTACCATTCTGTTAGAGCCGAAGAGTCATGTAGTTTTAGAAATCAAGATTCTATTTCAGAACAACCATGTGAACTTACCCAAACTCCAAATGATATTGATAGTTTGGCTAGTTTTTCTTTTCTTGAAATAGAACTTGAAAATGATTATGATCCTGAACCCCAACTTAGTGATTCAATTCTATTTCCTGATTCGATTATGACTCCGGTAGCTTCACCTGACTTCAATCTTTTCCCGGAGTCAACATTGGATCCTGTACCAATTCATAAAGAAATTGAATCACCCATCTTTGAGGATCATGTTGAACTTGACCAACTTTACAATTCTGAAAATCCCATGGATAAATTGGCAAGTTCTCCATTTTTGATATTGAACTCAATGAGATATGTGATCTAGATTCTCAAATCTGTGATCCAGTTCAACTTTCTGAATCAATATTGACTCCTGTTTTATTACCAACTTGAATAATATTCTAGAGTCAGTTTTGATTCCTCCACCTATCATTCCTGAACTGGAATCACCCATATTAAGTCACATTCCATTGTTGGAAAATACATGTGGACTGGAGTTTCAACTTCTTGACTTGGACCCAATTTCTGAACCTATTTCGACTCCTGAACCTTTACTTGACTTAAGTCACCTTCCTGAGTCGGTATTAGTTCCTGTCCTTCCTGAGTCCAAGTCAACTGTTCTATCATTTCATACTCCATTCTGGGACGAGGTGGTTGATAAATTTGACTCCGAAATTAGTTATGGAATATGGAAATTAGATGGGGTTAAATATTTAATAAAGATCCTTCATGGATTTATCTTTTTAATGGGTTATATTAAGATATTTCTGGTGGGTTCCTTCGAACCCCAAGAAAAGGTGATTGGGCCATGTTTCGTGGACCAATCAGACCACCACCGGAACCACCACCTTAAGGTAACCTTTTCCTTTCCTTTCTTCTTTTTCATGCATCTATGCATTAATTCATACATTGAGGACAATGCATGAGATAGGTGTGGGGGAGGGTCTAACATAACTTTTCTTTTTCTTTAAAAAAAATAATAAAAAAACAAAAAAAAATTGACATTTTTCTTTACTTTTAAAAAACTTTTTAAAAAATAGAAACAATATTTTGACTTATTTTTGTAAGAAATTAAGTTAATTTTAAGGAATAGGAAAATCCAAATTAGGATTTCTTATACTTGGTCAAAATAAGATTATTTGTTTGATTTATAGAGTTAGGAAGATAATTTGTCAAAGTAATTTAGTCTTGATCTTTACCTTGATGAAATATGCACACTTCATACACTTACACACTTAGGGTTCAAAAACAAGATCCTTATGCCTTATAAAAAAATATATATATATAAATAAATCTAATTATTGATTAGCTAGGTGCTTTGGCCTAAGCAAGCCTTAGTATTTATGCGAAAGATGATTAGAAAAGTTTGAAAAGAAAAAAAAAAAACAAGTCTAATTATTGATTAGCTAGGTGCTTTGGCCTAAGAAAGCCTTAGTATTTATGCAAAAGATAATTAGATGAGTTTGGAAAAAAAATGTGTATCCTCTGATTAAGCTGGGTATTTATGCCTCATGAAGCATAAGTGTTCACGCCTAAAAGGGGTGCATCGTATAAATAAAAACCTTGGTTTCGTGGCCTTATCTGCTCGAGTATTTAAGTCCTTAGGGGTGTTTTCTCACCTGGTGCCCTAAAACCGTCCGGTTTGGGTGTCACCGACTGAATGCTCGTTACATGGGCAGATTAGAAAGCCTAATGAAATTGAGGAATAAAACAAAAAAAAAGTATATATATATATAAATAAATAAGGCATAAGAGTTAGAGTTAATGAACCCTTAGTCAAAATTTTCACAATCACAAGGTGCATATGACTTAGGGTAAAGTAATAGACTAGATGAGAAGTACAATTTGACTCCTTACTTTGATTGATAACAAATTTTTGAATAGAGACTAAGTTTAGGAATAAAAAATTCGGGTTTCCTATAACTTATAGATTGCTTAGATCATACAATCATATTTCAAATATTTTTCTCTTTCAAAATGCTTTTCGAAAATACTAACTCTTTATTTCCCTTTCTTTATGGATTTTGTGGGTGCAATCCGCTGAAAACCCTCACGAGACAAAACTCGTCCTCTAGGGGAACCTAGAGGTTTAACGGCTTGTTGCACATGCTCAGTGCAATCGCGTGACCTGCGAAAGTGGTCTAATAATCCTTAGTATAGTTTAGTTGTTTTGCTCGAGGACGAGCAAAAGATAGGTATGGGGGTGTGATTGGTCACAAATGTTGCATATTTAGAAACATATTTCCATACTTATTTTAGAATAAAAGCCTGCATTATCCTAATTAATTGCTTAATTTATTTGCAGGCCCAATCCTTGAAGAGATGACGTGAAATGAGCCCAAAAGCCCACCAGAATTCTGAAATAAATCAGAATTAATTCGCACATACTAAATCAGGGCAAAATCAAGAGGTTGAAACCGGTTGAGAAGAATCCTCTCAGAATCGATCGGTTAAAGCCAAGAATCCAAGGCCATTTCGTCAGAATCCAGGACTCAAACGAAGAAACCAACTGAAGATAAAAGTAGAAAATCGAACCGGGGAGACCCACCAACAGGGTGTGGCCACCTGGCCACACCCTTGCCGCAAAAACGCGGCAAAAGCCGCGTTTTTGCGGCATTGTTGGGGAGTTAGGGGAAGCGTGAACTTCCCCGACCTCCCCGGGATCTTATGGTTAGGGTTTTTGGTCTATAAAAGGGCAATTGTTGTGCTGAAAATGAAGGCCAATGCAGAGATTAGGATTTAGCTTAGTTTTCATTTCTTAGTTTAGCTTTTTAGTCTTTCTTTTTATGTAATTTTAGGTTTCATTTATGTAATTCAGAGGAGATCGACTTGCATCGAAGAACAAGACTGAAGCTTGAGCTGGAGTGACACCGGTGTAAGACTTATTTCTTTTCTTTGATTGTAATGGAATCGAATCGATGTTCTTTTTGTGTATGTACTTCTATTTAATCTTCTTCTTCTTCTTCTTTTCTATTTTACTCTTCTTTTTCGTACAATCGTCTTCCAAGTGAGTCTAGAAGCATCGAAAGAGCCTTGCCATTGCGAGTGCCATCGATAGCTCATGACGATGGAGTAGAGTCTATCTCTGTATCATTTCATTCTTGAAGTAGTCTTGATGATGTAATGTGGATGAAGACCAACACTCAAATCTTATGGGCTATGCGCTGAATGCCTCTAATTCAAGGTAACTTCGTAGCTAAGATCTCAAGGTAAGCATTTGACGAAAAGAAGGTAAGTAACTCTTTTATTTCTTTCTTTCATTTCTGTAAAGTAAATCACAAACACCACTTCTTCCAAACCGTTTTCATTCTTTCTTCTCCACTCATTCCATTTGTACATAGTCGCTTTTCATCGTTTTCTGATTTTCCACCTTCTTCATCTCTCGCTTTCTCTCTAACTTTAACTATAACTTTCTTTTTCATTTTTATAACTTAAAAACAGAGAAGAACCTTCGCTTTTATTCTTAACGATTTCAATAAAAAAACTGTAAAGCTTCCATCGCAAACCCTCCTTGTGGATCACGACCCGCATAGCCACTTGCTATAGCGGAAGAATTGAGCACTTGCACATTCCTTTCTTAAGTTCTATAATCTCGTATTTTTTGTGCAGGTTTGGCCTCAATCACCTATTCACCCCCCCTCTAGGTGATTTTCAGCTTTCAGAACGGAAAGACCTCAGATAGGTAATGACCTCGGAGTGGTGGAAGGCGGTTTTAGGATGGAAGGGTCTTCGGTGCGGAGGATGACTTTAGGAAAATTGAATGTGGCAGAGGCTTCAGTTTGAACTCTAGGAGTTGTGGACTTCTTGATGAGGGAAATTTTTTCGGTAGCAGGGACACGTGTCACTATCCTGATGGTGGTCAAGTTTGACCACTACAATATGAAACGACACTGTCACGCCTCGCTTCCCAAAGAACATGGAAATAGAGTCGCGACGAGAGTTAGCGACGTATATATGTGAGAAAAATACCCCACATATACACGCTAAGCCTAAAGTAAGATGAATAAGCTATATAATCACTATGAAGAATCAACAACGCTACAATGTCACATATGAACATCCCCATATGATAACATATGTAAAGGAAATGGAACAATTTTTTGCCGATGAATAGAATCATGAAAGCAATAGGAATAAAGAAAATCCAAAGAATACCGAGAAAGGATGCCAGCAAGAGAACTCTAGCTCCTCAAGATGCATATGATCCTCTCTAAGTATCTGATCAGCAATAAATAACCACTGATCTTGATATGAAAATCTTGGGAGTCAGAACTCCAAGTGAATATGCAAGAATAAAAGGGAAGGTGCACGTGCATATAATATGTGAGCAGATGATGAAAGTATATACTGGAATAAGACAGAAATAACATATAAGATATAAATGAACAGTAAATAAGGCAGTCAGTGCTACAGTCAGGTATATACATTAGATCATGAGCATAATCAGATGTCTATCATATCATGCATGTATCAGGTGTCTTCAATTCCAATGTAAGATTCAGTTTTATTATTAATTATGTCAGCGAACACTAATTACCACCTGTAACAGATACATCTTATACTACGCCTACTGCACATGTCAATCAGGGTCCTATGTTATTGAAACTGATCGGTTGGAGATATTGTCTGTGTTTTAAGTGAGTCTCATGCATACCCAGGACCACTGCCCAGACTCCTGGCGCTGAACCAAGCCTTACCGCAAGTTAAGCACGTAACATGTATAACATGTATAATAGGAATAGGAACAAGAACAATAACAGGACTTGGGTGTCAGTCATCCCAATAGAGTCCTGTAGTGAAATTCTCTTTCGTCTGCGCAACCTGTATCCTAGGTACACCCAAAATGCAGACGTTGTCTCCTCCATTAATTTTCCCAATCCCAGTGTAAGTTGTTTAATGATTATGCTATTTAGATTATCAAGATTATTTAATGTACAAATTACTTAGATCACTGAGATAACTCAATGAGGGCAACGGTAACAACATCAACATGTATGATTAGGATACCAATATAACAACATACGTAACAAGTATAACAAAACGGTATTGTTACCGTATAACGATATTTTTTCAGTAACTATGGTAACATGGACATGATAGTTATCTGGTAGATATCATGTATCATAAGTCAAGTTTTCAGGGGTCTCATGATGTTCAAGATGAGTAATGACATACTAGCATGAATAAAATAATCTCGGTAAAGTATACAATCAACTCAGATCCTCAAGTTACCCATATATCCAAGTCCAAATATATAAAAATACATACTTATCTAAATCTAACTAATCATCACTATCCAATCCAAACAAGATCTTAACTAAGGAGTAAGACATTCTCAAGCTACATGAAATCTAGAAAGTATCTTTATCCCAACCTCGATATCAATAAACATTATTACTCTGATATTTTATCAATGAATAGATCCAAATAAAATACTTGCAACTGATAATCCAAAATCAGTATTATATGATAGATCAAAAATCAAGGTAAGATATTCTCCCGTATGATCAAAACCCAGATATTATTAATCTCATCTAAAACCGAATCAAGATATCATGTAAATCTCAAGTTGAACTCTAGGTCTATATATAAATCCAAGCATCAAGAGAAATCAATCTTCTAAATAAGGTAACATCTTATTTAATCCATCTTTATTATCCAAATGAATTCCCGTTTGAAATATCATCAAATAAATGTCCGATAAATATCTCGAATAAATTTATAAATATGAACCAGGCCAATCTCAAGATCAATCCAAGTCACAGTCCAAGGTATACTACTACTAGTCTAGAATCAAAAGTGGTAATCCTCTACATATGTAATGATACTAATAAAAGCTCATATTCAACTAAATAAATAGTGTGAGCACTCGCCGATATCTCAGGAAGAAATATAGGTAATCATACTGATAAAATATATCAATCGGTCACATAAAATGACACAAATAACATATAGATGCCTACTGACAACGGTAAATAAGGAAATATAAAAGAACAAAAATTCACATGTAATGACATGATTTTGGATCCGAATCATCGTCTGGTCTTCACTCCATGAACCGGTATGGATCTCCATATCATCCCCTGGATCAGTCTTCGAATCGCCAGTTTATCAGGTTCATAATGGGCAAAACTCCGAATTAGGTCCGGGTCTCACCAAACGGGTCCGAAACGCTGAACCACGTAACAAAAAACATATAATACACTAGTACATACATACACGTACACATACATGTACTCATGCATACACCCAAGCGTACACAATGCATACACGTACATGTATACAACACACACTCTAGTTCATGCACACATATTATACATATATATACATTAGATATACATACCCACACATGCATACATACCCATCATACACCCATATACCCATACATGCAAACACACACACACACACACACACACACACACACACACACACACACACACACACACACCACCCCCACATGCATACATTTATATACATGCAAACATATATGTGAATTAACACACACCACATGCAAATATACCCACGTACACCTACTACACACATAAACACAAAATGAACTTAACATGCACCCACATAAAATACAACACATAAAACACCCATTATATACATAATTACAACTTACAAACATAATTACACACACAGAGAGAGAGAGAGTAAAAGAAGACCTGAGAGGAAGGAAGAAAAGACTCATAGCCATGGCTCATGCACCGGGGGGGGACTCCAGTGCGTCGGTGGAGTCCACGGAGGAGGTCGACGGCTCGCCAGAGAGCCCGTGAAGAAGAATGGGCTGCCGCGGACAATGCGGAGGCCATCGACAGCTCGACGGAGAGGTGCGGGCTACCGGAGGGAAGCCACAGCGGAAGATGGATGGCTCAGCCATGGGACAATCTCGGGTGCCGGCTTGATAGGGGTGTGGAGAAGAGAGGGGACGCAGGTTGTTGTCGAGTGGGAGAGCAGCAAGCACACAGGGAGAGAGGGGGCGCTGCCGTAGGATCCTGCTATCCGGGTGGCCTAGATGGGTGTGGAGCTCGGCCAGGATTCAAGGCCATGCATGGTGGTACACGATAAGGGAGGGAAGGAGCTCTGAGATGGCTCGGACTTGGGCTCAGTTGTGGTGCTGTGAAGACAAGGAGGGGAGTGGTTGGGGTGCTCGATCGATCAAGGAGGAGGCCGGGGTGAAGAAGATGCGACGGTATGGATGGAAGGTGCGCTGTTGGCTGCAGTTGGGAGAAAGGTGGAAAAAGATAAAGGGGTTAGGTTAGTTAGGATTATATTTATTAGTTAGGATTAGGACTTAGATAAAATTATGGGGATTGAGTTAATAGGTTTAAGGGTATTGGGATCATGACTAAAGGGTTTAGGTTAAGAGATGTTAATATAGGGGAGAGAAATATAGGGCTTTTGGGTTGGTGGGTTTCAGGTTTAGATAAATGGGTATGAGTTGATGAGTATGGATTGATGGGTATGGATAAGAATCGAGGAAAAAAAGGAGGATAATAATAATACTAACTCAACACTAATAATAACAATAATACTTAATAAACATTATATATTAATAACAATCATAATTAATTAGTAATGTTAATAGTATTTAGTGACACTAATAATAAAATGATAATAATAATAGTGGTAATAAGAAAGACTAATAGCAATTAACATTAAACATAATCAATAATAATTATCCATATAATAATAGTAATAAATATTAATAATAATAATTAACAATAACTATAATAATATCAATAATATTGGTATTAATAAAGGTAATTAGCCATAACCATAATAATAACAACAACAACAATATATCAAAAATAATAATTATAATTAACAATGACAAAACTATTAATATTAATCATGATAATTAATAATAATAACACTACTAATAATAACAATAAATAATAATAAGAATAGTAATACAAAAAAATACTAATTATTAATTAAAATGCTAACAAGTAATAATGGTAAATATATAAGGCCAAATTACTATCCATTTCTCGAAATAATTTGTATATTTAATATGGTAATAATCACAAGAAGAAGAAACAATAAATTAAGTTAATTAAGAATAATATAATCAGTAAATAAAAATAAATACTTGAAAAAGTAAAAATATAGTATTATAAGTTAGGGATATTACATTCTACCCACCTTAATAATAATTTCATCCTTGAAATTTCAATAAAACGGGGAATGATAAAAGAGAATGCAAGTTGATCAAAATTGATAATGAATCAGCATAAAATAAAAGTAAGTACGATAGGACATGAATCAAAGGAAGGATGATCGATCGCCGATGTCATCTCCTCACTTCACGTCGCTTCTAGCTGCATCATGGGCCCTCCACGATTCCGCTGCACGCTCTGATCGCTGTCGTCGACCGGGTCCAAAGGCAAGTCTCAAGAGTCATTATTAGGGAAATGGAACTGAGATGAAAGATAGGAATCAAAAAGAAAAATACAAATCAATTCGGACGGAATGTTGAAATTGGAGACATCAAGAGATTCAAGAGATGGATATAGAAAGGAGGGACGATTGATTCTCAAGTGGACTTATATCATTGTGTGAATAGTATATGTCTATATTGCAGTGTAAATATAACATGTATCAGGTCACATGTATTAGCTATGTTCTCTTTTTATATTGAACCTGGCTCTGGTACCAAAAAAACTCTATCACACCTCGCTTTCCAAAATACATGAAAATGGTGTCGCAACGAGAGTCGATGATGTATATACGCGAGAAAGTACCTCACGTATACATGCTAAGCTTAAAGTAACCTAAACAAGGTATATAATCACTATAAAGAATCAACATCACTGCAATATCACATATAAATATCCACACATGATAACATATGAAAAGGAAATGGAACAAGCATGAGTCCAATGCATAGAAACATGGAATCAATAGGAATAAAGAAAATCAAGAGAATACTAAGAAAAGATACCAAGCAGGAGAACTCCAGCTCCTCAAGATGCATGTGATCCTCTCCAAATACCTGATCAGTAATAAATAACTACAGATCTAAATATGTAAATTCAGGGAGTCAGTACTCCTAGTGAATGTGTAAGAATAAAAGGGAAGGTGCACGTGCATATAATATGTGAGCAAATAATGAAAGTATATACTAAAATAAGACAGAAATAACATATAAGACATAAATAAACAATAAATAAGCCAGTCAGTGCTATAGTCATGTGTACATTAGGTCATGAGTATAATCACATGTCTATCATATCATGCATGTATCAGGAGTCTACAATGCCAATATAAGATTCAGCTTTGTTATTAATTATATCAGCGAACACCAATTGCCACCTGTAATAGATACATCCCATACTATGCCTACTACATATGTTAATCAGAGTCATATATTATTGAAACTGATCGGTTGGAGACATTATCTGTGTTTTAAGTGGGTCTCCTGCATGCTCGGGACCACGACCCAGACTCCTGGCGCTGAACCAGGCCCTACCGCAGGTAGTCAGGTAACATGTATGACATGTATAACAGGAACAAGAACAAGAACAGGACTAGGGTGTCAGACACCCTACGGAAACTCTACAGTGGAACCCTCTTTCGGCTGCACAACCTATATACTAGGTATACCCAAAATACGGATGTTGTCTGCTCAATCAATTTGTTCAATCTCAGTATAAGTTGTTTAATGATCATGCTATTTAGATTATCAAGATTATTTAATGTACAAGTTACCTAGATCACTGGGATAACTCAGTGAGGGAAACGATAACAACATCAACATGTGTGATCAGGATACCAGTATAACAGGATATGCAACAAGTATAAAAGGAGGGTGTTATTGCCGTATTACAATATTTTTTTAGCAACTATGGTAACATGGATATGATAGTTATCAGTTAGTTGTCATGTATCATAAGTTAAGTTTTCAGTGGTATCATGATGTTTAGGAGGAGTAATGACATGCTAGCATGAATAGAATAATTCAGGTAAAGTATACAATCAACTCAGATCCTCAAAGTTACCCATATAACTAAGTCCTAACATATAAAAATACGTACTTGTCTATATCTAACCAATCATCACTATCCAATCCAAACAAAATCGTAACTAAGGAGTGAGACATCCTCAAGCTACATGAAATCTAGAAAGTCTCTGTATCCAAACCTCGATATCAATAAACATTATTACTCAGATAATTTATCAATGAATAGATCCAAATAAAATACTTGGAACTAATAATCCAAAATCAGTATTATATGATGGATCAAAAATCAAGGTAAGGTATTCCCCCGTATGATCAGTCCCATCTAAAAATGAATCAAGATCTCATGCAAATCTCAAGTTAAACTCTAGGTCTATATATAAATCTAAGCATCAAGAGAAATCAATCTTCTAAATAAGGTAATATTTTATCTAATCCATTTTTATTGTCCAAATGAATTCCCGTTTGAAACATCATCAAATAAATGTCTGATAAATATCTCAAATAAATCTTCAAATATGAACCAGGCCAATCTCAAGATAAATCTAAGTCACAGTCTAAGGTATGCTACAACTAGTTTAGAATCAAAAGTGATAATTCTCTACACATGTAATGATGCTGATAAACGCTCATATTCAACCAAATAAATAATGTGAACACTCACCGATTTCTCATGAAGAAATACAAGTAATTATACTGGTAAAATATATCAATCAGTCACATTAAATGATACAAATAACATATAAATGCCTACTGACAATCCGTGATAGGTAGGGCTAAAGCGGGTCGAACCTTAGGGAGAGATGCGATGGAAGTTTTTCTGTAATATCGTCTTCTTATTATCTTCTCTGTTTAAAGAACTAAGAAAAGAAAGGATGAATTGTATGTGGATAAAGAATTAAACTAAAAGAAATGTTCACAGCTTACTAATAATCAAGCACCATACATGCTAATGCTACATAGATAATTACTTCATTTCAAATCCTAAACATGATATTCTACCACAACATCAAGTAAGATACATGGGACAGAACATGGATACGGGTTGAATAGTACTTACCGAGATGTAACTGTTGGCCCAAAGGCCATTAGCCCTGGTTTTGATGATAACAAACCATACGTAGTTATGATATTAACAAGTTTTAGTAAAGTTTCAGGTAAAACTATTTGTTGCATCTCGGCTCCATCACAAGACTACACATTTGAAAGCCAAGAGGATTTAGATCCCAGAGCCTAAGCACACTAGAAGAACTGAAGAATCAAGTGATATACAGAAGACTATTTCAAGATTTGTATTTTTATTTTTTCTATTTTAGATAAGATTTATAGTCGTTTATTAAAACCAAGATGATAGAGGTTGATAGCTTTTGGGATTGACACACATACATTTCATGCAGAATTATGTTTTCAAATAAAAGTTTACAATTATGCTTCTTACCGTTTTTCTTATCGAGTTTCAGAAAAACAAGTTCCAGAAAATCAAGTTTCGGAAAAACAAGTTTCGTAAAAACCTCGTTTTTGTTTTAGAAAAGAATTTTGTCAAAATATAGTTCTATTTTATTTGGTTTTGATCCATGATCACACACCAGTTCTTCAAGTCCCTAGAACTTTATTTTGAATTTATATATTAAAAAAATTTTCATTGGAAAAAGATTGGTTTCAAAAATATATCTAGATCAAGATTTTGGCCCACTGCCGGTCGACCGGGCGGTCGACCATAGACGGAGCAAAATTGCTCTGTCGGTCGCCTGGGCGGTCGACTGATATTCACCAATGTGCAAGCGTGAATGTTGGTTAACCGGGCGGTCGACCGTCTGCAAGAGCATTGCTCTCTGTTGGGTCTGGTCGATCGCCCGGTCGACCGACAGAGAGTTTTCACTTTCTTGTTGGAAACTACGGTCGACCGCACGGTCGACCGCTTTCCCCAATGGTCGAAAATCCGACCGTTGGCCGAAAATCTGACCGTTGGCGGTCGACCGCCCGGTCGACCGGCAGCAGAGTTTTCTGCTGAGTTGGCTCCCAACGGCTAGTTTCAAATTTATCTTTTTTTGGGCCTTGTCCCAACGGCTCTATTGTGTTTTCTAATCTTGTTTTCATCCCCTATAAATAGTGGGACTATGAAACAACTCAAAAACAAGATTTCTAAGCATTAGATCAAAGTTTTACAAGTTTTAGCCTCTTTACAAAAGATTTCTCTTTGAGCCAAAGATTTTCATAGATTTGTATTTTAGCTTGAGCCTTCCCTCTACTTATCTACTAGCTATTTTCACTACACAATCTCACAGTGTTTCACTTCCTCATCTTGGTTATAGGGTTGTGCTTGTGAGCTATTTGTGGTCAAAGAGTTGATCACTGATTTCCTTCGATTGAGAAGTTATAGAGGTTGCGGCCTCGAGCGAGCTAGTAAGCTCCGAGTTGGTATTGCGGCACCGTGAGAGAGGACTAGTGAGTTCGAAGAGTTCTAGTGAGAACTTTTAACCGGTTGACGATCCCGTGGGATCGGTCATAGTGAAAATCCTTCATAGTGTTGAAGGTAGGGACGTATAGCGGTGGCTCGAACCTCGAAACATACCCTTGTGTTTGTGATTGCTTACTCTCTCTTTACTTGCACTCTATATTGCTTACTCTTTTTGCAAGTATTTATTTTGTTGTATTTACTAATTGCTAGGTTGCTAGCAAGTTATTTTAATTCCACATTATTTTTCATTTAGTATAGCCATCACCTATTCACCTCCCCTCTAGGTAATTTTCAATTGGTATCAGAGCCTAACCCTAGTTTTTGGTTTAACCACCTTTAGGGAGATCCTCTTTATTTGGCTATATTCATTTGTTGCATCTATTATTGGTTTGTGCACTAACTTGTTTTCAAGGCATCACACGACTTCTCTAGCATCAAGTCCCCACCAAAATTTGATGGGTTGAACTTTCTCATTTGGAAGGTCAAGATGAACCTATTTCTCAAATCACTCGGAGTTAGAGTTGCTAAGGCCATAAGCAAGGAATTTGTAGAACGTCACGGTGATGAGGATACATGATCCGACACAACTGCCAAGGACTATGAAGCAAACACCAAAGCCCAATATGCACTCACACAAGCGCTTAATGATGATCTTTCTCGTGTAATAAATTATAAATCTGTCTTTTAAGTTTGGAACGATCTTATAATTACTCATGAGGGAATGTCTCAGGTCAAAAGATCCAAAATTGACTTGCTCTATTCTCAAGATGAGAATTTTTATAAGCTTGAGAATGAATGCATTGATGAAATGCTCACTCGGTTCACCAAAATCACTAACGGTTTATCTTCTTTAGATGACAAGATTGATAATGACCAAAAGATCTGAAAGGTCATTAGAGCTCCTCCCAAATCTTGGGAAGTCAAGGTAACTACCCTCAAGAAGTTCAACAATAGGGAGGAGATGGACTTCTCCGGCTTCATTGGTAATCTCAAAATCCATGAGATGGAAATGAAGGTGAGAGAAGAAAGGGAGGCTCCAAAGAAGAAAGCAATAGCTTTCAAGGCGACTCCATCCTCCTTTAATGAAGATGAATCATCGGAAAACATCGATGAGGACTTTGCTATGCTCATTAGAAAAGTGGGCAAAATGTTCTACAAGAAGGGAGGACAAAGCAACTTCTGAAGTGGAAGATCTCAAGGAAGACTTGAAAAGAAGAAGGAGGAGATGGGTCCTTTCATTGCAAAAGGACAGGACATCTAATTGCGGATTGCCCCTCGCTACAAGCCACAACCTCCTAGAACATGCATAAGAAAAAGAAAGCAATGGTGGCCACATGGGATGATTTGGAGACGAAATCTGAAGAGGAGATTGACACCGCACGCATGTGCTTCATGGCACATGGTGATGAAGCTTCAAAAGTAATCTTGAAAATTCATTAGAAGATGATAATTTAACCATGGATGAATTGGCACAATTTTTTGAAGAACATCAAAATAGATATGAAATTTTCCTTGCTTAAAAAAAATTGAAAAAGGAAAATGATCTTTTAAAGAACAAATTTGAAATTGCTTTAAATGAGAAAAATGATTTATCAAAATCCTTTGAAAAAATGAAAATTGTTTGAAAAATACAAAACTACTTATAAGGGTAAAAGCCCAAATATCACTTGTAATAAAAATGAATTTTTAAATATTCAAAAATGCATTGAGGTTTTGGACATAACATTGAAAAAGTGTGCTTTTGATATGAACAAGTTTGCTTCTGTGTTTCCAAAGGAAAAAACCCAAAGGAAACACACTTCTCATGCATCTAACACACATCATACACACAACACAAGTATGCTTTTATGTATGGCAAAGTATATACTTGTGCATATTGCGGCCGCAAAGCTCATTTGGTTAAATTTTGTTATGCAAAACTAAATATGCAAAATAAGAATGCTTGGATTCGAAAAATTACTAACCCCATAGGACCCAAAAAGATTTGAGTACCAAAGATACACCAAATTTGATTGATACAGGTGTGTCATCCTCCTCCATAACTTAGGGGGAGATGGTGTCTGGGTGGTGGATGCATCGAAGCTAAACGAATCAACCGTCACTTGCATTACTATCAAGAGGCAACTATTTTGGAGATTGCCCGTGGTTTAGCAACTTCTCCACTTGAGTATTTTATTTTTAGTAAAATCTTTGCATGTATAGGGTAAGCTAGTTTTTTTTGGTAATATACCCTAATTGTGTAGACTTGCATATTGTTAGCCATGTATCTTGCCTAGATTTGACCTAGTCTACATAGTTTGATTTTATTTTCATATTACCCTGTTTTGATGTCCATATGCAAAGTATTCCTTTAAAATATTTTGTATCTATATGCATATTGTCAAATATGAATATTTTATTTTATATTTTAATCATATTTAGGAAATAAATAAAGATAGTAATTGCGCACCTCAACTCTTATCTAGAGTAATGACGAGGAGAAGTTTAGAAACCGTAAAGGGTATTCGGCTTCAATATCTCGATTTATTGCTTAAATTATAAGTTAAATATTAAAAAAAATTATATTATCAATTTAATAATATAATTTAAAATATTTTTTAAATTTTTCATGCTGATAAGATTTTTGGTATAATTCCCTTAATTTATGAGTAAAATCATACCAAGAAAAATTATCTTTCAAAAACTTTAAAATCATATTTTTAAAAATAGATTTTTGGACCGTTCCGATCGACCAATCGGTCGACCAAGTTAACCAGGCATAGGACCGGTCGACTGGGCGGTCGACCGACATAGCCTGGCAGTCAAATAAAAATTTTGGCTCGAAGCCGGTAGACCGATTGAAACTGACTTTGGTCTCGGTTTGCCCTAGTCCACCGGGCGGTCGACTGAAGTTCGGGTTTGCTGTTTTACCCGTTTTGTATAAAACCCTAACTCACTATATTCTTCTCATTTCATCTCTTTCCATCGACTTCTCTTCTTCTTCTCTTCAATTCCCTTCACCCCCAACCTTATACAACCCTTCCTAATCCTTTCCACTCCAAAATTTCTCCAATAAAATTGGTTAAAAACCCTTTTAGCCTCCTGATCTGCTACTTTCAGAGAATTTATTTGGGATGGTATAACATATTTTCATCCTAAATCTCTTTAAATTCCTTAGTTTTTCTAGTTAAGCTATCTTTATTCGTGCCATAATCTAGATTATTGTCTCAAATATGTCCAAGAGATCCAGATCTGAGATGGGAAAAACCCCGAGTCCTCTTCAAACCCTTTTGCTTCTCAAAATGCATCTCATAGATTTTCTATCATCCATAACAAGCCTGTAATCTCTGGTAGAACTATGGTGCTTGCTGATTTTGAGCACCTTAATCTAGCTGCAATTCTTAGTACAAGTTCACTTGAGCACTTTGTCACTCTCAAAGAACCTGTATACCCTGAGCTTGTACACTATTTCTACTCTAACCTCTCTTTCTAGAACAATCACATCAGGTCTAGAGTTCTGGGTAAAGATATCAACATTTCCTTGAAAATATTTGTCCATCTGCTACACCCTCCTGTAAGGGAGTAGACATATACAATAGAGATTTACATGATTCTGAGTATCCTGACGGTGAGTCTGCTCTCACCGCTTCTTTGTTGCTCCATGATGATGATACCCTGCTCTCATTAGGAATAAGGAGGTGAAGTATTATACTCTCACCCCCCAAGTCCTAACTAAGATAGTTTACTATAACCTCCTGTCAAAATCAGAAGAGTATAGTCATGCTAGGGGTTCTTCTCCACTTCTGATCTATTGCCTTCTGAAAGGCATTAGAATCAACATTTCCAAACTCATCATTGATTATATGGCATCTGATCATCTCTTGATCCCAAACTGGCACTTGCCTTTGGGATGCTTATCACTCGCCTTTTGAAGCAACTTAAGTTTGATCTCTCCACTGAACGGTCCATCGAACCGTTAGTCGATATCAACAGCACTCTTCTGAAGAGGATGCATGCTAGGGAGCATGCTCCTACTCTTCAGCCCCCTTCTATCATTCCAGTTGTTGCTCTTGGATCCTTTTCTGCATCTTCTGCTTCTTTTGATCCATATCTAACCCTTTCTGCTCAGCTTCGGGAGCATAACCTGAGTATGTCCTCTCACTTCCAACGGCTAGAGCAAAGAGTTGACAAACATTTGTGCCTTTATTCGTTATCTTCAGACCGGTGTCAATGATACCTATAGTAGGAACGCTTGGCCTCTTCACTTCTGAGTGGCCACTTACAACCTCTTCCTACGACGGGTCCTCCGTTTGACGCATGGGTTCCTCCTCTAGTTGTTCCTGAGGAACCAGCACCTCCAGAAGACGCAGATTTTCAAGAGGATTGACCCCTTCTGTTGATGACAAAAAGGGGAAGAGATTTTGATGGAGTTATCTTTGGGAGAGTTATATTTGGGAGTGTTTACTTTTATATTTTTTTATCTAGAGTATTTTATATATTTGGATATGTATTTGGATTTATGTATGGACATGTGCTTTGATTCAGTATTTGATGGACATATGTTCTTATATGTGGTATGTATCTGGTTATAAGGTTGGCATAAACCTCTGTGCATGTATGGACATATTTATGTTATGGTATTTATCTTAACTGTCTTTACATGTCTCTTTATGTTACTCATATATGTGGTATGTGGTACATTCATATTGTATATTGTTTCCTTTATAATCCACCCATTTGCCACTTGTATTGGAGGTTGGCGGTGACTTGGATGGATGGAGGGTAACCGTTTGTGCAGATACCTTTATAACTCTGTATTCCCGGCATGCATAGATGGTTGGCATAAGAGCCAATTGTCATATCCTATATATACTTTTATTGTTGCATTTAGCTCTTTTATGTCATATTTTAATATATGCATGTGTTTAGGGGGAGCTTCGCTTGAAGTCTCTTCCCAAAGTATTTGTAATAACTCTATATTTTTGTCATCATCAAAATGGAGGAGATTGTTGGCCCAAAGGCCATTAGCCCTGGTTTTGATGATAACAAACCATATGTAGTTATGATGTTAACAAGTTTGTTTAATAAAGTTTTAGGTAAAACTATTTGTTGCATCTCGGCTCCATCACAAGACTCACACATTTGGAAGCCAAGAAGATTTAGATCCCAGAGCCTAAGTACACTAGAAGAGCTCAAGGATCAAGTGATATATAGAAGACTATTTCAATATTTGTATTTTTATATTTTCTATTTTAGATAGGATTTATAGTCGTTTGTTAAAACCAAAATGTTAGAGGTTGATAGCTTTTGGAATTGACACACACACACACACATTTGAACAGAATTGTGTTTTCAAATAAAAGTTTACAATTATTCTTCTTACCGTTTTCTTTATCAAGTTTCAAAAAAAAAAGTTTCAGAAAATCAAGTTTCGAAAAAACCTGGTTTTTGTATTAGAAAAGAATTTTGTCAAAATATAGTTCTATTTTATTTGGTGTTGATCCATGATCATAAACCAGTTCTTCAAGTCCCTAGAACTCTATTCTGTATTTATATATCAAAAGAATTTTCATTGGAAAAAATTCGTTTCGAAAATATATCCAGATCAAGATTTTGGCCCACTGTTGGTCGACCTGGCGGTCGACCGTAGGTAGAGCAAAATTGCTCTATCGATCGCCTGGGCGGTCGACCGATCTGCACCAAAGTGCAAGCATGCACGTCGGTCGACCGGGCGGTCGACCGTCTACAAGAGCATTGCTCTCTGTTGAATCTGGTCGACCGCCCGTCGACCAACAGAGAGTTTTCACTCTCTGGTTAGGAACTACGGTTGACCAGACGGTCGACTGCTTTCCCCAATAGTCAGAAATCCGACCGTTGGCGGTCGACCACCCGGTCCACCGGTAGCAGAGTTTTCTACTGAGTTGGCTCCCAACGGCTAGTTTCAAATTTGTCTTTTTGTAGATCTTGTCCCAACGGTTCTATTGTGTTTTCTAGCCTTGTTTTCATCCCCTATAAATAGTGGGACTATGAAACAACTCAAAAACAAGATTTCTAAGCATTAGATCAAAGTTTTACAAGTTTTTGCCTCTTTACAAAAGATTTCTCTTTGAGCCAAAGATTTCCATAAATTTGTGTTTTAGCTTGAGCCTTCCCTCTACTTGTATACTAGCTATTTTCACTACACAATCCTAAAGTGCTTCACTTCCTCATCTTGGTTATAGGGTTGTGCTTGTGAGCTTTTTGTGGTCAAAGAGTTGATTAGCGATTTCCTTCGATTGAGAAGTTGTGGAGGTTGAGGCCTCGAGCGAGCTAGTGAGCTTCGAGTTGGTGTTACAACACCGTGAGAGAGGACTAGTGAGTTCGAAGACTTCTAGTGAGAACTTATAACCGGTTGACGATCCAGTAGGATCGGTCATAGTGGAAATCCTTCATAGTGTTGAAGGCGGGACGTAGAGCAGTGGCTCGAACCTCAAAACATATCCTTGTGTTTGTGATTGCTTGCTCTCTTTTAACTTACTCTCTTTTTACTTGCACTCTATATTGCTTACTCTTTTTGCAAGTATTTATTTTGTTGTATTTGCTAATTGCCATATTGTTGTTGGCGCAAAGGCCCATCACTCTAGTTTTGATGATGATTAACTCATGTAGTTATAGTACTAATGATCTTGTATTTAATTAGTTTCAGATTTGTGATCAAGATCTTAGTAGGTGTTTAGCTTCAACAAAGGATTTAAAGTCAAGTTTTGGAGCTAACACGGTTTGATTCAAGAGCCTATGCATCAAGACCACATCAGTACTCAAGAGGAGTCTAGCTCATTGGATCATAGTTTGGACCAAGTCTAGAAGGAGAAGAAGACTTCAAGTGAAGACTTCAAGAGAAGACTTTGAGTTTAGGTTTGTTTTATTAAGATTTTGTTTTAGATAAAATGTAAAGGATAGAATAGTTGGTGGATTGCTCAAGTATACCATATACACACACACACACACAAGATTTAGATGAGTTTTCATAAAAGAATTTTCATTTTGGTAAAATACAAAAGTGTTTTCATTTTGGAAAAATACCGGTTTGGTTTTTAGTATTCAAAATATACATGGCTTTAACCAAAACCATATTTAGTGTTTTATTCTCAAAAACATAGGATATTTCATTATTTGTGTAGTGGATCATATCCATACACACTATGCTTTAAAATTGTTAAAATATCTTGTTTTTGTATTTGGAGAAGTTTTGAAAAAAATCTATTTGGAAAAATACAGTTTTTGTTTTAAGGTAAAATTTTTAAGTTACAAAAATAGTTCAAAATATTCGTAACATGTTTTGATTTTACTCAAACATGTTTGTATATCAATGTATAATACTGAAACTATTTTTGTAAAATTTTAGAGATTTTATGGGATTTTATTTAAGTAAAAAAGCCAAATTTTTAATCCCTATAATCCTGTTTCTGGCTTCTGCCGGTCGACCAGGCCAGTCGACCGAGCCAGGAGTCGGTCGACCGAGTCGGTCGACCGACGTGCACAAGCGTGCACGCCTAGTCTGGCTGGAGGGCCGGTCGACCGACCCGGTTGACCGTCCGAGAGCTCTGCTCTCTGGAAAGCCCCCGGTCCGGACCGCGGTCGACCGACAGAGAGCTCTGCTCTCTATTTCCAGGCCACGGTCGACTGGGCCGGTCGACTGCTGGCTCACGGTCAGAAATCTGACCATTGGCCGGTCGACCGGGCCGGTCGACTGACAGCTGTCCAGGCTGTTGATTTGGCCCCAACGGCTAGTTTTTTCCTAGCCTATAAAAGGGGCTCTTATGGACTATTTTAAATAAGATTTCAGTGGGTTTTTGCTCCAGTTTTTTCTACTCTATTAAGAGATTTTCTCTACTTGTTTAAGAGCCAAATACTTCCATTCAAAAGGAGAGTTTATCAAGAGTTTTTCAAAAGTGATTTTCTTGTGTTTTCTACCACAACTTCAATCATTGTTTTTCTCACAACACTTGAGCTTTCCATTGATATATCCATCCTACAGGAGAGTTGTTGTGAGATTGTTTTTAGGTGATCAATGTGTTTTGATCACCAAAGTTTACATCTTTGCTTTGAGGAGGCGGACTTGTGTGTTCGCGGTGTTTCGAGTTCTAGTGAGAACTCATTGTAGAGGTGCGGCCTCGGCAAGCTTGCGTGCTTGCGGTGTGTTGTTCTTGCGGGAACGAGTGAAGGGACTAGAGAGTCCAAGAGTTCTAGTGGGAACTCCTTTTAGGTGTTGCGGCACCGAGTGATCCGGTGGGATCGATTTTAGTGAAAATCCTTCATAGTGTTGAAGGCGGGACGTAGAGCAAATGTGCTCGAACCTCGAAACAATTCTCCCGTATTTGCGATTGCTCTCTCTATCTCTTACTTGTCTTTATATCTTGCATGCTCATATTGTCTTTATCTTTATATGCTTGATATATTATGCTTAAATTGTTATATGTTTGGGGGTTGTTTGCTAACACTTGTATTCAACCAAGAGAGCTAAAGCGGCACCTCAACTCTTATCTAGAGGAATCTTGAGGAGTTAGTCTAGAGCCCTTCATGGGGATCCGACTACACTCTTGTGTTATACTTAGTGTATTGTGCATAATAGTTTTAGTTTGTATAATAGTTTTAATTCCGCATTAATTGACCATTAGATTAGCTAGTCACCTATTCACCCCCCCTCTAGGTGATTACAATTGGTATCAGAGCCAAGTGCTCTTGATTTGGGTCTTACAACCTAGAGTTAAAGATCCTCATTTATAGCTAATCACAATATTTGTACACACACATGGATTTCATGTCACCTCCCTCTTTGACATTCTTAACATCCAAACTTGGAAGGTTAAGATGTCTATGTACCTCAAAGGCCTAGGCATTCATGTTTATCTTGCTACTATTAAGATTCATATGTTAATAAAACAAGTATATTGAGGCTAACTCAAAAGCCATTCATGCTTTAAAGAGTACCCTAAATAATGATTATTTATGTAGGGTTGCTAATCTTGACTCAGCTTTTGTAGTATGGAACCACCATCATCTCCCTTGGCGAACAAGAACAATATTATATGGGGAGCGACTTGGATGTTGGAAGTGAAGCTTCCAATGTATGGTAAATGGTCCAAGGGGATAACCCCCTTGAGGTAAACACCGAATCCGAGCTAGAAGAGGATGTTGATATGCCATATGATTAACTTGCATCTTTTTATCAACAACTTCTAGAAAAGTATGACATGCTTAAAAAGGACAACAAGAAAATGAAAAAATATTTGATGTCATGTTAAAAGAAAAAGATTCTTTACAGATAAATTAGAATGTTTTTGAAAAGAAAATGAAAGTCTGAAAAATGAAAATACTTTCTTGCTTTCTAAATTAAATGATCTTTGTGAAGGAAATACTTCATTGAAAAATAAAATTGTTTTGGTGAAAAAACAAAAGAAATTGCTTGGCATGAAAACACTTCTTTGAAAAGAAAAATTGTTGAAAAAGAAAAAGAAAATGTTTCTAAAAGGAATAAGAAAATGATTCTCATTCTCATCATGCTTTACATGCTATTATTGATAAAAATGAAGTTAAATTTTTAAAAAATAGAATTGATTGTTTAAGCTCAACTTTGAGTAATTGGGCATTTAAACATAAAAGATTGGAATCCTTGTTTCAAAAGAAACAAGTTCCCCATGTTCATGCACATCACTCACAACATGCTTATGCACATTTTGCACGCCATGATCATACTCATTCACATGTGCATAATAGAGTGTACAAGTGTACACATTGCGGCCGCAAAGGTCATTTAGCAAGATTTTGTTATGATAGAATTAATTCTTTAAATTTGCTAATAAGAATATTTGGGTTCCTTACAATGCTAGCCCCCGAGGACCCAAAAGAAAATAGGTACCAAAATCTCCACCTTTTGTATTTGATGTAGGTGTGGGCTCTCACAAAACGTGAGAGAGTTGGTGCCTTGATGGTGGATGCATTTGGACTTGATGGACATACATTTGATGCACCGCTATCAGGAGGTTTGGTGGGATGACCACCATGTTTTGGAGAGTAAGAGTGTAGTTCATGTTTTGGTAACTATCTCTAAAACTCTGAGTTTATTTACATGCTTTTTACATATATGATATCTTTAGCATGTTCATGTTTTATGTTTTATGCTTCATGTGGTTAATACTTGTTTAGATGTAGTTTTTGTCAAAACTTGTTTTATATACGTGTACAAGTAGTGAGCAACATTTGATTCATATACGTTTGCACTTCATTATTCATTTGTACTCACTATATGCACATGTATAGGCTAGTTTTGATGATTCTCTCATTTACACTTGTTTTTACCTATTTTTGTACATGGTTTGCTTCATGTATATGCATTTTTTTATCAAATCTAATAAATATACATGTATACCCTTGAGTCATTTGCCTTCATGCAATTTATATTATGGACTCTTTTTATGTTTGGGATATGTATGCATATTATTAGCTTTGGATAAAAACATACATATACAAGAAGTTTGTTTTTAGATGAAAAATGAATTCTTATGATTTTCATATTTATATGTAAAATGAATTTTCATGTTTTTCACTTGTTTAATTAAATGATATTTGTTTTTGAGCTTCATTGACTATTTTCATGAAAAATGCTAATTACATGATTCTTGTACACTCACACTTTAATTGTTTATTCTTGATTTTATTTCATGATTATTTTTGAGCCTTATAGATTTTGAGTGTCAAACTTTATGTATTTAGTATGTTTCATGATAGACATATAATTTGGTTTCATATTTTGAAGGATTTTTAAACTAGTTTTTCAAAAAATTAATTTTTACTAGTTATTTATTCTTCAAATGGTAGTGTTTTCACAATAAAAATATTTTCAACCTTCTATTTTTGAAACCCTTAAAGGGTGGACGTGGGCGACCATGCCTCGTATGCCTTAGTGAAATCTTTTATCTTGTGCATGAAAAAGGGTGGTTTATTATGAGTTATATACTTGATTTACATCATATTTTCAATTGATATCTCAATTGATATTTTTTGTATATTGTTTTTCTATATATGTATGCTTCTAATTTTAAATAATATCAATTTCTATTGGTATTCTCTTTTCATACATATATATGACTTGTTTGTGCTTGAGTTACAAGATATTTACATATTTTAAGCACAAAGTATGTTTTTGCTAAGCTTGAATTAAATCTTGATTTCAATTGATTTCTCATTGGTACTTTTTATAAGCTTATGCATTATTTTCAATAGGTATTTTTATTGATATCATAATTTACAATATATTTCAATTGGTATCTATTTATTTCAATTGGTATCCATATATTTCATTTGGTATCAATATGTTTTTACCTACTTGGTATCAAAATTTATCATGTATTTCTATTGGTATCAAAATTAATGTAAATTTAAATTGGTATCAAAATATTTTCTTTCATTGGCATCACAATATAAAAATTTTCGATTTCAATTTTTCAATTTCAATTGGTATCACAAATTCCCTATTATTCATATGCATCTATATCTTGTGATATCTTGATTTGTTGATTTAAGAAGAATTCAAAATTTGTATTTTTATTTACAATTAGTATCTTAAAATTTTTGTTTATTTACAAAGGTATCTCAAAATGTGTTTTATTATCTTGAGTAAATTTCAATTTTGTTTTAATTAATTATCAAAAATAAATTTTTGATTTAAAATATTTTGATATGTATTGCCTATATGCAAGGGGAGTTTAACATCTCTTCTACATATAGATTCATGTTGAGTGCATCTTATATTGAGGAGCTTGATAACTCTCTTTATGTGATACACGTGTGTAGGGGGAGCTTCACATCTCCACTTATGCATTACATATTATGTGTTATATGAGTTAGGGCTTGTCATTCCTTCTTCATGTAATGCATGTATGTAGGGAAGTTAACTTAGCGTCTTCCTCTTCATGAATGTATATCGCATATCTCTATTGGTTGATTTGATTTCACCCCTTTGTTGATTTTTATTTCGGACAAAAAGGGGAGACCATTGTTTTGTGTTACTTTAACCCCTTTGTTGATGATTGACAAAAAGGGGGAGAAAGATTTTGAGTTTATATATGCATATTTGAGTTTTTGCATATATTGAGTTTATGCATGTTTACGCATTGTGTTTATGCATCTTCTTTTTTGTAAAATTAGGAAAATGATTTTTGAAAGTTTAAACAAAAAAGGTGAGAAAAGTTTTTGAAAAAAGACTTGGATTTATGTTTTGTCTCTCACCTTATTGATGCATATATGTTTGTTTAGTTTCATGTACTTCATTGCCATATCTTATTGTTTATTGTTATGCATGAGTTAAGGGGGAGCTTCTTTGAAGCTTTACTTTAATCCATGCATATATAACTCCATGAGTTTTGTCATCATCAAAAAGGGTGAGATTGTTGGCCCAAAGGCCCATCACTCTAGTTTTGATGATGATTAACTCATGTAGTTATAATACTAATGATCTTGTGTTTAATTAGTCCAGATTTGTGATCAAGATCTTAGTAGG